>JAJHSJ010000008.1:52478416-52628345 GCA_021015155.1 Magnolia officinalis
AAACCCAACTTACCCTAAAAACTATTTCAAAACATCTTCTGGTAAGTTTGAGTAAATTGCACCTTGAGTATTATTAGTAGGAAGAATCAAAACTGGAAAACCATGTCCTTGTCTAGTGGATTGAGCTGCAATCAAGGACATCTTTGATGCCATCGAACAACGTTCGATTGCATCGAATACATGTCCATATTGTCCAGCAATAAAATGAAAGAAATGCTGGAATTATCGATTGCATCGAATGTTGTTCGATGACATCGAAACCTATGTTTCGATGACATTGAATGGCATTCGATTGCATCGACCTTGGACTTACCTCTTCCAAAATCCAAAATACTCTAAGTGCTCCTTGATGCAATCGAACCCTTTTCGATGGCATCGAAGGATGGTCGATTGCATCAAAACTAACTCCAGTTTGTCCCACAAGTTTTCAAAGAAAATCTTCTTTTCTTTGAGCTCATTGATGATTATTCGATTCCATTGAAATTCAAATCTCGATGGGTCGAAGGTATGTTCGGTGGCATCGAACAAGGGACAAAATTGTCCAGTAACCTTTTTATATCTTTCAAAAGAAATCTCGATGACATCGAGACATCCCTCGATGGTATCGAAGTGCACGTCAATGACCTCAAAGGATGCTTGATGGGAACGATCAAAATTTGTCCTACATCCATTTGAAAATCAAGTGTAGGAAGTTGATGTAATCGAAGAAGGTTCGATGGCATCAAAATTCAAATTTAGATGACCTCGAATACCCTTCGATGGCATCGACAATGTCAGATATCTGCTTATTTTTTTACTGTTGGGATTTCAACTTCATAAATACACTAGTGTTGCTTCTTGTATAATGAGCTAGAATCTAAGAGAGTTTGAGAGAGTTGCTTCAAAGAGATTATACCCTCTTCCTCATTCCCTCTTTCCCATTAGATTTCATCATTCAATCTAGGCATAAGCATTAACTCATCATTTTCACTGCTTAGATTGAATTATAAACTCTAGAATTCATTGAGTTTCCAACTAACCTCATCATAGGTAAATCCTAGTGTTGGAACCCTTGAATGCATAGCTGATAGGAACCTTCTCTATATATTTAAATCATATCATTTGAATAAAGAATAAAAAAACCTAAACCTCACAACCTCGAAGCAATGATCGACGCATCAAAAGCAGTTGCGGTTTAAGGGAGTGAAGACTCTTCGCCATCATCGAAGATCTTCACATTGTGCGAGAAAGAGGCTCACTCACTTATTTGTAAGTATATAAAGTCTGTCGAGTCTGAAGTCCTTTCCTTGTGTAGGATTGGGATTCAGAGTTTGAGTGACAAACTCACCAAGACCTTGTTGTAGGCCTCTGACATGAGAATATGTAGTCCTTGTGTAGGACATGTGGTCCTTGTGTAGGACAAGTTTCCTTGTGAAGGCATTTGCCTTGTGTAGGATTGGGTTGCATTGTGTAGGCTCCTAGTTGTATTCTTGTGTAGGACTCGTCGCCTTGTGTAGGCACTTAAGGGAACCTTGTGTAGGTCCCTTAGTTAACCTTGTGTAGGTTGTGAAGGTTCATGTTAACCTGATTTAAAACCATTGGATAGTGAAATCCGGTATACTCTAGGAGAGAGTGCGTCCGCCAGGAGTGGAATAGGCAAGTAGCCGAACCACTATATATGATTGTGTTTGAGATTGCTTTTTGTGCATTGTTCTAATTATGCATATGTTTATTAAATGACTTTTATGATGCATGATCTAGTTAATGCATAAGTATTGATAGATATCATATTCCACACACTATCATATACACTATCCTTAATAGGCTTGTTCTTTATATGTAAATCTTGTGTAAGCGTATGTGATTTGGACCCTCCATTGGCTTGGAAGCCATATAGTTACTTTGCTTTACTCTTTCATTAAAAGTTAGACATTACTTGTTCTTATTAGAAAATAATTTTTGAAAAAGTCCTATTCACCCCCCTCTAGGACATTTGGACATACGTCATACTTCAGTAATAGCAGTTCTATAGCAATTTCAGGCATAGGTGTCTCTGAAAAGTGTAGGCCAATAAAATCCACATTGTAAAACTTTTGCAGTCGTTTTCTTTGAAACAAAATGACATCCACATACATGGTCATGACAAAAGGAGATTATACTATGAAACTCATTCTCTGGCAGACATCTCTTAATAACCTGGTCAAGATAAAGTTTGAATAAGTATGGGTCATCCCAAAAGAAATGTTTTACTTCAGTAAGAAATTTGGATTTATCTTGTTTAGTCCAATGAGAAGGAAGTTGACCTGTAACAAGATAATTTACAATATTTGCATACCAATGTAATTGGGAAACAACTAAAAGTTGTTCATAAGGAAAATACTTGTTCATTAGGATCCCCTGTGGACTCTAAGACAAGTCTAGACAAGTGGTCGGCTACCGCATTTTTGGAACCCTTTTTATCCTGAATTTCAATGTCGAATTCTTATACCAAGAGAACCCAACGAATCAATTGAGGTTTAACATCTTTTTTAGAAAGAAGATATTTCAATGCTGCATGATATGAGAATACTATAACATTTGATCCTATTAGATACGACCTGAATTTGTCTAGAACAAATACCACTGCCAACAATTCTTTTTCAGTGGTAAAGTAATTAAGTTGAGCATGATTTAGAGATCTATTAGCATAATAAATGACATGAAGCATTTTGTTCAATCTTTGTCCTAAGACGGCTTCAACAACATAATCAGAAGCATCACACATGAGCTCAAAAGGTAAACTACAATTAGGTGGTTGGATGATTCAAGCAGAAGTTAATAAATGCTTTAGCTTATCAAAATCTTTCAGACAATCATCATCAACGATAAACATAACACCTTTAGCTAGTAAATTGTATAAGGGTCAAGAAATTTTGTTAAAATCCTTAATGAATCTCCTATAGAATCCTGCATGTCCCAAGAAAGATCTAATATCCTTCACCGTTCTGGGTGGAGGAAGACCGGAAATTAAATCAATCTTGGCTTTATCAACTTCAATGTCTTTAATTGAATAACATGTGCGAGTACAATCCCTTTTTGAACCATAAAATGACACTTTTCCCAATTCAATACGAAGTTAATTTTTTTCTACATCTTTCCAAGACGAGATAGATGGTATAAACATTCATCAAATGAAGAGCCAAAAATCAAAAAATCATCCATGAGAACTTCGAGGAAACGCTCAACCATGTCAGAAAAAATACTCATCATGCATCGTTGAAAAGTAGTAGGCATATTACACAACCCAAATGGCATACATCGATAGGCATATTTACCAAAAGGACATGTAAATGTGGTTTTCTCTTGATCCTCGGGAGCAATGGGAATTAGGTTGTACCCAGAATAGCCATCCAGGAAACAATAGTAGCTATGCCCCATCAATCTCTCAAGCATCTGATCTATGAAAGGAAGAGGAAAGTGATCTTCCTCGTGACCAAGTTCAGTTTACCGTAATTAATACAAACTCGCCAGCCCGAGGTCATGCGGGATGACACTAGCTCATTATCGTCATTTTTTCTCATTGTAATCCCAAAAATTTTAGGAACAACTTGAACTAGGTTGACCCACGTGCTATTCGAAATGAGATAATTGATACCAACATCTAACAATTTAAGTACGTACTTCTGCCGGACGACCTCTTTCAGGTTAGGGTTAAACCTCTTTTGCATACCACGCAACGTTTTTGCATTTTCTTCAAGATGAATATGAGCATACACATAGTGGGGCTTATTCCCTTTATGTTCGCTATTGTCCACCCAATAGCTGTCTTATGTTCTCTAAGAACATTAAGCAACTTACCCTCTTATTCCTTATCAAGGTCGGAAGCTATGATGACAAGCATGGTCTCAAAAGGACCTAAAAATGCATACTTGAGAGTTTTAGGTAATTGTTTAAGGCCAAGTTCGGGTGGTTTCTCAATACATGAGACCAGTTTAGACTCAGATGGTGGAAGAAGTTCCACTTTAGCTTTCCATTTAGTAGTATCCATTGCAGGAGTAGAGTTAAGCAATGCATCAACTTCTCGGATGGAACTTCATATGTCAAAATCTAAGACAAAATGTGTTATACAAGTCTCAAGAGCGTCGTTAGAAGATTGCAGGAAAGAGTCATGTACTAGACTCTCAATCATGCTCACTTCAAATATGTCATCTAAGTCTAACGGTTGTTGTCCAACATTGAAGACATTGATTTAATCTTCATGTTAGCAAAAGACAACTTTATAACCCCATTCTTGCAATTTATGATAGCATTGGATGTGGCACAAAATGGACTCCTAGGATAAATGGGGTTTGATTAGTAGGATTTTGAATAGGCTGAGTATATAGAAGATGAAATCCACTGGAAAATAAAACTTATCAACGTTGATTAGCACATCCTCAATAACACCACGGGGCACCTTGACAGATCTATCAACTAGTTGTAGTGTTATTTTAGTTGATTTCAGATTACCAAGTCCAGTTGCTCATGTACAAATATGGCAACAAATTAACGCTTGCCCTTAAATCAAGTAATGCCTTCTCAATCCTAGGATCTCTTATAATGCAAGAAATGGTGGGGGATCCTGGGTCCCTAAACTTAGGCGGGGTGTTGTGTTGAATCATGGAGCTGAGTTGCTCCGCAAGGAAGACCTTCTTGTGAACATTCAACTTATGCTTCTGAGTGCATAGGTCTTTAAGAAACTTGGCATAAGCAGGGACTTGCTTGATAGCATCAAGCAACAAAATGTTGATTTACACTTGTTTAAACATGTCCAATATGTCATTTAAGTTGTTTCCTTTCTTAACTGGTGCCAGACATTGAGGAAAAGGTGCTTTAGGCACATAAGAGGGACATGAGTGGTTCCTGGAGAGTTGGAGTTCTTTTGGACTTTGGATGAATTAGTGTGTTTCTTCGCTTTATTTTGGTCTTCCTATTTGGAATTCGGTTCTTCCCTAGGCATCTCTACTTTGTTCTTGATCTGTTTGCTAGACCTAAGGATAGTGATTGATTTGGCTTGCAATTGATATTGTTCCAGTTTGAATTAGAGCGAATCTCATATTGTCTTTTTGGATTTGCCACAGGTTGGCTAGGGAACTTTCCCTTCTCTCTCACTCAATGTGGTAGCAAGTTGACCCAATTGTACTTCCAGCTTGGTAATGGATTGTGCATTTGCATGCAAGCTTTGTTGGTTAGGTTGTAAAGTTTGTTGGGTGTCTTTTTGAAATTGAATGGAACTCTACATGAAAAGATTGAGCATATCTTCAAGAGTTGGTTTCGTTGGTTGTGTGGGAAGTTGTTGATTTATGAAAACTGTTGAAGTTGTTGACTACCAGCTTGAGGATAAGACATCATAGGGGGGTTACCAGATGATCCTCCCTATTGTGGTCCTTTTGCCCAAGAAAATTTTGGATGTCTAGTCCACCCTGTGTTATAGGTGTTTAAGTAAGGATCGTTCTAAGGTCTCCAAAAGGCATTCATAACACGAACTTGTTCAAAAAGAAATTCTGGAAATGGCGCACCAGATGGACAAGACTGCGTAGGATGGGTGAGACTTGAACATATGGCACATGACTCAATTTGAGTTATTTTTGGAGGTCCATTATTTAACATTAAAGCATCAACTTTCTTTGTCAGGCTATCAATCTTGGCATAAAGATCTGGGGTAACTCCTATCTCATATATACTACCTTTTTTCTGTGGTTGGGGACTTCTTTCACCTCTATTTGAATAGTCCCTTTGCTGAGAGTTTTCACAAAAGGTTTCAAAGAAATTCCAAGCTTTAAGATCAGTTTTGGTCATGAATGACCCTCCACTAGTGGCATCAACTATGCGATGGTTTTGGGGTATCAAACCGCCATAGAAGTATTGAACCTGTTGCCGCTTCTCAAAACCATGGTACAAACATTTAAGAAGCAAGTCCTTCCATCTTTCCCAACATTCGTGAAAGTGCTCACCCTCTTCTTGTGTGAAATTAGTAATTTCTATACGAATAGAATTAGTTTTGTGAACGGGGAAGAACTTGTTCAAGAACTTCTTAGAAAGTTGGTCTCATGTAGTGATAGATCCAACATTTAGAGAATTCAACCATGCTTTTGCCTTATCCTTTAGAGAAAAAGGAAAAAAAGGTAGAAATGGATCGAATCATCTGAAAAGTTTTAGAACCTAAATATAGAGTAGATGTTTAGGAATTCTTTCACATGATGACATGGGTCCTCCTTATCTAAACTGTAGAAGGAAGCACCAATTGTATAACCCCAGGTTTAAGTTCAAAGTGTGATGTCGTGGTGGCTGGCAACACTATGTATGAAGGCGCATTAAATTTGACAGGAGCTAAATAGTCCCTAAGAGCTTTAATTTCATTCTCATCCCCCATTTCAAATAGAATGTTTCTAAATCTTCTATGAAATGTTCTTTCTATTCAGGATCAAAAGGTTCTAGTTCTATGTTAAGAGATCTACGTCCTATCATAAACTGAGTTATTGTAATGTAGGAAGAAAGCTAAACTAAGATGCAACCTAAGAGAAATAAAACTAGAACTAAAAATTCGTGCTAATATGCAAAAGCAAGGTAGAACTATGTAAAGAAAAATTGGAAGAAAGAACACGGAAAAAGAGATGATTGATTTCTGAAGACTTGGGAGCTCCTCCTTCACTTTAAAGACCTTTTTCTTCTGACTTCCTTCCCTAATTCCTATAGAAAACAAAGACAAAAAAATAAAGTTTCTTTAAAAGTGTAAAATGATGCAAGAAAAAAAAAAAAAAAAAACTAAAGCTACGAATTATGATAAGTGCGAATCGTAAATCCTATTGGACAGAAACAGTCCTTGGCAATGGTGCCAAAAACTTCTTGTTCTCTTTAAAGTAACCTAATTTAAATTAATTTTAAACTCGCAAGTATACGAATTGGATGTAGACATGACACATATTATGAGATCGTTCCCATGAGGAATGATTATCATAATTTTCAAAATTTAGGATTCTTCTTAACTAATCCAACAAATAGTTTATCTAATTATTAAGTAACATAATAGAAATTAATGAAAAATAACTGAAAACGAGAAGAAAAATTCACTCCAGAAGAACACTATGACTTTTGAATCCACCCCTAATTATCCTAACCCATGTTTTACTTGTTGATTCACCTTGATTCATATTTATATAAATTTATAAATAAATCACAACCTATGTCCTTGTTTAGGCACACAGGATCTATAATTACCTGGAAGCGCAAGTGAGTTTCCCCTTAGCACTAATTGCCCCTAATGCATGCACACCAATGATCATGTATATATAAACATTGAGAATCAACCAAACCACTTAAATCCACATCCACCATCTATTATCGTGATCATGAATCACATACAATGAAATTTGAAAAAATCTCAAGGATTACATATTCCCATCCATGTTTAGGCATGAAAAGTTGTAAATCCTTATTTCTTTCTCTGTAGGGAAACCTCATCATCGTCAGACACAAGCACACCTAGTATAAGATTCCAAACAACATTCACTTCTAGACTATAGTCAAGTTCATTGATGGGATAAATATGTAAATTGCAATTAAACATACTAGAGAAAGAAATAAATAAATCAATTTAAGATGAAATCAACAGTCAACAAGAATTATTCAAATTAGGGGGTTCTTAAGAAATTAAATATTAATGGGATGTAACATAAATTCAAAGGAAAAAATAAAATAAAATGACACAATGGATGGGAAACACATCCCTAACACAACTATCTAATCTTCTATATTTAGTCCGCGTTTTATCTACGTCGGCAATGGAAGGCTCACTACTGAATCCGAGTCCAGAGATACAAGGGCTAGAATCTTCCAAACGTGGACTTTTAAGGTCATCTCCATTCACAGAGGGGACCATCAGATCGATGATCAGGACGACTGAACCATGGGTCCACATATGGCAAAATCATTGATCAGGACCTCATACCATACGAGAAAGGAATAGATCACAATTCAAATCGGATCCAGTGTATGATAAAGGATTTGTTTTTTTCTATTGTTTCTTATGGACTGAATTTTTTTGAAAAAAAGAAAAGAGGGAGGATCCAATACAAATATCTTACAAGCGGTTAAATCCGTAAATTCACTAAAATGTTTCGCTACACGCAGTATCTCATATACGAGTGACATATACAACCATTTGTAAGATAGGCTTTTCTTACAAACGTTTGTGTTGTTTGAAAATGAGTGATTGAGATAGAATTGAGCTTTCGATTGAGGTAGGCACATGCAATCCCATCAGATGAAGAAATGGTCTTGTCGATCCCGTTGAATATCACTTGAAAGAGGAACCTTGGTAATGCTGTTCAAACAGGACTAGGTCAGGCAAACGGTATTCCCGGAGCAATTGGGTTAATCACCCATTTGATGAGTAGCGTTTGACTAGTATGAATTGCGATCATAGCTCTTTCGCGTTAAAGCCCACCTGATGAATAGATCATCTAAACTAATGGACAAAGGAGACCTAGAGAAGAGAAGACTAGGTCGGGAGGGATTTCTTTGCCTCTTTTAATTTCTTCCACTAAGCTTGCCTACTATCTCAATTTGGAATTAAGTGGTTTTGGGGAGTTTTGTCCTAACTGTGGATGTCAATGGGATCGGTGAATTGGGATTGTTCATTCGGTGGGCCCTATGATGGATGATCCTAACTGTCTAATTAATAGGCTTACCTCACCTCATCGGACTGCTGACTCTCTTTTATTTATTTATTTTTCCTCTCTGGCACTCTGGTTGGTTACAGAGAACTAAAACAGAGGATTAGAAAAACTAGTATTGTATTCCTAAGCTGGGTCATCCAAAATGTGGCCCAGCAGATAGAGCATCAAGATTTATCCATCTAGTTTAAAGCATTACCAATTGCAAAGATTCGCAACCATCAAAATATACTTTTTTAATCATTTTCTGTGAATACATTACAGATACACAAAATAAAAGGGAAAACAAAGTAGAAAAGCAGTATCCTTTTTCATTTCTGTCAATATACAAGCATAATCAAAACTAAAAGGTCCAGATTTCCCTTTCAATCAGGTGTTGCTTCAGGAATTTGGCTCTGTGGAGAAGAAAAAGGTGGTGAAAGATCGTAGCAAGAACATTCCTTATGCATGACCCTCTCCCACCTAGCATCTACTTGTGTACAGAACACGCAGAATCGTTGATGGCACTCCTTTTCCTCTCCATCCAAATCCGTTGGGTTTTCCGTACAATCTTGATCGACTTGCTCTTCTGACTCTATCCTCGGCTCCTCACAATCAAGATCATAAAACACACCTGATGGGAATATCATTAACACAACTCGATCAATATGTTTGTTGTACCATCTCCTCCCTTTCCTCCAAAAAATAAGTGGACCGGCAAACATTCCCATTCCTCCTCCGAATCCCAGTCCTATGAATATGAGTTCCCAATCGAATCTGATTGCTGATGAGTCCCCGACTGCCAAGGGCGGTGGCACATTGGGAACTGCACATTTTCTTGACAATGGTGGGCCACATAATCCTAAGTTTCCAACAAAACTCTCACTGGTAAATGTAGAGAATTGACGGTCTTGTGGTATGCTTCCGACAAGTTGGTTATGCGAGAGGTTCAACACTGCAAGAAATGTTAGGCTTGACAGTTGCTGAGGTATCACCCCTGAGAGTTTGTTTTGAGAGAGATCTAACGACTCAAGCTGAGTCAAGTTCCCGAGCGATGCCGGGATTTGGCCTGTAAGCCCATTACGTGACAGGTTAAGCATGCGGAGCAAGTTTAGTTCTCCAATCACCGTTGGAATCTCACCTTCGAAATTGTTGTTCGAAAGATCTATTGATGTGAAGATGGTTAAGATCTTCACGAGCTCCATTTCTAGTCCTTTGCTTGTGACAGTCACAGTATCCTGGTAGTACAGCGAGGATAGATTCAGGTATTTGTACCTGATGATCTGATGGTAGAGACCTGGTTCTTCATCCTCCTCCCCAGATATCATCGCTCTCAAAGTTTGGAAGCAGTTCTGAGGCAAATTACCTGAAAAACTATTCAAAGAGAGGTCGATGATTTGTAGCTTTGGGAAAGCCACATTAAGGAGCTGCAAAATAGAACCGCTGAATCCGTTGGACCGCAAAACAAGAACCCGCAATTTGGATAGAGTATCCAAATAGTAAGGGAAAGTGCCATTTAACTGATTGTTTCCAACGTCAAGAACCTCTAGCCCACTACAGTTGGCCAAAGATTTTGGCAATTCCCCTTCTAGTCGATTTCCATTCAGGTTTAGCGTCCTTAGACTGCAGTTCACACTTGAAATATCAGGTATGATGCCCGTAAAGCTATTGTTCCGAAGATTCAGTATGCTGAGCACATTGCTAATCTCAATCAAACATTCTGGAATCGAGCCGTTCAAGTTGTTATTAGACAGATCAAGGACCTGCAAATAATTTGCATTGCAGATAGATGGAGGGATTTTACCGCTGATCCTGTTGCCTGCGATTGAAAAGAAAATGGTGAAATTGAGGGAGTTGGTGAAGTTAGACGGGATACCAGATGTGAAGCTGTTGTGGGAGTAATCTAGGACAATGATAGATGGAGGTGGAAGCGGAATCGATCCTTGCAGCAGATTGGAGTGAAGGTCGAGGATGCCCAACATTTTGATAGATGATAGATTGTGAGGTTGTTCAAGACCAGTCAGCGAATTATGAGAGAGATTCAGAGAACTCAGAAACCCATTACCAATGTCCCACACCCACCTGGGTATTTCTCCATGAATGTTGTTGTTGGAAAGGTCCAGATACTGCATCTTCGATTGGTTTTTCAGGATTTCTGGGAATTCTGTTAGGTTGCATGAACCCAAATACAATCTCCCGAGCTGAGGAAAGGAATGAATAGGGGCATCAGTGTTGACTGACAGGCGGTTATCTGAAAGATCAAGGCCCGAGAGGTTCTTGAGGGTGCCGAGAATGGCTAGTTGCACGCTGCCATTGAACTTGTTGGATGAGAGATCTAGTACTTTAACACCCACGAGATTGAAGAGTGACTGTGGAATCTGACCTTGCAACTGATTGTTGCTCAAATCAACCGTCACCAATTTCGATGAAGGATTAGCAAACTGATCGAGTTGGCCATTGAGTTGGTTTTGGCTGAGTAGTAATGCCTGCAACGATGGGAGAGTAAACAGAGATGAGGGTATCGTCCCATATAGCGAATTTCTCTGTAGGTTAAGCAATTTTAGCTTCTGAAGTCCATCTCCAAAGGAGTTAGGGATCGTGCCGTTTAAATTATTAGAAGAAAGGACTATCTCGGTGACGCTCCTCAACGATTTCAGAGGTGGAATCGGACCACTAAAAGCATTCCATGAAAGGTCCAATCGAACCAGCTCCGTAAGACTCTCCAGAGACGGGATCGTGCCACTGAAATTGTTCATTGAAAGGTCCAAATACTTGAGATTGGAAAGGTTATCCAGACTCGGAATTGAACCGTTAAATCTATTCGATGAAAGGTCCAAATGAACAATTCCCCCAATATTCCTCACAGAATACGGGATTTGACCCGAGAATTCGCAACCACCAATCTGTAATTTGATCAAGTGCCTGAGATTACCGAAGGAATATGGAAACTCCCCGGAAAATCTGGTGTTGGAGAGTACCAATGTTTGTAAAGCATTTTCCGGAGGCAATTCAGCAGGGAAAGAACCATTCAGAAAAGTATTACCCGATACGTCAAGAACCTCCAACTTGGGCAATTGAAATATCTTTGCAGGAAATTCTCCCTGCAGCCCGCAAGAACTGAGGCGGAGACATGTCAAACTAGTAAAATCCGACAAGAACTCAGGCAATGGAGAAGAGATGCGTACACCGTCGAGATGGAGTTTTGTCAATCCGGACAGGTTCCGAAGGAGCGTTTCGATGCTCGGATCTTCTAGTTTGAGAGAAGTAAGAGGGTTGCCGAGAAAAAAGGTAGATATATCGAGCGAGACCAGATTACGGATGTGAGCGATCTCGCGCGGGATTTGGCCAGTAAAACCTGAATTGGAGAGGTTGAGATGGATGAGATTCGAGAGCGAATCGAGATTGGGTGGAATGGAAGAATTGAAATAGTTGTAAGAGAGATTGAGAATTTGGAGGCTAGAGAGGCTGGCAAGGTTGGTGGAATTGATGCGGCCGGAGATGGAGCGGTTGCTGACATCGAGGGAGATCACGAGACCGGTGGTTTTGTCGCACGTGATGCCATCCCAGAGGCAGCAATTGGAGTTGTTGGATTTCCAAGATGGGAGGGCCGAATAATTGGAGAAGATTTGTAGTAATGCATTCTTCTGGTCTTCGTGGCATTGAGCTGAAACAATAAAAGGAGAGGTGAAGATGAAAATGTGAGAGAAGAGGAAGAGAGTAGAGATTTGGAATCTCATTGGAAGATATTGAGAGAAAGAAGGGTCATGAGAGAGAGGTGGGAAGAAGAGAGACGAGTTTTAGGCTGGTGTGGATGAGATCGTAGCGGTTCGTGTTTGACTTGGACTCTCACCGACCCAACGGCGAGGAAGGGAAATGAATGAATTAAGAAAGGGTAGCGGGATGCTGACTCTGTCTCACCAACACGGTGCTACCGCGGTGACCGTTGCGCCGACCTTGATGTGTGTATTGTACATCCACGCCGTCCATTGATTTTTTCCACCTTATTTTAAGGCATGATCCCAAAAATGAAACAGATCAAAATCTCAAGTGGACCACATCACTTATTTTGGGCTACAAAAGCTTTGGAACAACCTTATTTTTGTTTTCCCTTCGTCTCCATCTGTGTGACCTTGTCAACGGGTTGATGGGAAATAAAATTTAAGTGGGCCTAGGAAGTTTTTAAGTGCGCCAGTTCGATCAGCACTGTTTCCTATTGTGCTGTCTACATGAGATTTGGATCTACTTTATTTTTTGGCTCCTATTCTAAAATGAGCTGAATAAACAAATGAATGGCGTGGATATTGATGTAGAGTGGGTCGTGGATAGTTTCATGGCCAAGATGGATCAGAAAAGGCCCGGCTGACGACGACAGAAGTGATCTGAACCATCAGAACTTAAAACAGATGTATTTCGTAAACTAAAATGAGCCATCGGACGTACCATATATGATTTTGAGGTAGGACGAGCTACTTTAGCCACCCACCATACAGAGTTACCCACGCCGAATTTGCAAAGTATCATCAGAACGACGATCGAATTCATGTTTTAATTTCGTTTTTACTATTTACAGTAAGTTTTAGTTTGAGTATAAATCTTCATCCGTTGGGCTTTAGGAGTTGCGCCAACATGAAAAATTCTTAGAATAATTAGGAGAACAACATGGTTAAGCCAAATAAGACACTTATTATTTTTGGCCGAAAACCATGCGCACTAGTAGGAATCACGACCGTCTATAAATGGTAAGGTTGCTATTAAAGTAAGTTGTGAATTGTAGGAGTTTTAGTTGTAGTTTGATTTCAAAACTTCTTCCATGGCTTAGTATCCCTATTTAAAGGGTGTAATCTAGTTTTTAATCATCAATCAAATTATTATAAATGTTTGGGAAATTAACCGCATTGGCCTCGATGTATGGTCAAATTCCCTAAAAAGGTACTACCTTCCAAATATTCTCAGGGTGGCCTTCTGACAACTTTTATAAATTGTTTCGGATGAAAATGCCCTTGTCCTTAGATCAGTAGTTGTACGGTTTTAGAGTGCGGAAGAAGTTACGTGTTATTTCAATCTCGAGAATGTGACATGGACGGAAGCCTTTTTTAGCGGGGGCAAGGCCCAACTTGTAGGGCCCACACTGATGCATGTGTATAATCCATGCCGCCCATCCTTCTTCTCGTGTAATCTTAGGGCTAGGGCCCAAATATCAGCCTGATACAGAGATAGAGTAGGACACATAATAGAAAAAAAAATGGTGATAGTGTCACCCACTGTTGGTACTTTCCAGGCTCACTGCGATGTTTGTTAGAAGTGGACATCGCACAAGGCGGGACTTTTTGGCCCCACGGCGAGCTGGACGACAAGGTTGACGGAACGGATCACATCGACTCCTATTATTTATAAATAAACAAGTTATTTAATTACATAAATCTAACAACCACGACCCTTGCCATGTTACACGGGGTCGTGGTTGTCATGTTGTATGGATCGTGGTTGTCATATTATATGGATCGTGATTCTCATGGGTCGAGGTTGTCCTACTATATGGATTGTAGTTTTCATGTTATATGGATCGTAGTTGTCATCCACAAAGGAATGGATCTTGGTTCACATGCAAAATGGATCAACTACAACCCTTTATGGATGATAACAACGATCCATTCGTGGGTCGTGGTTCACATGCAAAATGGATCGTAGTTGTCATCCACAAAGGGTCGTGGTTGACAACCACGACTCATATAACATGACAACCACGATCCACAGTGCATGACAACTATGACCCATGGGACAACTACGACCCATTTCATTCACCAATCCATTACAGACATTAGTATGGAAAAACATTATCAACACCAATCCGTTAAAAAAATATCATCAGCAATCAATTCTAAAAATAATATAACACCAATCCATTCAATATTCAATACAATATCAGTTTTGGATTTTTTTTTTCATTGGTCTAGTTGTTATTTGTTGTTGTTTCTTCAAGAAAGCAGCATCAGATTCTTTCTTATACTGTAGACAGTTGTACACGATTGTCTTTCTGAATTTAGGTATTTCCTCTTACAAAAAAAAGTTTGAAATAATATTAAACAAAACACAAAGCAATCAAGATTTAATGTAGACGAATAAAATATATACTTACATGTTGAAAATCAGTTGCATTCATGCTACTTAGGAAGTCTATGAATTTTAGCATGAATATGTTGCAATCATCTCCGTTTTATTGTGCCGGTCTATTAGTTATCATCTTCACATTTCATGGCTTCTCCTAAAACTTAGCACCACCATCAAGAATGTGAAATAATCACCTGAGACCGTCCGTTATCTGTACGATGACCAACTCATTTTCTTCCTTCCATTTAATATTCATGCTGTCATATAAAATGACATCTCTCTTCTTTGGATAAACAACACCCATGAACCAGTGTTTTTTGCTTGCATTCAGAAGGAAGAATATATGTCAAGCACAACATATAAAACAATAGTTAAACGCATTGCCTTTCTAAAATGAACAATATCATTTAAGTCTAAGTATATGTGCAAGTAAGATCTTATTAAGTCATATTTCCATAAAGGCTTCGATCTGTCGACACCTTCGGCTATAGTTATAAGATTTTTATTCACTTTTTCCAGCTTCATTTGTTGTCGGTCCTTATGGTTCCCAACTCTATAAGTATGCAACAAGTCAAGTTGAACCTCCATGATTTGCTATTGCAATATTAGATAATGTTAGAAACATAAATAATTAATAATGCGATAAAGAAAACTATAGTCTGCAATTTCACATTACCGTAAATATGGACGGGATGAATGCGTAGTCCTATCTTACGTGTTCGGTTATCTTGACGCTGTGATAAGTAGCTTATGTATAGATCGACAGCCTACGTAATGAGGAAAATATATCATATAATATTTATACAATAACTCATATTAAATAAAGAAAGAGAAAAGATAGAAACTTACTTCAGAATCGACTTAAGAATTTAAATCGTAGATGCTATTCAACCATTGATATGCACCTGACTCCCTCACAAGTCTCAACTCATTGTCTTCCGCATCAGTTAGAACTTAGTGTGGATCCATGAACCCCTGACGACTTTCCTTTAAAGGAGAAGAAGTTAGAGCCGTATATGGAGAAGACACCCATTTCGAGGCCGGTGCATTGCATTGGGGCCTATGGACATCCGCAACTAGAGTAACATCTAACCCACTCGCATCTCTCATACCCGTAGGGTGTCCTCTCCCTTCCTCAATTGTGTCAGACTGATGGTGACCTGTATTAAAATCATATATTATTTATGTAATTCATAACATAATATCTCGTTAAAGATTAAAACAATTGCAATTTCACATACCTTTTTTTTTTTATTGAAACTCCTCCCTTAGTAGCTTTATCTCTTGCCTACATGAAGCATTGTCCTCCTTCAAATGCCTCATCTCTTCAGCTTGCATCGAAGTGATGATGACCCATTAAAGATTGGTTTATGTGGTTTATAATGTCCCGTTAAAGATTAAAACAAATGCATCGAAGTGATGATGATGACACATTGTTTATGTGGTTTATAATGTTCCGTTAAAGATTAAAACAAATGCAATTTCACATACATTTTTTTTTTGTATTAACTTCATCTCTTAACAGCTTCATCTCCTGCCTTAGTGGAGCATTATCCTCCTTCAACTGCTTCATTTTTTCTTCAACTTGCATCGAAGGGATTTTATCCTGTATTAAAATCATATATTATTTATGTATTTCAATGTCTTTTTTAAGAAATACAACCACGACCCTTTGTGGGTGTGAACCACGATCCACTGTGGATGACAACCATGATCCAGTATGGATGATAACCTTGACCCATTGTTCACAGTAACCACGACCCTTCATTTGGATCGGGTTATCATCCGTATTGGGTTGTGGATCAACCACGACCCAATGTGGATGACAACCATGATCCATTGTGCATAATAACCATGACCCATTGTCTGGCTCGTGGTTGTTATCCAACTTGGGTCGTGGTTCATAACCACGAACCAATGTGGATGACAACTACGATCCATTGTGGATGATAACCATGATCCATTGTCTGGATCGTGGTTGTCATCCACATTGGGTCGTGTTTCATAACCACGACCCAATGTGGATAACAACCACGATCTACTGTGGATGATAACCATGACCCATAAAGGAATACAACTACGACCTAATAAGGATTAAAATAAATGCAATTTCACATACCTTCGTTGCTTGAAACTCCTCCCTCAGTTGCTTCATCTGTTCCCTCAGTGAAGCATTCTCATATTGAGATGGCTCATCCCATCTTCAAAATGTGTGAGATGGCTCATCCCATCTTCAACAGTCGTGGTTGTTGTGCTGGTGATCTGTATTAAAATCATATATTAGTATTTACATTCATAATGGCTTATTAACAATTAAACCAAAGGCACTGTCACGTACATATTTTGTATGAACATTCTCTCTCACTAGCTTCACTTCTTCGTGTATAGAAGCATTCTCCTCCTTGAGATGCTTGATTTCTCCTTCTAAACCATCAATACGCTTCATATCCTCCTTTATTCGTTCCACTTCCTTGGCAATGAACTCAATTCAGTGATCAAAATTCTTTATAGCGAATCTTGGTTTCTTATTGTGTTTGAATAGCTTGCCAGTAAGTGTCTCGAGGGAGGCTCTAAGGTCAGTCTCAAGTTTACTTCCCTTGTCAATTTTCCTTCTTACTAGCTCGACTTCCTCCTCTCTGTTTTCTTCTCCATCCATACTACTTTCTCATTCCTTCCTCTTCAACTCGTTGACTTCATTTTCTACTTCAATGCTCACTTCTCTTCTCTCGAGCTTTCTTCTAGCGACATGTTTTATAACCATGTGTAAAAACCCCAGTTTTTATAATTAGTTGTATACATTTGTACAAGCACACAACCTTTAAGGAAAAATAGTGAATGCTTAAAAGCATTGCAAATTAGATTGTCATCATTCCTATCCACGACAGAAGTACTGAATTTTGGGGATGAAATTCTCATTAAGGGGGGTAGATTGCAACGCCCTGTACTTTTCAGTACTCGGGTGTTATCATGTAACATAACTTATTATAAATTCAAACCTAACTTATTCGAAGCTTACGTTCATTCTAGTCTAAATCCAACTATTGAAAGAAATCTCCACCTATAGATCAAGCGATCCATCTGTTATTACTCAAGATGGACCATCACGTCATTAGAGAAACCTATTTTAGGATTTCAATCACTTTGATGAATGAATTAGACTGTCCACCTTGAATTCTAAGAATCGGATCAATAGATCCATTGATTATCTAGCTTTCGAAACTCCCATAGATGATACATCACTTAATCACTATGATTAGCCACTTGATCACTAAACTTACCGATGATTTTCACCTAAGTTAGGCTGAGAATCATAGGAATCAACAATGATCACATTTAGAATTGATTTGACCATCATATATTCATAAATCGTAAAATAAATTTGTGTTTAGAAAGTGTGGCCTACCTGAGCCTTAGATCTGCCTAATCTTCAATCAAGGGCCCTGCTTAGGAACCCCGAGGTGAAATGGACGATGTGGATTGTATGTAAACATCACATATGGGTCCCACCTGGTAGTGCGAGTGCACGAAAGAAACGTGCACCCGTTGCTCGCTGGACCAAGAACCTCGGTCAAAGTGGGTTTGACCAACGCTGCCCGAAGAGGAAGGATTCCTTCCTCCTTTTTCTTGCTCGGTCAGACTTAAAACAATCACCGTGTGTGTATTTGGTTTGTGACCCACCATCATGACCCGTTTAGATGATCGGAACCATCCATCGAGTGTGGCCCTCGGTTCCAGACGAAACCTCAACAGAATCATCTGCCATTTCCCACATATGAGTGCACGATGTCAGACGCAAACAGGCAAGCGTGCGAGTGAAAGTGTGCTTCCTACCCCTCCAAAACCAAGCCACTGTCACCAATGCGGGCCACCTTGAGCTGATCCAAACCGTTCATTTGGTAGAGCATCCCTGTCTGACCAAAACCATGCTGTCTGTACAAACCCATGCACATGTACACATGCACAATGATAGGTGCAAGTAGGCTGCGCACAGTAGGGAATTTTTGAAAATGGAAATCTTATTTCGTTTGTTGTCAGCTATTGCGATCCACGTGCTCTCCCTTCTTTTCATCCCAACCATTTAATGTAGCTCAATCTCAGCACTTCAGACTAGGGCATCCTGGGTATTGTTTGAGGTTTTCCCTCCGACGCCGTTGTTGAAACCAAACCATTAGGAAACATTAATACCCGTTCACATCGTGCATCCTACAGTGATCCTAGGACAAATCCAAACCGTCCATGTGTTACTGATGTAACATCAGCCGCTCGGTGATGACTCACCATTAATGGGTGGGTTATCTACTCCGTCTGTTTGAAGAACCCATCACCTGATGATGGGGCCCATTTGAGGTACCAGAAACTTGCTCCAGGTGTCAGACCATGCAAGCTCTTCAAAGCATCTTGACTCGGATCAACGAAATCTCACCGTATTAAGTCTGGGATTCAAACTGGCTTAGCATAGCTAATCCAGTGCTAAGTTGTAGTCAGGATTTCAAGGATGAGATTAGCGTGGCTTATAAAAGCCACTTTTTAGGGGCTTTATTTCCAAAAATAGAAAATGAGAGAGGGGCGCCATTTTTTTCTTCTTCTTTCTTCTTGCTGCTGGCTTGCTTTCACACTTGGATCGACCCAATTGAGTTGTCGAGTAGAGCTGCTAGCTATTGCAGCAGAAGTAAAGGAGAGAGGAAGCAAAAGAAGAGAAGACGCAAAAGAAAAGAGTGAGGGAGTCAAGGGGAGCAACAACCGAGTCGTGCGATCGAGCCAACTCATCGGGGCTGCTGTGTCATATTAAGTCAAGTTGACCCAGTTTGAGCTGTGCATCTGGTATGGGTTCTTCTAGGGATAGTGAGAGGGAGAAAGAAGAGAGAAAAGAGAGGAAAATAGATGGAAGAAAGAAGACATGGGAGAGAGGAAGTAGTTGGTGATGCACCACCTCGAGTCGGGGTGAGTTCAGGTCAAATCAAGCCTTGCACTCCTTCGAGTCATGCTAAGTTAGGGACGTGCTTGTGTGTAGATGTTGCTGGTTGGGCTGAGAGAAGTAAGTAAAAAGAAGGGAGGAGAAGGGGATGAGTGGGAGAGAGAAGGGAGAGTCGTGTCGCGGCAACTCAGCCCCACCTAGTTGTGGGTTGGGTCGAAATGTTGGGCACGTTTGGATGGGCCCTGTCTGAGTCAGTAGTTGCTAGACTTCCAGCATAAAAATAAAAAAATAAAAAATAAATAAAAAAAAAAAAGAAAGAAAGAGAAAAGAAAATAGAGAAGAGGAAGAAAGAGAGAGAGAGACCAAGCGGTTCGCCGCACCAACTCGACTCGACTCACCCAAGTCGCAGGATGGGGTTGGTGTATTTGAGCTGGGTTAGGATGGGTTTGGCGGCCATTATTGTACCTTTTACAGCGAAAAGGAAGATGAAGAGAGAGAGAGAGGGAGAGAGAAAGAGAGTCATTGGTCAGTTGACTCAGGATCGAGTTAACTCACTGGATATTGAGTTGGGCTGCACTCAACTACTGTTGAGGTATAAACTCTCTACCCTCTTTTGTTGTAATTTAGATCGGATTATTTAATTAGACGTTATCACTATGAAGCTTGTATTTCTCAAAACCCTAACCTTAAGTTAGAGTGCAGGTCAATGTCCACTAGATAACATAATCAAGACCCCAGGAGACCAAGACGGTATCTTCTACGTCCTCAGCGTACTCATGAAACTTCAGGTCCATTTTGCGAATATTCTTTATATTGAAGACTTGAAGTGGGAATACCGGATCAGTGGTAGATGGAAAACCAATGGTGTTGCATATCCTGCTTATAATCCAGGGATATGGGAGATGAAGATCCTTGGAGGTATGAACAGAATTTACCAACTGACTGACAAGCTGAGTTGGGAGACACATCCTTGTTCCATTTGCAATAGAATAAACTAACATGGCCATAAACCCGGTGAGATCAGATCGATTGGTACTTCTAGGATATATATTTATGGTGAAGATACCATGCAGAATTCGAAATCGGGGATCCATGTACCTAGCTTTCAGCGCATTCCCTTGATGCCAAGGGATGTCTCGACCATTACATAGATACTTAGTTACCATGGATCGAACATCAGGATGGTCGAGGTCCAATTGAGGGAGGCCTTCTGCTGCCATTTCCAGATTGAGGATGTTAGCCATGGTGGCAGGAGTGATCAACACATCATCATTACTATTCAGAGAGACCATAATTGAAGGAGCATCAAATACAAGAGAGTGACATGCGGCAAGAAAGTTACGTGTTTGTTTAAGCTGTCACGGCCCCCGAAGTCTAGGACGGGTAGCCAACCGATTGCAACAAATAAGGGTTCTGGATTGTAAGGTGTTATGTGTTGAGGGTCAAATATTACATATCAGACCCCAGTTATTACCTGATTTTATGAACATGATACCGTTTAATGCACTATTTTAATCGTGTTTGTGCTGAAAGGAGAATTTAGGAGCTTGGACTGAAAAAGGGTGCTAAATGCATGGATTTGACGCTCTAGAATAACTAAGGCAAGGGACGGACCCCAGGAGACCAAGACCGACGGATTTGCATGCCAGAGATCCGAGGTAATGGAGAAACTGAAGCTCAAGTGGCCCGAAATTGGTCCAGAATGCAAGATCACATGGTTTCAACCATCCGTTCGGCTTGAAACTTCATATAGGGTCTGAAGACCATATATTAGCCGTACACGTCGAAAATTCATCCGTTGGATTCTTGTGGAAGCAGCCCAACGGATAGATCAACCCATAAATTAGTGATTTGGGGCCCACCTGATCTCTGGATACGCTTCAATTTTGGACTCAACACCTTAAATTGAATGGAAAAAAGGATGGACGGTACGGATTTCTCGCGAACATCACAGTGGACCGCACCTGCACTTGAGTGTGCACAGTGCGTACGTGCACTGGACGCGCACCGGACGGTCAGCCCGGTCAAAGACTGGCTGACCCGTCTTCTTCTTGTGAAGGAATAGTGGATGGACGTTGTCCGTCCGTTTTCAGTAGTAGGGCCCACTCATCATCTAAATGGATGATCCAGACCGTGCATTGCATCTCTGGGGTTGGCGTGACCCTCACATAAGTGTCTTTTTGGTCCCATTCACATGTACAGACGTAGATTGATGAAAAATGTAAGATGAATGGTGAAGTGATTTGATATAGTGGACCGCACCAAAACTAGAGAAAAAGTACCCATTCCTGACGGGTTTTTCACTAGGATTTTAATGAACGGGATGGATTTCTCCGAAACCATCACTGCGGGGCCTACCGAACACGTCAGCACATCTGCATAGGCTTTACACGCGTCCGGGAAATCCAGAAATTTCTGGCAATTGTGGGCCACTATCCGTGATCGGATCAGTGATTTGAACCATCCAAGTGGAGCCCAAGCCAGGGCTGACCCTAGCCATGAAGACAGATGCAAAAGTTGGGACGATCAGCGTCCTGATCATCCTTCCAAATGCAGTTAGTTGTATGCAAGGCTGCGCAAAATAGAGTCCCGTTCTTGTGTGATTTGGACTGCGGAAATAGGGTCGGTTCTGCCGATTCTCCACCACCCCTACTTGCTCTATAAAAGGAGAAGAAGGAGAGAGAGAGAGAGAGAGAGAGAGAGAGAGAGAGAGAGAGAGAGAGAGAGAGAGAGAGAAGGCATTCAATTCCAAGGGGAGAACGTGAAGCAGAGGAGAGATTTTTTTTTGGTTTTTTTTCTGTTCTATTTTTTCTGTTTTTTTCTTTTTTTTTTTTTACTTAGCTTCATCATGTTTATGTGTGGCTAAGCCTCTTAACTAGGGCTAAGAGGTGAAGCTTGTAGTGAGATGAGAGACTCTATTTTATGCCTTTGATTTAATTTTAATTTGTGAACTGATGTTGATTTTTGGTTTTAATTAAGGGAATGTTTTTAGTTTTTAATGGTCTATTGTGAATAAAATTATAATAGGTCTGCGATAGCTTTGAGCATGTTTCTTTCCTTTTTATGATTATGACATCAGGAAGCCCTGTTGTTCACCATCGTCTCCTAGGCATGGTTAGATGTCGGTACCCTTCCTAACCTTCATATATCTGTTGATTGGTTGGTAATTAGTTTAATTTTGTTATTTACTTTATCTCCTGGGCATGGTTTGGTGATGGAATCCATTATAATTCATATACCTTTCATCTCTTGAAAACTATATCAAAGGAAGTTCAGTTTGATGGTTACACCCTTCAACTGGATGAAGATAGGACTCTAAGTCCAGTTGAATGGTTGAAACAAGCATAAGATCTCCCTGATATCTACAAGTGGATCCTCTTAATCCCTAGTGTCCTTTCTCTGAATTCTTTAAGTTTTAGATAATTATTTCATCATTATTCATCAATTTACACTCGATTTAGATTTCATCTTAGTCTAATTCTAGTTCTACTTAGTTTCAGATTACGTACAGGTATCAGTCTCTTGGGATTCGACCTCGGTCTCATCGAGTTTATTACTACATCACAACCCTATACTTGGGGAGTGAACACTAAGCAACCCCTGTCTACTTTTCTTTCATGGATCAGTTTCCTGCCGGTGTATTTTGCTGGGCGTTAGCTAGCTAGAAGAGTTACCGAAAATTCGGTCTGGGACCCACCACGTGAAGTCTTTCGTGTGCTTTACCGAGTGGGGATCCCACTTTTGGGGGCCCTCGCCGTTTCTTTGAGGCGAGGACTTTTTGTCGGCTTGTTCTTGAAGACTCCCCTGTACCGGATGCAACTCTTTTGTCCTTTCCCACGTGGACAAGTGGATTTTAAAAAATTTGGGAAAGACAACAAAATCCTGACAACTGAAAATACCAAAAAAAAAAAAGGACTCTTGACGTGTTAGAAGGGTATTACCCGATTTGTGGAGGGATTTGAGTAATCTGACATGGCTCCTGGTGGTTTGGTCGAGAGGATCGAGCAGAGAAGATGACTAAAACTCTTGAGAAAATAAACCCCCTTTTTCGCTTCGCTGACTTTTATCGGGCGGCATCTGTCGATATTATTGATCATTGTTTCAATAACATCGAGAAGTTGTTGGTCGATTCTTTCAAGTCTG
This sequence comes from Magnolia officinalis, assembly GCA_021015155.1. Lineage (NCBI taxonomy): Eukaryota > Viridiplantae > Streptophyta > Magnoliopsida > Magnoliales > Magnoliaceae > Magnolia > Magnolia officinalis. The sequence goes on from JAJHSJ010000008.1 coordinate 52,502,234, forward strand.
TCTTCGATATCATTCTTGGCCACACGACTATTCATTTTCTAAAGAGGTGTCGATGATATCGACCTTTTATCGATAAATCGAGAATGTCATATCGACAGTCATATCGAAGATGAAGATTTTTAATTTTTAGCATTCAGATGACTCTCCACATATACTTTTCGTATTTCTATCAATAGTATACTCGACAAAACTATGTACACACACTGTACACAACAAAATTATAAACATTTGAATGTTTATACAAAAGATTGAGGCAAGGAACCTCAGATATATCATTTTAAGCTCAGCAAAAAGAATCCTCATTTTAGCCCATGTTTAGACCTCTGATGCTTAATCTGAACTAATTCTTCCTTATCCATTTCATTTTGTTAACCGATTTGGCTGGTGGTGCAAGGGCATTGCTTCTATCCATATCCTAAAGAGGACTTTTGAAGTTTTGTATTTCTCTGGTTGATAATTTATTAACATGATTCTGACTAGAGTTAGGTTTAGTCCTCCTAGGTGTTATGCATTTAAACTTATAATGACCAGAATCACCACACAAATGACAAATTGGAGAGGTTCTGGTTTTGCTTCCAGAAGCAACAAATTCTTCAGTTCTAGGTGCTACATTTCCAGCCTTTGGCTTAAATTTTTCATATCCTAGGCCACTTTTATCCTTTCCAGGTCTTCCCATTCCTAACAGTTTTTCTAATTTTTCACCACATTGGGAAAACTTGTAGTTTATCTTAGCCATCTTTTTGGATTCTTCTAGATCAAACAGGATTTTATGATTTTCATTTTGAAGGAGCATATTTTTGTCTCTTAAGCTCTCGACCTATTTGTTCAATTTCTCGGACTCGGATTTAAGGAAGGAATTAATTCTCTCAAGTCTATCATTGTCAGAGTGATATTGCTGTAAATCATTGATTAGATGTGTATTAATTTCTAGAGTTTTATCCAAATCTTTTCGCAACAATTCCAATTAGTTCTCAGATATTCCAAGTCTTTTAACCACTTTGATGTTATGGATATACAGTTGATTATAAGCAACTTGTAGTTTATCATTTTCTTCTTCTTCTTCTTCTTCTTCTTCTTCTTCTCCAGTTTCCTCATTATCAGATGGAAATGATTCAGTGGCTTGCTGTTCTTTCTTGTTCTCAGATTCAGTGGGAATGATTGGAGCAGTGGAGACCATGAGGATTTTCAATGATTTCTGATCTTCATCGCTTTCTTAGTCACTGGATTCTGAATTTAACTCTTCAGTATCATCCCACGTGGCAACCATTACCTTGCCCTTAGTTTTTCTGTTTGGGCATTCGGTTGATAGGTGTCCATACTCCTAACAGGCATAGCATTGTGGTTATTTGGTTCTTCTACCAAATTTGCCTGCAGAAGGTTTGTTGTTCACCTTTCTTCCTCTGGAAGGCCGGCCACGATTTTTCTGAAAGAACTTCCTGAATCGTTGTGCCAAAAAAGACACTTTCTCATCTTTATCTTCATTTTTGCTCTCACTGCCCTCATGTAATGTTTTCTTAGAAGTTTTTAGGACAGTTGTTTTGGACTTTTGGATTTGTTTGAAGTGTAGTTCAAATGTTTGTAGGGAACCTACTAGTTCTTCTACTTTTATTTCATCTATGTTCCTACACTCCTCATTTGTTGTTACTTTGGGATTAAATCGTTCTGGTAGGGATCTTAAAATTTTCCTACAAATTTTTGGTACCGGAACTTTCTCTCCCAATCCACCCATGGAGTTGCAAATAATATTCAACTTGGTGAAAAACTCCATAAACGTCTCATGCTCTTCCATTCTGAGACTTTCGAACTGTGAAGTCAGGAGTTGAAGTTTAGACCTCTTCCCAGTGCTTGTGCCTTCATGGTTGTTTCCAGTAGATCTCATGCTTCCTCGGATGTCCCACACATACTTATCTGATTGAATATATCCTGGGACACGACACAGTAGATGGCGTTCATAGCTTTAGCTTCAGCAGTCTATTTTCTTTGTCGAACGCTGTCCACTTTTCTTTGGGTTTTGTGATGGTTGTGCCACTGTCAAGTACAATTTGTTCAGTTGGTGGCACGTATCCGCTTTCGACTATTTCCCAAACATCATGATCCAAAGATTTGATAAAGTAATGCATCCTAGCCTTCCCGTATGCATATAATTTGAGTCATCAAATACTGGAGTTCTAGTGACTGATGAGCCCTCTCCTTTGGCCATATTCCCAACTTTAGTCAAGATTACTCTCTAGGCGGCGAAGCCCTTAAAGAGAGACTTGCTCTGAGACCAATTGAAAAGGCGGTGAAGACCGCTTTAGTTAAAGTCGGTATATGCCAATATGTCCTAAAGGGGGGTGAATAGGACTTTTAAAAGTTTTTATGATTTATTTAAAATCCTATTACACTAGTCCTAACAACAGGCACATATTAGGATTACTCAAACTTAGCTCTACTGTCTTCCAAGCTCGGTAAAGGATCCAATCACAAACTATTTGAGAAGTAAACAATATGAACTAGTTCATTATGAATATGACTGTGTAAGTGTGTGAGGTGTGATCTCAGATATTCAGATATGCAAATATTAAAGTAAATCACACAATAAGAAGAATAACAATCTCAAACATAGTCATTTTTATAGTGGTTCGAGGATCAGTCTACTCCACTCCCGGCAGACGCACTCAACCCTTGAGTGTGCTGGATTTCACTAAGAAGGTTTCACAGCGGTTCACCTCAAGCCTAAGGTTTTAAATCAGGTTTAGGTTTCACAGCGGTTCACCTCAAACCTAAGGTTTTAAATCAGGTTCACCTTCAACCATTACAGCCTACACTAAGGCTGACTGTTTATGCTCTCACGAGTAAGGGTCAACACAACGCACCCACTTTTTGGCACACTGGCCAAGGATCTTCCATAAGACCCTACTAGAGGTTTCTACACGGTTCACCTCAAACCCGAGGTTTCACATGGTTCACCTCAAACCCAAGGTTTTACACGGTTCACCTCAAACCCAAGGTTTTAACTGGTTCACCCCTAACCAGATGTTTATGCTCTTCATAGAGCAAGGGTCCACACAACACACCCACCACGTACACTCCCGTCGGACGCTTCCTTGAGGACTTCAAAGGGTGAGAACCACTTAAGACCCAATCCTACAAAGGAATGATCACAAGTGTCCTCTTGGACTCTAGAAACTTACAAATAAGTTGATGAGTCCCGATAAGCACAATGCCGAAAATCTCCTCCTCCTTGTTGATGAAGAGTCTTCTGCTCCCTTGATCCGCAACACAAAATAATATATTAATACTTGGCTTTGGGTTAGGTCAAGGTCAAGATGGAATCCTACTCTCAAAATATTTTCCTATCAGGAAGATAGAGTGATTCCAATCTTATGCATTCAAGGCATCCCAGCTTAATGATTTGCCATTAAGGTAGTAGCTAGAGGATCGTTGAATGCGGAAGTTCATTCCCCAATCCACTCTATTAAATATCAATGATGAGGGTGGATTGGAGGATGAACTCTCTTGAGAGAAAGGGCTTTGGATATAAGATATAAGTTGAAACACACAAAAGCACTCTCTTCTTTCTCTACCAGCAATAAAGGCGAGTCTCTCTTTAAATAGGCAAAAGGTTCCAACGGATATAAGCGGTTACATTTATGACAGAGTTCGATATCATCGAGCAGTGTCGATATCATTGAGTGTATACTCTCGATAACATCGATGGTCCGCTTGATAACACAAACTCAAATGTCATACGCTTTTAAAACCTTTTACCAGCTGGTTGATGGGATCGAAACAGGTGTCGATGACATTGGATTTCAAACTCCGATCCAATCGAAACTGGAATCGATCTATCGACATTTGAAGCATGTGAGAGACTGACTTTGAAATATTTTAGGTTTTTAGGATATGATCGAGGGACAACCGATGTCATCAGAATTTGCATATCGATGATATCGAAGGCAGTGTCGATGCATCGATAAATCCTATAGATGTACCAGTAAGCTCGCTAGACAGTTTGTGTCCAGTCTCGATGCAATCGACTCGGCCTCGATATCATCAACATATGAATATCGATTTCCTCGAATGGCCCCCGATCAAAGTTAAAAACAACCTGAAATATCTACTGGAAAAAATGCGCGCCCACGATCGATATCATCAATGGTCTTCCGATATTATCGATATTTGATTAAAGATCATATTGGGAAGGGCATCGATATATCGAAAGAATTTGAGATTTTCTTTTAAAAACAGGGGCGCCGGAAATTTGTCTGTCGATCTTATCGAGTCACTTTCGATGGGCTTGAGATTTGAGTATCGATGATATCAATAGGTGTATCGATTCATCGATAATTCGTCCAGATATGTTGTAAGGTTGCAGGACATATTTGGTCCTCTTTTCGATGGTATCGATGAAGCATCAAGGACTCGACAGCGCAGGTCGATCATATCGAAGGTGTTTCGATAAAATCGACAAGGCAAGAAAAACTTAGTGATTTTCTTGTTTAAAAAAATAAAGTTTTCTCACCTTAAAACCCTATGATTTTCTAACTGTTTTTAAGGGTTTTATTCACCTGGTGTTTTGGGACATGGGATGTGAGGCTTTAGATTTACCTGTGGCGAGCTTGCACACATCCGGTTGAGGCAGACGCTTGAATTGATCTTCTTATCAGGCTCTGTAGATAGTCTGACTCAACACTCACGTAACTTGACAAACTAGGACACTTTCATCTAACATATGGTTTGATTGATCATGATGATATATTTCACTATTTGGATGATGATCTTTATGCCCATATCATTATATGATCTATTCTCTTACCCTTTGCAATATCAATTCTCATATGTTATTGGAATATTTCTTGATAAACTCTTTACCAATAGCTGACAAAAAGGGGGAGAAGAAACCTACCCACTAAAACAATGTGTGTTTCTTACAGAAATTGTTTGTTTCCCTTATTGCAGGTTATCAGTGGTAAACATTAAGGGGGAGCAGCATGATTTTGTATTACATGTAAAGTCTTGAGTTGTAAATCTATATGTTTGATATGTAATTCTTTTTATTTTTGTTTGTCATTGGTATGGACTATGACAGAGTCGTAGGTTAGGTTGTTTTTGTCATGTAATAGACAAAGGGGGAGATTGTTAGTGCACTTATTTGCACCCATATTTGTCAATTACGTAACTAGTTGTGTCTTGTAGTCGGATGAGTTCTTGGCAAGTGATGACCAGCAACGCAACTGGATCAGAAGCATCAAAGCCACATTGAAGACGAAGAACTGCTTCTGCAATCTTGACCTTGCAAATAGATGATCCCAACCCAAATAGGAACACCTACCTAAGACATGTATTTTAAGCCAATCCCAAGTTCGTATTTTATCATATAGTATTATCCCAAGTTGTTGAATGATTAAAAGGTCAAAAATAAGAAAATCTATCCACCTTCGGTAGGAAGAAGGTGTCACCAATTTTCACCCTCGGTATCACCAATGGTGCTCAAAACTATCCAGCAAGCTTACAATGTTAATTCGGTATCACCGACTGGATAATTCGGTAACATCGACTGCCACCAACGAACAATATTTGGTGCCACCAATATGGACATATTTTGAATAGTAACTTAAGGGATTAATTAGGTACTACCGAATGATATTTCGGTATCACTGAAGCAAGTTCGGTGATACCGAACTTCACTTTGGTAGTATCGTAAACTAGCCGCTTTATACCCGTTTTATATTCGTTGGAAGCTTTTTTCTATAAAATCGGCTTGTAAAAACTTGGAAAATCAGTGGAAATAAGCACCATAGAGTCTCTAATGTACCTCAAGCTTATCATAGCCCATTTAGACTCTATCCATACAAGTTCATGTTCTCTTCATTGTGATCTTTCACTTCTACGAGCATTCAAAGCTCTTATTCAATGAAGAACATGAACTCGTGCCTTCTCTAAAGTTCAAAGACCAAACCAATAGAAAAATCCTTTGTTCTTTGATACTCTAGAGCGTCCATAGGTTGAATCCCTTAGGAAATCCACTCATTATCCTAAGTAGGAGATTCAACCAACTCCCATAACCTTGGTCACCTTCTAGGTACATCTTATGTAAGGTTTTTGATCGAGAAATTCTAGTTTTTTCCCCAATTTCTCGCAAAACAGTTTTGGTCCTGTTCAATTTGATTGAAGAGGCTCTCGATTCAATCAAGAAAATCCAAAAATGTAAGTTTGCTATCTGGATGATTTTGGGCACTTTTGATACAATCAAAAGTGTGGCTAATTCGATCGACAACCCTCAAATGGAGTTGATCCCATTGAAGGTCCTATCGATAGTTTGTGCAGTTGCACAGTTTTGTTTCTAATTCAGAATCCAGATTATATATACGGGTGCAATACATGATTAGGGTATTCTAGGAGTAATTGGAAACTTGTTCTAGAAAGAGCTAAGGTTTTCAACTCTAGGATTTGCATGTAAGTTGATTTTATCTCTTATAATTTCATTTTCATAGTAGATTGCTTGTTGCTTTGTGTCATCGTTGTTTTTTTTTTTTTTTTTCCCCGTGTTATCTGTGCATGCTCAAATTTTATATCTCTATGCTTGTTTGATTCACTTCTGGTTCATGCCTAGGTGATGCTTCCACACTCAACATTGGGTTATGCTTCCACACCCAACACTTTGGCATTAGGCCCATTGATGAGCCATCTAGATAATCTAAACTAGATGGACAAAGGCAACCTAGATACGAGGAGACTAGCTCAGGAAGATTTCTTTTCCACTTTCAGTTTCTTCCTATAAGCTTGCTTACTACGCTTAGTTTGGAATTTATAAGTTTTGTGGGGTTTCTCCTAACCGTGGATGTCTATGGGGTTAGTGAATTTGGATTGTTCATTTGGTGGACTAACGTAGGGGAGGACGTGAGGTCGAGCACCGTCTTCCTTAAGAGGATAACTATTCTGAATCCATGGAACTTCTCTGGACTCCTCACAAAGACTTCTCGAATCCACAAGGAAAGAAAGCAAGATAATAGAAAGAAATTCTAATAAATTCGAAATTGATTGATGAATTAATAAAAAAAAAAAATGTGATCACAACCCTTTAAATAGGGATACCAAGCAATGGAAAAGAAATCAGAATCAAACTACGACTAAAACTCCTAGAATTCGTGACTTACTATAAATAGTAAACTTACTATTTATAGACGGTCGTGATGTCTACTAGTGCGCAAGGTTTTCGGCCAAAAATAGTAAGTGTCCTATTTGGCTTCACCAAGTTGTTCTCCTAATTTTTTAAAGCTCTTTTTGCGTTGGATGCAATTCCTAGAGCCCAATGGATGAATAGTTATAATCAAACTAAAACTTACTATTTATAGTAAAAACGGAATTAAAATAGGGAAACGACTGTTGATCTAGCGGTATTTCACAAATCCGGCTTGGGCAACCCGGCATAGCGGGGTTGGCTAGCTAAAGTAGCTCGTTCTACCCTAAAATCATATATTTTATGGCCGATAACTCATTCAAAATTGCGAGATACACCTGATTTAAGGTTCGACGGTCCGGATCACTTTGGTCCCAGATCGGGCCTTTTCTGTTCCATCTTGTTCATGTAGCTGTCTGCGACCCTCTCTACATCATGGACATCTAATGGATGATTCTAGCTGTCTAATCAGTAGGCTTACCTCGTTGTACTGCTGACTTTTTGTCTTCTTTTTTTTCTATGGCTGGTTTCAGAGGACTCAAACGGAGGGATTAGTGAACCAGTATTGTATTCCTAAGCTGGGTCATCTAAAGTGTGGCCCAGCAGATGAAGCATCTAGATTTACCCATCTAGTTTAAAGCATTACAATTGTAAAGATTCGCAACCATCAAAAGATATACATACTTTTATCCATTCCTGTGAATACTGATGCACAAAATAAAAGGGATTCAAAAAAAAAAAAAAAAAAAAAAAAAAAAAAAAAAAAGAGAAAAAATAGTACCCTTTCTCATTTCTGTCAATATACAAAAGCTCAATCAAAACTACAAGGTCCTGATTTCTCTTTCAATCAGGTGTTGCTTCGGGTATCCCGCTCTGTGGAGAAGAAAACGGCGTGTGAAATATCCAAGCAAGAACATTCCTTACGTATGGCCCTTTCCCACCTTGCATCTACTTGTGTACAGAACACGCAGAATCGTTGATGGCACTCTTCTTCCTCTCCATCTGAATCTGTTGTGTTTTCTGTACAATCTTGATCGACTTGCTCCTCTGCCTCTATCCTCGGCTCATCACAATTAAGATGATCAAACACACCTGATGGGAAAATCATTAACACAACTCGATCGATGCGTTTGTTGTACCATCTCCTCCCTTTCGTCCAAAACACAAGTGGACCGGCAAACATTCCCAATCCTCCTCCGAATCCCAATCCTATGAATATGAGTTGCCAATCGAATCTGCTTGCTGATGAGTCCGCAGCTTTGACTACCATGGGCGGTGGCACGCTGGGAGGTGTACATTTTCTTGTCAGTGGTGGCCCGCATAACCTTGGGTTTCCAATGTAGGTGTCATTGTTAAATGTTGAGAATTGATTGGCAAATGGTATGCTTCCGACAAGTTGGTTATAGGAGAGATTCAACACTGAGAGAAATGTCAGGCTTAGCAGTTGCTGAGGAATCTCTCCTGAAAGATTGTTTTGAGAGAGATCTAATGACTCAAGCTGAGTCAAGTTCCGAAGGGACGCTGGCATTGGGCCTGTAAGCCCATTGTGTGACAGGTTAAGAATGTGGAGCAACTTGAGATCTCCTATCACATTCGGAATCTCGCCTTCAAAATGGTTGTTTGAAAGATCTATGGATGTAAAGATGGTCAAGATCTTCACGAGTTCCATATTTAGCCCTTTGCTTGTGACCATCACGATGTCCTGGTAGTACAGCTTGGTTAGAAGCAGGAATCCATATCTGATGATCTCATGACCCTGGTCTTCATCCTTCTCCCCAGATATCATTGCATTCCAATTTTGGAAGCAGCCCTGAGGCAAATTACCAGAAAAAATATTTGAAGAGAGGTCGATGATTTGTAGCATTGGGAAGGACTGATTATAGGGCCGCGGAATAGAACCATTGAGTCTGTTGGATCGCAAAACAAGAACCCTCAATTTGGATAGAGTATCCAAATAATAAGGAAAAGGGCCATTTATTTGATTGTTTCCAACGTCAAGAACCTCTAGATCTCTACATTTGGCCAATGATCTTGGCAACTGCCCTTGGAGTCGATTTCCATGTAGGTCTAGCGTCCTTAGACTGCAGCTCACACTTGAAATCTCAGGTATTGTGCCGGTAAAGCGATTGTTCCTAAGATTCAGTATGCTGAGCACATTGCTAATCTGACCCAAACATTCTGGAATCAACCCGCTCAAGCTGTTATTAGACAGATCAATGACTTGCAAATAATTTGCATTGCAGATGGATGGAGGGATTTCACCGCTGATCTTGTTGCCTGATATTGAAAAGAAAATGGTGTACTTGAGGGAGTTGGTGAAGTTAGACGGGATGACTGATGTGAAGTTGTTGTAGGAGTAATCCAGGACGATGCTAGATGGAGGTGGAAGCGGAATCGATCCTTGCAGCAGATTGGATTGAAGGTCGAGGATGCCCAACATTTTGATCGATGATAGATTGTGAGGTTGTTCCACACCAGTCAGCAAATTACGAGAAAGATTCAGATAAGTCAAAGACCCATTTCCAATCTCCCAGACCCACTTGGGCATTTCTCCGTAAATATTGTTGTTGGAAAGGTCCAGATACTGCATCTTAGATTGGTTTTTCAGGAATCCTGGGAATTCTGTTAGGTTGCAAGAACCCAAATACAATCTCCCAAGCTGGGAAAAGGAATGATTAGTCCCATGAGTGTTGACTGACAAGTAGTTATCTGAAAGATCGAGGCCCGAGAGGTTCTTGAGGTTCTGGAGCATGGCTAGCTGCACGGTGCCATTGAAGTTGTTGGATGAGAGATCGAGTACCTTAAGCCCCACGAGATGGAAGAGTGAATGTGGAATCTGACCTCGCAGCTGATTGTCGCTCAAATCAACCGTCTGCAATGTTGGTGAAGCATTAGTGAACTCATCGAGTTGCCCTTCGATTTGGTTTTGGCTGAGTTGTAATGCCTGCAGCGATGGGAGAGTAAACAGAGATGAGGGTATCTGCCCATTCAGCGAATTGCTCCGTAGGTCAAGCACTTTTAGCTTGTGAAGTCCATCTCCAAAGGAGTTAGGGATTGTGCCATTTAAATGATTAGAAGAAAGGACTATCTCGGCAACGCTCTTCAACGATTTCAGAGGTGGAATTGGACCGCTGAAAGCATTCCATGAAAGGTCCAACACAAGCAGCTCCGTAAGACTCTCCAGAGATGGGATCGTGCCACTGAAATTGTTCATTGAAAGGTCCAAATACGTGAGATTGGAAAGGTTTTCCAGACTCGGAATTGAACAGTTAAATCCATTCGATGAAAGGTCCAAATGAACGATTCCCCTAATATTCCTCACAGAATACGGGATTTGACCAGAGAATTCGCAACCACCAATCTGTAATTTGTTTAAGCGCGTGAGATTACCGAAGGAATGTGGAAGCTCCCCTGAAAATCTGGTTCCTGTGAGTACCAATGTTTGTAAAGCATTTTCCCGAGGAAATTCAGGGAAATAACCATTGAGAAATGGATTCGACGATACATCAAGAAACTCCAACTTGGGCAATTGAAATATCTTTGCTGGGAAATTTCCCCGCAGCCGGCAAGAACTGAGACGGAGGCATGTCAAATTAGTAAAATCCGACACGAACTCAGGCACTGCAGAAGAGATGTTTACACCGTCGAGATGGAGTTTTGTCAATCCCGACAAGTTCCGAAGGAGCTTTTCGATGCTTGGATCGTTTAGTTTGAGAGAAGTAAGAGGGTTGCCGAGAAAAAAGGTAGATATATCGAGCGAGACCAGATTACGCATGTGAGCAATCGCGCGCGGGATTTGGCCGGTAAAACCCGAATTGGAGAGGTTGAGATGGGTGAGATTCGAGAGCGAATCGAGATTGGGTGGGATGGAAGAATTGAAATTATTGTAAGAGAGATTGAGAATTTGGAGGGAAGAGAGTCTGGCAAGGTTGGTGGAATTGATGCGGCCGGAGATGGAGCAGTTGCTGACATCGAGGGAGATAACGAGACCGGTGGTGTTGTCGCACGTGATGCCATACCAGCGGCAGCAATCGGAGTTGTTGGATGTCCAAGATGGGAGGGCCGAGTGATTGGTGAAGATTTGTAGTAATGCATTTTTCTGATCTTCGTGGCATTGAGCTGAAACAATAAAAGGAGAGGTGAAGATGAAAGTGTGAAAAAGGAGAAGGAAGAGAGGAGAGAGTTGGAATCTCATTGGAAGAGATTGAGAGAAAGAAGGGTCATGAAGAGGAGATGGGAAGCGGAGAGACGAATTTTAGGCCGGTAAGGATCAGATGGTAGCAGTTCGAGTTTTGACTATGACTTTCTCCGACCCACGGGGAAGAGAATTGTAAGAAAGGAGAGCGGACTAGGCATGGCCCGGCCTCACCCGATACGGTGCTACGGTCCTGGCCGAGACGCCCAGCTTCATGCATATATTGTACATTCACTCGGTCATAAATTTGTTTAACCTCATTTTAGGCTATGATTCCAAAAATTAAACGGAAGGAAAGAAAAAAAAAAAAAAAAAAAAAAAAAGACCTCAATAGACCATGTTATGGGAAGATCTAAGCCACTTACGATTCCGAGGACCGACATCCCTTTGATCCGATTGGACTCAAAAGAGTAAATCTGAAAGGATACGATGCTACAAGGGGAAGGAAATTCGTGGCTAGGTTACAGTGGGACGCCCACTCCGAGGCTGGCAATCGACTTGGATTGATCTGAGACCGGAATAGTCGATGTGGAGCTCGAACCGAATACTCCAAACCGTTCTTCTACTGCCCGACCAGAAGCGAATAACTCAACCACTTGTATCAGTAGTGGAAAAATTCAGCTCGACAGGATAGATCCGCCGCCCGCCTCAAAGCTCGTAGGGAAGACCTGTTGCGCAGCATGCCAACAACGCAATGAACCGAGACCCAATCTCAGGTCTCACCCACAAATGATAAACAGAAAGAAATATAAACTAGAAGAAGAATCAAAGCATTCCAAACAAACCACAAGACATGATATACATGGAAAAACTCCCAATTAGGGTAAAAAACCACGGGTGCAAACTTACACTATGAAAAATACGAGATTACAAGGCAATATACTAATCTCTCCCTTGGAAGTACATAGAAAACCTTTTGCCCACACTTTAGAATAACTCCCCAACATTCACCTTAACCCTATAAAAGCCCTAGGGACCCCTATTTATAGTTTATGCAACTTCCCTTTCGCACCTTGCGAAAGACCGACTCAAATTTCCGCAATTCGCATCAAATCCGATAACGAATCTACGTAACCACGACCAATCGAGCATACTGCACCTTGGGACCCAAAATCAGATGCTCGCTGGACTTTGAGTCGAGTCAATCCACGACTGGTCACGACTGGTCGAGTGGGCTCCACGACCGGTCGTGTGTGGCCCCAAATGTGACTCCACTTCTCAACAATCTCCCACTTGGAGACACATCGCCATAAACCTTGTCTTCTTCATTCAAAGTGCACCACCTCCCCATCTTCAAGCCTGACGACCAATCAAAGTTAAACAGAGCTTCAGTTTCTCCCGTGTGACCGCCTTGGTCAGCATATCCGCAGGATTCTCACTTGTATGAATCTTCTCCAGAGCAATCGATCCATCTTCCAGTAACGAACGTATGAAGTGATATCTGATGTCAATATGCTTGGTCCTTGAATGAAAGGCTGAATTCTTAGCCAAGTGTATTGCACTTTGACTGTCACTGTACAGCTTGCAATCTGCTTGCTTCTTACCCAACTCTTCCATGAAACTTTGCATTCACACCATCTCCTTACATGCTTCTGTAGCCGCAACACATTCTGCTTCCATCGTACTGATAGATAATATCTTCTGTAACTGAGAGATCTAACTAATTGCAGCACTACCTAGAGTAAAGACGTAACCTATAGTGTTTCTTCTGCTGTCGATATCTCCTATCAAATCTGAATCCACGTAGCCATGTAACTTGATTTTCAATCCACCATAACACAGCCCTACATCCTTAGTACCTACCAGGTATCTAAGGATCCACTTCACAGCTTCCCAATGTTCCTCCCAAGGGTTGTTCATGAACCTGCTAACAACTTCCACTGCTTGAGCAATGTCTGGTCTCGTGCTCACCATAGCATACATGAGACTCCCAATAGCTGACGCGTATGAGACTTTAGCCATGTAGTCTCGTTCCTCCTGCGTATTTGCACATTGCTCCTTAGATAGCTTGAAATGGTTGGCTAATGGAGTGCTAACTAGCTTAGCACTTCCCATATTGAATCGATCAAGTACCTTGGCTATGTACTCTGCCTGTGACAAAACCAGTTTTTTGTTTTCCATGTCACGCTTTATCCTCATGCCTAGGATTTGTTTTGCAGCTCCTAAATCCTTCATGACAAATTCTCTAGGCAGTTGTCTTTTGAGATCTGAGATATCCTTTATGCTTGAATTAGCCACGAGCATATCATCAATGTACAGAAGAAGGATGATATACGGCGTATCAAACTTCTTCAAGTAATAACAGTAGTCTGCATGACATCTCCTGAAACCGTTTCTTGACATGAAACTGTCGAACTTCTTGTATCACTACCTCGGGGCCTGCTTCAGGCCTTGTAAGCTCTTCTTCAGTCTACACACTTTGTTCTCCTTTCTTGGTGCCTTTATCCTATTGACTGATGCATATATATCTTTTCTTCAAGGTCTCCATGAAGAAAGGTTGTCTTAACATCTACCTGCTCTAGATGTAAGTCCTCTGTTACCACTATACTCAAGACCATGCGAATCGTAGACATTTTCACCACGGGTGAAAATATTTTAGCGAAATCGATACCTGCCTTTTATTGAAACCTTTTCATAACCAGTCTAACCTTGTACCGTTTAGAACCATCGTGCTCCTCCTTCAGTCTGTAAACCCACTGTTATTAAACGCTTTCTTACCCTTAGGTAGAGTGACTAGCTCCCATGTACGATTGGACTCAAGAGAGTCCATCTCCTCATCCATGGCTTGCTCCCACTTAACCCGTGTATCTAACTGTAACGCCTCTTCAAAATACTCTGGCTCACCAATATTTGTCAGCAGTAGATAATCTAAGGAGGGTGAGTATCGGACCGTGGGTCTCCTCTCCCGAGTAGACCTCCTCACAACTGTGTATCCAGCTCTGCCTCATAATGCTCCTGTGCATGATCATCCTGTGGTACTGTAACACCCCGTATCCAGTAACTCTTCCAACTCTACGAATTCTTTATCCTCGGCTTTAGTTTCTTGTATACTGTCCTTATACATCAATTTTTCATTGAAGACTACGTCCTTGCTTCTGATGATTTTTCTGTTTTTTGCATCCCAAAACCTGTATCTAAAATCATACTGCCCGTAGCCTATAAACGTGCATCTCCTGGACTTCACATCCAGCTTATTTCTGTACTTTGCACCAATGTGAACATATGAAGTGCAACTGAACACTCTAAGATGTACAAGGTTCACTTCTTTCCCAATCCACGTTTCTTCTGGTAGCCTACCATCCAATGGTGTTGAGGGACTTCTATTGATGAGATATGCGGCAGTATTCACAACATCTACCCAAAAGGTCTTGGGTAACCATGCATGTAACCTCATGCTCCTGGCGCGCTCAAGGATGGTCCTGTTAATGCACTCAGCCACACCATTCTGTTGCGGTATCCCTAGAATCATTTTCTGATGTTTAATTCTATTTGCTGCACAATACTCTTCAAATCTCTTATCACAGTACTTTCCCCCATTATCAGATCTGAGATATTTTACTGTTCTACCTGTCTCGTTTTCTACCATAACTTTCCACTTCTTAAATACATCAAATACATCAGATTTGTTCTTTAAGAAATAAATCCACACTTTTCTACTAGCATCATCAATAAAAGAAATAAAATAACGTGAGCCACCAAGAGATGATACCTATGCTGGCCCCCACACATCAGTGTGTACAAACTCCAACAGATGTGTCTTTGGAGCGTGTCCTGTCTTCTTGAAACTTATCCTCTTCTGCTTGCCATACACGCAGTCCTCACAGAATTCCAAGTCAATAGACTTCATCTCTGGTAGCTTCCCTTTTGACAATAGCACTTTCATCCCATTTTCACTCATATGTCCCAACCTCTGATGCCATAACTGTTCATTCACTCCATTTGATGCGACTACGAGTGAACTATATGATCCTGAAGTCACATACAAAGTACCATCATTTTGCCTCGAGATATCACCAAGGCACCTTTTGTGATCTTCCAGGAATCACTAGTGAATGTCATCACATAACCGGTATCGGCCAACTGTCCCACTGAGATGAAGTTACATTTCAAACTCGGTACATGTCTGACATCCTTCAATTTCAAAATTGTTCCGTCTTTCTGATTGATATGAACATCTCCCTTTCCAACAATACTGCACGGCTCATCATCACCCAGGTAGACTCTCCCAAAGTCACCTGACACATAATCACACAGAACTTCCTTACATGAGGTGGCATGAAACGAAACACTCGAGCCTATAACCCAAGACTCATTCCTCGCATCAAGGGAAAAGATCAACGCCTCTGTGTCACTCTCCTCAGATAGATTCACTGAATCCTTCCCGCCTTGAGAGCTTCCTTCTTATTTCTTGAGTGCCCTGCAATCACGTTTCTTGTGCCCCTTCTTGCAGCAATGCCGACACCCGTCTTTGTCTTTCGGTCCCTTGGACTTCTTCCTCAACTTAGAACGTCCGTGTCTATTGCCTCCTTTATTCATCGATCTTCCTCTTCCTTCAACATTTAGAGCATTCCCTGAATCCCCTTAAACTCCTGATGCCTTTCTTCTAGATTCTTTACTGAGAATTAGACCAGCCACATCATCAAATTTTAGCTTTGTCGACCCTGAAGAATTGCTCACAGCAATCACCAAACCATCCCAACTGTCTGGCAAACTAGACAAGTTCAATAACGCCCTGACCTCATCCTAAAAAATAATGCCAAGGGATTCCAACTGGCTCGTGACTGTATTGAACTCGTTTAAATGTTCAGCCATGTTCTCACCATCTGACATCTTCATGTTGAATAGTTGTTTCATAAGATTAACCTTGTTAGACGCAGAGGATTTTTCAGACATGGTGACTAGGACTTCTATTAATTCTTTTGTGGTTTTCATTTTGGATATGTTGAAGGCGACACTCTTAAACAAAGAGAGTTGGATCGTTCCTAAAGCCTTCCTATCCAATAAAAATCATTCATCATCTGTCATCTTTTCTAGTTTCTTCTCTTTTCCTCCTAGAAGAATATAAAGGTCCTTCTGATACAGATAATCCCCCATCTGCATCTTCTAGAAGGCAAAGTTTGAACCATCAAACTTCTTAATTATAGTCTTCCCTTCTTCTGTCATCACTCCCAATGGAACTAAACCAATAACTCTGATACCAGTTGTTGCGCAGCACACCAACAACGTAGTGAACCGAGATCCAATCTCATGTCTCACCCACAAACGATAAACAAAAAGAAATATAAACTAGAAGAAGAATCAAAGCATTCCAAACCAACCACATGACAAGATATACGTGGAAAAACCCCCAACTAGGGTAAAAAACCACGAGTGCAAACTTCCACTATGAAGAATACGAGATTACAAGGCAATATACTAACCTCTCCCTTGGAAGTACAAAGAAAACCTTTGCCCACACTTTAGAATAACTCCCAAATATTCACCTTAACCTTAGAAAAGCCCTAGGGACCCCTATTTATAGTTTAGGCAACATTCCTTTCCCACCTTGCGAAAGACCGACTCAAATTTCCATAATCTGCATCAAATCCGGAAACGAATCTGCGTAACCATGACCAGTCGAGCATACCGCACTATCGGTCGAGCGGACCCCTCGACCGGTCGAGCAAGGGCCACGACCGGTCGAGCACCTCGGGACCTAAAATCTAATGCTCGTTGGACTTTGAGTCAAGCCAGTCTACGACTGGTCACGACCGGTCGTGCGCGACCCTAGATGTGGCTCCACTTCTCAAAAAGACCTCTAGAATACTCAATAGATAAATAAAGCCAAGTCCACATTCTGTCCAGACCGGAGCTTGGCTCAGACTCGTGACACAATCCGTATTTAATAAACCAACAGTGAAGGCCAGCGTGCACGCTAGTCCGGGCCTCTTTGGCCAGAAGTCCAGAGTGAAGGTCAAGGCGGAACGTGGACGCTCCATGCACCAAACTAAGAAACTACCTTAAGCAGACATGACTGATTGTTTCGCCCGCAGATACGCACGATACGTTACACGATCCCCGAATTATGGGCGATATCTCCACGATCCGAAAATCTCACTGATTGAGCGAATCGTGTCGAGATTAAAGGACCCAGACCGTCCGATAGTCAGGTATAAATACAATGAGACCCCATTGTTATAGGTACGCAACATCTTGCACTCTCCCTCTACTCTCCAACTTAGACCCCAATTCCCTTGACCTGACTTAGGCATCGGAGGGTCCCCCGGATTAGCCAGGTCTCCTTTGCTTGTTGCTAGTGTGCAGGCTTGAGGCGACGAAGCTATTCGAAGTTCGCGAGTCGAAGCGGGGAGTCGCCTAGAGTTTGTCATCAACATTTTTGGCGCCGTCTGTGGGAAACTAATACTAAAGTTCAGGTTCATATTCTTCAGCATTATGGCAAGAGGAAATAAGAAAGCAATAGCTATGGAACTAGAGCAAAATGAGCAGACCCATTCCTCTTTGCTACTTCACGCCGAATCAGCACCAGTGCCTTCCTAGAGTTCTCGCAATCGGGCAAGCAAGTATCGGGCGATGCAGAGCGAGATATAATCCATGCGTGACAAAATCAACCAGACGAAACAACGACAGGAGTCGCAACCACATCCTGCTCAGGAAAACCTTGTTCCTGAGCTGATTGGTTCAATTGTGGAAGCTCATTCTGCACCGAGGAGTACGAGACCCAAGGGGCCCCCGCGTCAACCCCCTCGGGCGCCGGCTTCAGTTAAGAATCCTCCCCCAACCCGAATTCGAGTTTCGGCTCGAAACACACAAGCCGAGCTCCGACGAACGCCTCGGTCACCTCGGCCCTGACACCAACAGATCTCCGCCACGAGCTGGAATGGAGGAGGGGAAGGAGGACTTCCGAAATAGAAAATAGCCAGGAGATAGTAGCTGAGAATAAAGATCCTTGGAAAACACGATTCGCGGAACTCAACAACAAGATTCTGACGCTAGAAAAGAAGCAACCACCGTCGTCAATTTCCACTGTTGTTCAAGCAATGATGGAAGAGACCGAGCCTCCCTTCACCTCTGCGATCATGGATGAGGTGATGCCCCAGAGGTTCTGGATCCCTCCTATCATCTAATACTCTGGGTCTGTGACCCATCCGAGCACGTAGAGGCTTATCGGTCGTGGATGCAAATCCAGACAGCGACGGACGCGATGATGTGCAGGGGATTCTCAATCACACTCACATGATCTGCTCGGAGTTGGTACTGTTAGCTTAAACTCAATTCTGTTGGTTCCTTCGCAGAACTGAACCAACTATTCCTTACCCAATTCATAAGCGGTAAGAAGAGTCGAAAGCCCAATAATCACCTGTTCGCCATCAAGCAAGAGCCTAAGGAGTCGTTAAAGGACTACAATGCTTGCTTCAATGAGGAGGCACTACAGGTGGAAGACTACGACGTCAAGATGATCCTTGTTGCCGTGTTTAACGGCCTAAAAGAGGGAAAGTTCACTTTCTCCATTGGAAAGAATCCACCGAAGACATTAGCTGACCTTGTCGCCAAAGATCAGAAGTATAATAACGCTGAGAAATTCTCTAACACTCGCAAAAAATGTTCAAGTGATAGAACCGACTAGTATGGGGAAGAGGCCAAAGAATGAAGAACCTCAGCCATCCAATAAAGGACTAGATGACCGTGCCCCTCGCGATCGTCGTCCAAGCAGGAAACTGGAGGGTAAATTCTGTTCCTACACCCCCCTCAACATGTCAACCAAGCAAATTCTATTGGACATTAGAGGGCACAAGCTTTTGAATTGGCCTGTTTGTATGAGGGCTGACCCAGATCATCGAGACAAATGCGAGTACTACCGCTTCCATCAGGATCACGGCCACAACACAGCTGATTGTGTGGATCTCAAGGATGAGATCGAGACTCTTATTCATAAGGCATATCTGAGCCGATATGCCAAGGGAGAAAGAACCGCTTGGAAAGAAGAGCGAGGGCAAGAACAGCCGAATAATGCCACGGAAGAGCCAGCCGAGGTCCGTCCATCTTCGGAGGCTCGTCCGGTGGAGGAGATTCGAACAGGGCTCGGAAAGCCCACTCTAAGAGGTCCGATCCGGAATACTACATCCACTTAACCGAGCGACCGAGCAAAGAACTCTGTGTCATTCTGTGCAGCATGACCTTCTCAGAAGATGATGCATTTGGGATCCAGCATCCGCATGATGACGCCCTAGTGGTTACTATGACTATAGCTAACCACACGGTGTATCACATCCTGATCGACACCGGAAGTTTAGCAGATGTAATCTACTCCGAAGCTTTCAAAAGAATGGGGGTTCCGATGTCACACCTCAGACCTGTGAAGACCCCCCTGTACTGCTTTCCAGAGAAAGGGTGATCTCCGAGGGAGCCATCTCCTTCCCTGTGACCGTGGGAGAAGGACAACACCAAGTCACCCTCATGGTGGACTTCCTAGTTGTCAATGTATCATCCGTACATAACGTCATCTTAGGCAGAATCATCTCCACCTATCATCTGATGATAAAATTCCCTGCCGAGGGCAGGATAGGTTACCTCTAAGGCAACCAGCATGAAGCCCGAAGATGCTACGCGATAACAGTGAAGGGGTAAGTTAAGCAAGCCCTTACCGTCAACATTCTGGATCCCAGAGGACCTGCGGAGGACTCATCCGTGGAAGACCTGAAGAAAGTGCCGCTCGATGAGGCATGCCCGAGCAGAACTATTCAGCTCAGAAACTTCATTAAACTCCGAGCAGCGGTCTAAAATATAGCCTTCTTACGACAGCACAGAGATGTCTTCACATGGTTGCATGAAGATATGCTCGTGATCTCTCTGGATGTCATGGCCCACCGAATAAATGTGGATCTAGACCACAAACTAGTAAAACAGAAAAGGAGACCGTTTGATGCCGAGCGGTACGAAGCCATAGCCGATGAAGTCTCCATTCTGATCGACGCAGGCTTCATAGAGGAGGTGCATTATCCCGATTGGATCACAAATGTGGTCCATGTAAAAAATGGCAACAGAAAATGGCAGGTCTGCGTAAATTACTCGGATCTGAATAAGGTGTGTCCAAAGGATAGCTTCTCGTTGCCTCGGATTGATCAGCTGGTGTAACGCCCTGAAATTCTGGGGTCGAGTATGAACTCAGCTCCCGAGTTCCAACGCATCACTTATGCAACATAGATAATGATGGTTAAATGTTGTCTGTGTTAGAACAATAAACATGAGTGAGATTATACCAAAACAGTAATTCATACTCCAGATCAATTGTATAAAGGCAAGCGGAAGATTGAAACTGTATATACATGTATGTAAAAGATACAAAATCATTTCATTCTCCAGAGTATGAACCCATCTGAGTCACTCTATACATATATCTATTTTATGTTCAAAAAGGTCAAAAATACATCTAAGGATGTAATCCCAACAAATCCTATCGATCTGGCAGTCTAGTCGAAGCCGCCAGAATACTGCATAAATGAGAACTCGTCCTGGTCCTCACCGTAGTCCGGCTCAGCCTCCTGAGTCACCAGCTCATCTAAACCTGAGACAGAGACTGGTTGCTGTGTACAACACCGTCTTGTAACATGGGAGTGAGTAGCTAACTCAATGGAACAATAAAGCATAGGTTAACATGTTATCGACTCAGTCAAGCAGCAATGATAAAGCAGTATAATCAAACACTCCTAGCTACTCTTATTAATGCAAGTATGAATGCAGTCATGATGGATGCCCTCACCGACATACTCCCTCATGCGACACCATCTTACGTTCGCGGCATGCTTGCTTTCCTCAGTGCTCCACATCTTCCAAGCACATGCAATGCATGATGAGCATGATTACCGAGTTGTTATTATTCCATTTCAAACAGCAGGATTGGAAAACTAAGGTACCTCCCTCGTATCATTCCCAAACATGATCCATTCTAGGGTCGTCAGTCCTAGACAATCTCATATGATGGTGTGTTTATAGGTCGCTGCAAGGGCTGCCAGGGCTGTTACACGGAATCGTTACAACCACTCCC
The DNA here is from genome assembly GCA_021015155.1 of Magnolia officinalis. Taxonomy (NCBI): domain Eukaryota; kingdom Viridiplantae; phylum Streptophyta; class Magnoliopsida; order Magnoliales; family Magnoliaceae; genus Magnolia; species Magnolia officinalis. Next base: position 52,523,633 of record JAJHSJ010000008.1, read on the forward strand.
CCATCACCTTATCATTACAGGCCTAGTTTATACTCTGTTACTACGGGAAGGCTCATCGCCTCACCGCAGATTCAGAGTATGCTCGAGGTCACTAACCGGTACGGTCAGGGCTGCTAGGGCTGTTACACGGAATCTTTGCACCACTCCCCCATCACCCATCAAGCAGTGTAGGCCGATAGCTCGAATATAGTGTCCCATACCACCATAATCGGCTCACGAGTCTGGTTGCTCACTGGTCACTACAGGGAGGCACGTGGCCCCAGTGTAGGTCGACAGCTCGACCACAATGTCACATACCACCATGCCCGGCTCATAAGTCTTAGCGGATCGAGGTACCATGGTTGACGGGATTTCATTGGTAAGTTTGGTACCCTAGGTTCGAGTAGTAGTGACCAAACATGGGGAACATACATTAGACATATCGGGTTATTTGACGAGCCTGACTAGCTCGAGTGCACAATCTAAAGTGCATAAGCACTTCATGTGGCCTAACCACTATCGCCAACTGAAGTATGACTCGGGTTCGTCAAACACATCTCTCGTGGCGACATGAATCTCAACCACAATCTCAAGTCTAGTACCGATTGTCTGGACTATAGACATAGTCCCAAACTCAATCAATCCTTACTCATAGCATGAGGTGTAAAGCATAATAAACAAAGCAATTCTAGCATATCATAATGCATGTTATAAAACATGTTACAAAGCATGTTATAAAGCATATTATGAAGCACTATATAAATAGGAACACAAACACATATATTTCATAAGTGGTTAAAGTAAACAACCACATGGAGGAAATCATACATGCCTCTAAGGTAGTTGAGAACCCCATCTCAACACCTACCTAAGGCACTAACATCCAAGCACTTACTCTCACAAGCATTTTCACAAACACTTAGAATACATTATTTCAACATACATGATGTATGTTAGTAAAACATGCATTAGGGTAATGACTTTGATCCTAGACTTTAGGGTAACCTAGCGTCAATGATTTTACAAGTTTTGGGTCTTGCAGATCATATTTAAAGCGATTCAAACGGATTTCATGGCTAATTTAGTTTAGCACTTAATTAACTTTGTCAAATTTCTAAAGGATTTAATCCTAAGTGATTTCTGGTCGAGGTAGTACTCCGGTCTTTGCACAGAAATTTACGAGTCGTTACAGTTGGTGGACCATAAAACAGGGCACAAACTACTTTCCTTCCTGGATGCGTACTCCAGGTATAACCACATCGCGATGCATCCCCCAGACAGGTAGAAGACTACCTTCATCACAGACAAGGGACGCTACTGTTACCGGGTCATGTCGTTTGACCTGAAAAACGCAGGGGCCACATATCAAAGGCTGGTGAATCAGATGTTCGCCAAGCAAATCGGACATACCATGGAAGTGTCTAGTAAAGAGCGTTAAGGCGTCCGATCACCTGACAGACCTTGGAGAAACTTTCACCATCCTCCTAAAATACCAGATGAAGCTGAACCCTGTGAAGTGCATCTTTGAAGTCGGCTCAGGCAAATTCCTCGGGCTTCACGTTAGTCAAAGGGGTATTGAAGCGAACCCCGACAAGATTAAAGCACTCCTCGATATGAATTCTCCTCGGACTGTCGAAGAGATAAAATGCCTCACCGGACGAGTAGCAGCGATCAGACGGTTTATATCCAGAGCTACAGACAAATGCCTCTCCTTGTTTCAATAGTTGAAGGGTCATAAGAAGGCAGAATGGACTTCGGAATGCAAACAGGCCTTTCAGCAGCTCAAACAGTATTTAGGTTCACCACCCCTACTGTCTAAGTCCAAAGAAGGTGAACCCCTATTCCTATACCTTGCACTCTTGGCCTCACCTGTCAGCTCGGCCCTGATTAGAGAGGTAGGGGGTAAGCAACATCCCGTGTATTACGTGAGCAAGGCCATGGTGTCCGCCGAGACAAGATATTCGGCTCTGGAGAGGCTAGCGCTCAGTCTCGTCGTCTCAGCTTGTAGGTTATGTCCATACTTCCAAGCTCATTCCATCATGGTGTTGACTGATTCTCCCCTTAAGCAAGTCCTCCAGAGGCCCAAAGTGTTGGGTCGGTTGACCAAGTGGGCCATTGAACTCGGGGAGTTCAACATCCAATTCCGATCAAGGACAGCAATCAAGGGCCAAGCCGTAGTCGACTTCATTGCGGAATTCACCACTCCAAGTGAAGAAGGGATCAGTACCGAAGTCAAGACAACACCTTAGCCTGTTCCCCCAAGCGATCAAAAGGCGGTATTAGAACTAGGATGGGTTCTCTACGTAGATGGGTCATCTAATGCCAAGCGTTCCGGAGTTGGAAGATATCTCAGTAAAATCAAATCTGAACTTCCTTTGACCTAGTTCTCAATGGATGAGAGGTGTGAGAACTGGAAGTGATTTCATCACAAAATCATGCCCAAGAGACAAGGCAAACAGCAACAATTGACCAATCCCATAACCAATCTGGGAAAATTGTGAAAGCTAGGAAGGATTCCATCACCCAACCATGCCCAAGGGACGATGGTGAACAACAGGATTTCCTAGTTTCACAATCTCAGTACATGAAAAGAACATACTCAAAGTTATCGCAGATCTATTGTAATTTGAGTCCCAACAAACCATTAAAAACTGAAAGTATTCCTTATAATCAAACTATAATCAAAGAGAGTTCAATATAAATATGAATCAAAGCAATAGAAACATCCCATCGCGCTACAAGCTTCACCTCTTAGCCCTAACTAACAGGTTTAGCCAACCATAGACATGATTGAACTAGAATATCTTAATAAAAGCATAAAAACTACTAAGGAAAAGGAAGAAAAACTCTTGACGACGGCTTCTCCACGTTTTTGCTCCACTCCACAAACCCTAGATGATGCCTATGAGTGCCCTAGGGACCCCTATTTATAGTTTTAGGCCTTAACCTTCGCACCGAGTGAAAATTTTCGAAAACCATCACAAATTTATGCAATTCGCACAAAAATTGCGTAACGCTTGACTGGTCGTGGGATGTCCTTGACCGGTCGTAGGACACCCTCGACTGGTCGAGAAGGACGGAAAATTGGCTATTTTAGTCGTTGGAGTTTGAGTCGAGCACCTTCGACCGGTCGAGCTAGGACTAGTCGAGCAGAGTCTAGGACTGGTTGAGCGTACGTAGGACTAGTCGAGCCGGAGCCAGGACTAGTCGAGGGTTATGCAAATTCACTTCAAAAATCCAATTTTCTTCATTCTTTACTTGGTTTTCTTGGATCTTTGGAGTGTGCATTCTTCATTCTTGGTTCCATTAGATCCACTCTTGACTTTGATGATTCTTGAGCGTTAAATCCATGCTTTTAACATCCTTTTCAATCCAAGCTGTTGAATTCACCTTGCAACATAAACATGATTAAAATAGAATATTAAGCATTATCATGTTCATAAAACTAGGTAATAGATGGGGTCCAATATGCAATATTTGACCCTCAACAACTATTATTTTTTACTTGTACTTATTGATTTATCGTATGATTTCAGCACAACATGATCGATAACAAGGGAAAGGAAGATGCAAAAGGAGAAACCTCGTCTAGAAAAATGAGACCCTACACTCCTTATTCACACTCTAATGTCAGGGTAGAAGAATTTACCTTTGATCGATTTATCAGACCTAGTCTCATAGAGTCATACGGGATAAATATCTATCTAAAATCCATGGGGTGGGACAACATTCTTTATTTAAGAGGGGAAATAATATGACCTTGTTTATCAATTTCTGAATTTTTGTCATAATACTCGAGATGATCTTCCGTCGATCAGCATCAATTACATGAACCAAACCAAAGAGATCACTCCTTTGATGTTGGGAGAACTTCTAGATCTTCCAGTCACACACATCTCACCAACTAATCGTTGCTTAAATGATTCAAGTGTCTAGAAAGAAGTGACAAGAACACTGTGATGAATCAATGATATCCAGAAACCAAAAAAAAAAAAAAAAAGTACTTGTCTTTATTGCATCTATACTCTACCACAAAAGTGCTTCACCAAATATTGAGTACCAATACATATCCCTATGAAGTTTCTGGAGATATACTCTCACTAGTTGCTCTGAATACCCGTGTGATATCTATCAGAGAGTCGAAATATGTTTACCCACTCTAATCGTAAGATAGTTAATTCGAGTTGTCAAAGGTATTCACCACACAAGTCTTCCCTTTCCCAGTATCATCTACAAACTCTCCAAGTTTCTTGCACTGCCCCTTACTCATGATACAATATATCCAGCAGTATATCTTACCAAGAAAATTTTACTCAAAATCGTCCAAACTCATCAAGAATGGAGTAGCAGCAAAGAAGCTCAAGAGGCTCTCATGGCCACTGGCTGGGACTCTTGTCGCACTCCGGTGACTGCACCAAGTCCATTATCAGTTAGCACTGGATGCCTCCTTCGCCAGAACAATCTAATGCGTCAACTTCTTGATGACCAGTCAAATATAAAAGATCGCCTCTGGCAATGTGAAAATTGCCTCTCCGGGATTGAATTGCGTCTTGACGCTATTCAACATACTGGAGAACACATCACTGAACTGCTTTTGACTCATTGTTCTTATATCCCTCCTTATGAGGGCGGATCGTCCAGATAATTTTTCATTGTGTTGTTGCTGAATCATAGTATATTTTCTTTTTGGATATTTATGCCCTTAAAGCTTGTTGGTTTTTGGATGGTGGTTTATTCTACCCAATCTTGGGGTAGTAATTTTGATAACATTCTGTTAGATATTCCTGTTTTGATTATTCTTTCTATCTAACATATGGTTTGATTGATCATGATGATATATTTGACTATCTGGATGATGATCTTTATGCCCATATCATTATATGATCTATTCTCTTACCCTTTGCAATATCAATTCTCATATGTTATTGGAATATTTCTTGATAAACTCTTTACCAATAGCTGACAAAAAGGGGGAGAAGAAACCTACCCACCAAAACAATGTGTGTTACTTTTAGAAATTGTTTGTTTCCCTTATTGCAGGTTATTCTTGGCAAACACTAAGGGGGATCAACATGATTTTACATTACATGTCAAATCTATACGTTTGATATATAATTCTTTTTGTTTTGGTATGCTACACAGTCGTAGGTTAGGTTATTTTTGTCACGTAATAGACAAAAGGGGAGATTGTTACTGCACTTATTTGCACCCATATTTGTCAATTACATGACTAGTTGTGTCTTGTAGTCGGATGAGTTCTTGGCAAGTGAAGACCGGTGATGCAATTGGATCAGAAGCATCAAAGCCACATTGAAGACGAAGAACTACTTCTGCAATCTTGACCTTGCAAATAAATGATCCCAACCCAAATAGGAACACCTACATAGGACATCTATTCTAAGTCAATCCCAAGTTCATATTTTATCTTATAGTATTGGCTTTTACATATCCCAAATTGTTGAATGATTAAAAGGTTAAAAACTAGAAAATCTGTCCACCTTCGGTAGGAAGAAGGTGTCACTGATTGTCACCTTCAGTATCACCGAAGGTGCTCAAAACTATCCAACAAGCTTACAATGTTAATTCAGTATCATCGACTGGATAATTTGGTGACACCGACTGCCACCGACGAACAATGTTCGGTGCCATCGAAATGGACATATTTTGAACAATAACTTGAGGGATTAATTAGGTACTACCGAATGATATTTTGATACTACCGAAACAAGTTCAGTGATACCGAACTTCACTTCGGTAATACCGTAAACTAACCGTTTTATACCTGTTTTATATCTGTTGGAAGGTTTTGTCTATAAAATCAGCTTGTAAAAACTTGCAAAATCAGTGGAAATATGTACCATAGAGTCTCTAATGTATCCCAAGTTTATCCTAGCTTATTTAGACTCTATCCATACGAGTTCATGTTCTCTTCATTGTGATCTTTCACTTCTATGAGCATTCAAAGTTCCTATTCAATGAAGAACATAAACTCGTGTATTCTCTAGAGTCCAAAGACCAAACCAATAGAAAAATCCTTGGTTCTTTGATACTCTAGAACGTCCATAGGTTGAATCTCTTACGAAATCCACTCATTATCCTAGATAGGAGATTCAACTAACTCCCATAACCTTGGTCACCTTCTAGGTACATCTTATGCAAGGTTTTTTATTGATAAATTCTAGTTTTTTCCCTAATTTCTCGCAAAACTATTTTGGTCTTGTTCAATTTGATTGAAGAGGCTCTCGATTTAATTAAAAAAATAAATAAATAAAAAATGCAAGTTTGCTATCCGGATGATTTTGGGCACTTTTGATACGATCAAAAGTGCGACTGATTCGATCGACGACCCTCAAATGGAGTTGATCCCATTGAAGGTCTTATCGACAGCTTCTGCAGTTGGACGGTTTTGTTTCTAATTCAGAATCCAGGTTATATATACTGGTGTAATACAGGATTAGGGTATTCTAGGAGTAATTGGAAACTTGTTCTAGAAAGAGCTAAGGTTTTCAACTCTAGGATTTGCATGTAAGTTGATTTTATCTCTTATAATTTCGTTTTCTTAGTAGATTGCTTGTTGCTTTGTGTGGTCGGTTTTTTTTTTTTTTTTTTTTTTTTTTTTTTTTTTTTTTTTTTTTGCCATGTCATCTGTGCATGCTCAAATTTTATATCTCTATGCTTGTTTGATTCACTTCTGGGTTACGCCTAGGTGACGCTTCCACACCCAACATTGGGTTATGCTTCCACACCCGACACTTTGGCATTAGGCCCATTGACGAGCCATCAAGATAATCTAAACTAGGTGGACAAAGGCAACCCAGACACGAGGAGACTAGCTCAGGAGGAGGGGTTTCTCGTAACCGTGGATGTCTATGGGGTCTGTGAATTTGGATTGTTCATTTGGTGGACTGACGCAGGGGAGGACGTGAAGTCGAGCACCGTCTTCCTTAAGAGGATAACTATTCCGAATCCACGGAACTTCTTTGGACCTCTCACAGAGACTTCTCGAATCCATGAGGATAGAAAGCAAGAAAATAGAAATAAATTCTAATAAATTCAAAATTGATTGATGAATTAATAAAAAAAACGAGTTCATAACCCTTTAAATAGGGATACCAAGCAATGGGAAAGAAATCAGAATCAAACTACGACTAAAACTCCTAGAATACGATCGTCTACTAGTGCGTAAGGTTTTCGGCCGAAAATAGTAAGTGTCCTATTTGGCTTCACCAAGATGTTCTTCTATTTTTTCTAAGCTCTTTTCGCATTGGACACAACTCCTAAAGCCGAAAGGATGAAGAGTTATAATCAAACTAAAACTTACTATTTATAGTGAAAACGGAAATAAAATAGGGAAACGACCGTCGATCTAGCGGTATTTCGCAAATCCGGCATAGGCAACCCCGCGTAGCCGGGTTGGTTGGCTAAAGTAGCTCGTTCTACCCCAAAATAATATATTTTACGTCCGATAACTCATTTCGGATTGCGAGATATGCCTGATTTAAGGTCCGATGGGCCGGATCCCTTCTGTCGTCAACCAAACCTTTTCTCATCTATCTTGGCCATGTAACTGTCCACACCCCTCTCTACATCATGGACCCTAGTATGGATGATTCTAGCTGTCTAATCAATAGGCTTACCTCATTGTACTGCTGACTTTTTCTCTTCTTGTTTTTCTATGGTTGGTTTCAGAGAACTCAAACGGAGGGATTAGTGAACCAGTATTGTGTTCCTAAGCTGGGTCATCTAAAGTGTGGCCAAGCAGATGGAGCACCTAGATTTACCCATCTAGTTTATCAAAATATATACTTTTATCCATTCCTGTGAATACAAATGCACAAAATAAAAGGGCTTTAAAAAAAAAAAAAAAAAAATAATAATAATAATAATAATAGAGAGAGAGAGAGAGAAAAAAAAAAATAGTACGCTTTCTCATTTCTGTCAATATACAAAAGCTCAATCAAAACTACGAGGTCCTGATTTCTCTTTCAATCAGGTGTTGCTTCAGGTATCCCGCTCTGTGGAGAAGAAAACGGCGGTGAAATATCCAAACAGGAACATTCCTTATGTATGGCCCTTTCCCACCTTGCATCTACTTGTGCACAGAACACGCAGAATCGTTGATGGCACTCTTCTTCCTCTGCATCTGAATCCGTTGTGTTTTCTGTACAATCTTGATCGACTTGCTCCTCTGCCTCTATCCTCGGCTCATCACAATTAAGATGATCAAACACACCTGATGGGAAAATCATTAACACAACTCGATCAATGTGTTTGTTGTACCATCTCCTCCCTTTCGTCCAAAACACAAGTGGACCGGCAAACATTCCCAATCCTCCTCCAAATCCCAATCCTATGAATATGAGTTGCCAATCGAATCTGCTTGCTGATGAGTCTGCAGCTTTGACTACCATGGGCGGTGGCGTGCTGGGAGGTGCACATTTTATTGACAATGGTGGCCCACATAATCCTAAGTTTCCAATGAAGCTATCATTGTTAAATGTAAGGAATTGATTGGAAAATGGTATGCTTCCGACAAGTAGGTTATGTGAGAGGTTCAACACTGAGAGAAATGTCAGTCTTGACAGTTGCTGAGGAATCGCCCCTGAGAGATAGTTTTGAGAGATATCTAGCGACTCGAGCATTGTCAAGTTCCCAAGCGACACTGGAATTGGGCCCGTAAGCCCATTGCGCGACAGGTTAAGTATGTGGAGCAACTTGAGATCTCCTATCACATTCGGAATCTCGCCTTCAAAATGGTTGTTCGAAAGATCTATGGATGTAAAGATGGTCAAGATCTTCACGAGTTTCATATCTTGCCCTTTGCTCGTGACCATCACGGTGTCCTGGTAGTACAGCTTGGTTAGATTCAGGAATCCATATCTGATGATCTCATGGCCGTGGTCTTCATCCTTCTCCCCAGATATCATTGCATTCCAATTTTGGAAGCAGCCCTGAGGCAAATTACCAGAAAAAAGATTTGAAGAGAGGTCGATGATTTGTAGCATTGGGAAGGACTGATTATGGGGCCACGGAATAGAACCATTGAATCTGTTGGATCGCAAAACAAGAACCCGCAATTTGGATAGAGTTTCCAAATGGCAAGGAAAAGAACCATTTATTTGATTGTTTCCAACGTCAAGAACCTCTAGATCTCTACATTTAGCCAAAGATCTTGGCAACTGCCCTTCTAGTCGATTTCCATGTAGGTCTAGCGTCCTTAGACTGCAGCTCACATTTGAAATCTCAGGTATTGTGCCCGTAAAGCGATTGTTCTGAAGATTCAGTATGCTAAGCACATTGCTAATCTGACCCAAACATTCTGGAATCAAGCCGCTCAAGCTGTTATTAGACAGATCAAGGACTCGCAAATAATTTGCATTGCAGATGGATGGAGGGATTTCACCGCTGATCTTGTTGCCTGATATTGAAAAGAAAATGGTGTAATTGAGGGAGTTGGTGAAGTTAGACGGGATGACTGATGTGAAGTTGTTGTAGGAGTAATCCAGGACGATGCTAGATGGAGGTGGAAGTGGAATCGATCCTCCTAGCCGATTAGAATGAACGTCGAGTATGGACAACATATTGATCGATGATAGATTGCCAGGTTGCTTGAGACTCGTCAACAAATTACGAGAAAGATTCAGAGAAGTCAAAGACCCATTTCCAATCTCCCAGACCCACTTGGGCATTTCTCCGTAAATATTGTTGTTGGAAAGGTCCAGATACTGCATCTTAGATTGGTTTTTCAGGAATCCTGGGAATTCTGTTAGGTTGCAAGAACCCAAATACAATCTCCCAAGCTGGGGAAAGGAATGATTAGTCCCATGAGTGTTGACTGACAAGTAGTTATCTGAAAGATCGAGGCCCGAGAGGTTCTTGAGGTTCTGGAGCATGGCTAGCTGCACGGTGCCATTGAAGTTGTTGGATGAGAGATCGAGTACCTTAAGCCCCACGAGATGGAAGAGTGAATGTGGAATCTGACCTCGCAGCTGATTGTCGCTCAAATCAACCGTCTGCAATGTTGGTGAAGCATTAGTGAACTCATCGAGTTGCCCTTCGAGTTGGTTTTGGCTGAGTTGTAATGCCTGCAGCGATGGGAGAGTAAACAGAGATGAGGGTATCTGCCCATTCAGCGAATTGCTCCGTAGGTCAAGCACTTTTAGCTTGTGAAGTCCATCTCCAAAGGAGTTAGGGATTGTGCCATTTAAATAATTAGAAGAAAGGACTATCTCCGCGACGCTCTTCAACGATTTCAGAGCTGGAATTGGACCGCTGAAAGCATTCGATGAAAGGTCCAACACAACCAGCTGGACAAGGCTCTCCAGTGACGGAATCTTGCCACTGAAATAATTCAGTGAAAGGTCCAAATACGTGAGATTGGAAAGGTTATCCAGACTCGGAATTGAACCGTTAAATCCATTCGATGAAAGGTCCAAATGAACAATTCCCCCAATCTTCCTCACAGAATACGGGATTTGACCAGAGAATTCGCAACCACCAATCTGTAATCTGATCAAGTGCCTGAGATTACCGAAGGAATATGGAAGCTCCCCGGAAAATCTGGTGTCGGAGAGTAACAACGTTTGTAAAGCATTTTCCGTAGGCAATTCAGCAGGGAAAGAACCATTCAGAAAAGTATTACCCGATACGTCGAGAACCTCCAACTTGGGCAATTGAAATATCTTTGCAGGGAATTCTCCCTGCAGCCCGCAAGAACTGAGGCGGAGACATGTCAAATTAGTAAAATCCGACAAGAACTCAGGCAATGGAGAAGAGATGCGTACACCGTCGAGATGGAGTTTTGTCAATCCCGACAAGTTCCGAACGAGCGTTTCGATGCTTGGATCGTTTAGTTTGAGAGAAGTAAGAGGGTTGACGAGGAAAAAGGTAGATATATCGAGCGAGACCAGATTACGCATGTGAGCAATCGCGCGCGGGATTTGGCCGGTAAAACCCGAATTGGAGAGGTTGAGATGGGTGAGATTCGAGAGCGAATCGAGATTGGGTGGGATGGAAGAATTGAAATTATTGTAAGAGAGATTGAGAATTTGGAGGGTAGAGAGTCTGGCAAGGTTGGTGGAATTGATACGGCCGGAGATGGAGCAGTTGCTGACATCGAGGGAGATAACGAGACCGGTGGTGTTGTCGCACGTGATGCCATACCAGCGGCAGCAATCGGAGTTGTTGGATGTCCAAGATGGGAGGGCCGAGTGATTGGTGAAGATTTGTAGTAATGCATTTTTCTGATCTTCGTGGCATCGAGCTGAAACAATAGAAGGACAGGTGAAGATGAAAGTGTGAAAAAGGAGAAGGAAGAGAGGAGAGAGTTGGAATCTCATTGGAAGAGATTGAGAGAGAGAAGGGTCATGAAGAGAGATGGAAAGCAGAGACGAATTTTAGGCCGGTAAGGATCAGATGGTAGCAGTTCGAGTTTTGACTATGACTTTCTCCGACCCACGGGGAAGAGAAATGTAAGAAAGGAGAGCGGATCAGGTATGGCCCGGCCTCACCCAATACGGTGCTACGGCCCTGGCCGAGGCGCCCAGCTTCATGCATTTATTGTACATCCACTCCGTCATAAATTTGTTTAACCTCATTTTAGGCTATGATTCCAAAATTTAAACAGAAAAAAAAAAAATATATAATAATAAAAAAAAATAAAATAAAATAAAATCTCAGTCGACCACATTGCAGGAGAAAACAATAGTGATTAACTATTAAAAACTTACAACGATCGTAGAAGTTGTGAATCAAGCTGATTTTTGCTTTCCCTTCTAGCGGTTCCATGTAAGCTTATCAAAAGGGTGGCATTAGGTCTCTCACCATCTTCCTAGGAATAATTACTCCTAATTCATGGAACTTCTCTGGAATCCTCATAAAGATTTCTCGAATCCATGCGAGATGAAAATATAAATATTTTCTAATAATTCAAAATAAATTGATTGGTGATTTAAAAAAAATAAAATGAAATTACAATCCTTTAAATAGTGAACTCAAACCTTGGATGAAGTTTTAGAATTGAACTCCAACTCAAACTCCCTAAAAATATTACTTACTAATAAATAGTAAATCTAGTATTTATAGGCCGTATTGATTCCTATTAGACTTCAAGGTTTTTGGCCAAAAACAGTAAGTGTCCAATTTGGCCTAACCACATTATTCTCCTAATTTTCCTAAGCCCTTTTCATGTTGGGCACGACTCCCATCAAAAGTTATGATCAAATTAAAACTTACTATTTATAGCAAAAATGAAAATAAAGTGGACTTTATAAGTGCTAATGTTTTAATAACACAAGTATATTGTCAAAATTTGTAGACAAGATATATAATGTATGGAACTTTAGCTCGCTTCAACATTTCAAGACTAGAGCGCGACTCAACATCTCAAGATTACAAGGCTCAGAAGAATTTCAAGAGAATAATCAATTGTATGCAAACCTACATGTAAAGAAGACCCATGAAAGACCATAGGTTACAGTACATATCTTAGTGGTTTTCTAAGTTGTAACTTATTGCACTTTTACATTAAAATTTAGGGGTGTTCGGCTAGCCCAGCCCTATTTTTTGTCAGTCGAATCATCTCAGGTCAGCCCGAGATCAACCTACATTAAGTTTCCATCAATGCATGATTTTGAATTTTATGAATCTTAGTCCAGCTGAACCCTGTCTCTGGCCAGCCGAAGGAATCTCAGGCTAGCTGAATTCTGTCTCGGGCCAGCCTAAGTTTGGTTCAAATCAGATCACGCGAAATCTATAGCCGTTGAAACAGAGTCGTGAAAATTCGACCAATCGAAGGTATTCTTGGGCTAACCGAAGCTCTAATCTTTTTTTATATAAATTGAGTTTATTTCTCAAGATTTTAAGAGAAGAAAAAAATAGAAAATGAAACAAAAGTGAGAAATCTTTTTATTTTTTTCTAAGCTATTTGTATTGTCTTTTATATTTTGTTTTTAACTTATTCAATTCTCTTCTCAAGTCTTTTTAAATTTGAATACATAGTGCCCTATACTCAACTTGAGAATAGAGGATTGAATCTACAACTTTTAGGGTTTTATTTTTTGAAAAATCATATATCCTTATATCCTTCTTGGTTGTACATACATTGGTTCATCTTCATCTGAGGAAAGAAAGGACCGTTGCTTTCACTGAAGCTTTATCTTCAAAGGCTTCATCGATATCTTTGCTTCGACTCGCGTCTTCAAGAAGATAAGTTTTAATATGGTAAATTACTTTTACTTTGGATTAATTAAGATTGCCCGAAAAATCTCATCGGGATGAGGAGTCATAAGCTTGTTAAAATCACATGAGTTTAGTTGTGATAGCCTGTGGAAATCATAAATTGTAAGAGGTTGTTGAGGTTAGCCTGTGAAAACCTTGAATATATTGGAAAGCGAAAACTACGTGGAGAAGTAATTTTGGGAGTGGAGTAGGCATGTGTTAACAATGAACCACTATAATAATGTTTGTCTTGTGGTGATTAATAATATTTTCCTTATATTTATTATCTTGAAATATTGAAATCAAGGAAGTCATGAAATAAGGCTGTCCTACCTAAGATATTAAGCGAAGGTTGTCCTACGACTCAATTGAAATCAATATTTCAATATTAATTGTTGTTTCGAATTTAATTTCTATAATTGATTATCAAAAATTGGTTAAGTCATATTCATCCTGTAACATCCCGTACCTTTCAGTACTTGGGTGCTACTATAGAGATTCAAATCGGCTTGCACGTGTACGGGAACACACATGGCACACCTTATGTGTCATCATCCAATGGTCCTCAATCTATCCATCCCAACCATCTAGTACAATCTCATTCGGACATTAAGTCATCCTACCGTTGACTCTTAGGGCAGACCATCATGTCATGCCTAAGCTGGATTGTAGTTCACTAGAATTGAGACCAAACTTATAGATCCACAATATCTAACTTGAAGGCCTATTACCTAATTATTTCACTTAGAGCATCAGATCATTACTTCGACCATAAGCCTTTATCTAGACAACCCTAGGACCCTTAGGACTGTTGGAAGAAATCATTATCCTTAGACCAAGTGATCCATCCTTTAATGAACCATTGCGCCTTAGTGGAATGGTGTCAAACCTCGAAGGACTTAATTATAGGAAATTCGATCACGACAAAACTTCACCTAATGACCTATTAGAACAATTGAACCACACATAGTCATTTTTCAGGACCTAACTCAGCAAATCCACCGTTCATTGGGCCGCATGCTGCACAGGTGGGCCGCACCATATGTAAATTAGGTGGGCCACACCATGTGAATCTGGTGGGCCCCACCTTGTACAGCAGGTGAGCCGTACCCCAGCTCGAGACTTGGTATTGGGCGGTTTTAGGCCCAGTCCAGGCCACCTTGTTGGGCCACAATTGATGGGCCTGATCACTTTGATGTGGGCCCGATTTCCATATCTATGAGCCCTTACAATCTCAAGCATTCACAAAAAAATGCATATCCATTAACAGTTATCTATACTAATAATAGTTATTATAGACAATAATAATAATAATAATAATAATAATAATGTCATTATTAAATCCTAGTTGCTTGTTTTGCCACTCTTAAATGTTATCATTAATAGTATGTCATAATATTAGTAATCATCATAACGATTGTTATTACTACGTCAGCCAATATAAATAATAACAATAATGCTAATAGTTACTTTGTAATTACATAATTTACATCATAGTTAATGGTACACCAACTAGAGTTCAAAATCCTAAATCTAAGCCTAGTACTAAACCCAAGGATGAAACCCTAAAACCTAGGTAATCTAAACCTTAGGTTAAAACCCTAACCCTAAATAGTGTGTAAGCTTGGACCTAACTGTATAACTTTACAATTCATGATAGGGTTTGATTCTAAGGAAACACGCACTTTATTAACACTGGTAGGCAGTTCAAACTATAAGGTGATGATTTCTTCCTCTTGAGCTTTCCATTTTCCCATTAGCTCAAGTTATAGTTTTATTTTAATTTATAAATGATAACTCCATTCTATAACCACATGTGTAAATTGTTGGAATTGAATTGCTACATCACATGCTTAATGTTTATCCTATATATTTAATTCATGCTATTGGATTACTTATGGATTGCTTCTTGGATTTAAACTGGTACATTAGTGAAAAACCCCCACTTATAAATGTACACCCATACTTGGGAAGTAACTCGATTGATGGTGATAGCAATGGACCTTCGATCTAGTGCTTATTGAGTGGTGGTCTAGATGAATCATTGATGTGGGCCTACCATCCAAGGTTGTTGTGTCTAAGTGGTTTTCAAGGATGGTCTTTTATCGCATGGTTTTAATACTCTCCCTATGTGGCTTATTTTGATATTTACCTTATGTGACTTGTTTGATATCGCCCTATATGGCTTTGTTTTGGGTATTTTCCCAATATGGGTTTGATGTTTTATACCGTGCAACCATGCGATGGTAAGCCCCATATATTGTAATATGATTAGCCATTAGTCGACAGGTTTCCATTAAACATCTTAAGATGATAGTCTTATGAGCCGGGGATGGTGGTTGGGACCTGTACTTGAGCTGTTGGCCTATACTAGTGACAAGCCCCTGTAGTGACCTTTGAGCTTATTTAAATTTGCTGGCTGTAATTGGACTAATAACGGGTTGGCAAATCATGCATACATGACACAGACCAGCATCTACTACTATCGTACGTGATGTACGTAAGGTAGTCGTTATACCGTACATAGTATGCTTTCGCTGACGACTAGCCTCTATCCAACTAGATGTTTTTTCCATGTTCGATAATTGCATGGGTGACGAGCCCAAATTCCCCACGAATGTGTATCCCCGGGGTGATGACTGCATTCACGCATCCATGCATCTAATAAGACCTAATCATGTATTATTTTGTATGCTTTATTTTATAACTATGCTTACCTAATGCAACGATGTGTAATCTTGAGAAAAATTTCCACTGAGCTGGCCACTCATCCATCAAATATATAATCGTATAGGTAGCACAGGTGGCTTAAATGATTTTCAGGTTCAAACTGATGAAGAGTTGGGTACAAGTGCCACGGATGCACGACCATATTGCTAAGAGCAGTTGCGTGGTCTTGCAGGTTATGTTTACGTTCTTCTATTGTTTTTCATGTATTAAATTATGTGAATTCTTGTATTTGTTATATTGAGACATTAGTTTGTATAAGTCATTATGAGCAACCTCTTGTACATTCTAAACGTAAATGAAATTTTCCATTATGTATGAATTGTCCATTTTACGCTCATTTGCTTAGTCTGATAGTTGAATATATATATATATATATACTCGAATTTGACCATCCTTTAAGGTTAACACTTGAATTTTTGGGAAACGAGTCATATACTCGGATTCTAAAAAGTCGGAGCGTTACAGTTGGTATCAGAGAATAGTTTGGACAAACCAAGCCTTGGGAAATGTACTTATACAAACTTTAAATGATTAGGATGTTTGAAATTTAGAAATTGGACTTAGGTGAATTTCCCTTAGACTTAGAAAAATGATTGAGAATATAGAGACCCAAAATTTTAGTTCCCCTAGAAAACTGGTTGAATGACTGTAGAACTTCGAAATTGAATTTAGGCCCCTTTAAAGTTTTAGGTTAGACCTTTAGATGTTAACCTATGTAGAAATCCCTTAAAACTAGGAAGAGATGAGAATGTAGAAACTCAAATGTTAGGTTCCCTGGAGAATTGTTTGGGTAATTGTAGAGCCTAGAAATGAACTTAAGTCCCTTGAACATTTTAGGTTTGGTTATTTGAACTTAGAAACAAGACTTTAGTTTCCTTGAAAACTACCAAAATTATCGTTTGAACTTAGAAATTAAATTCACATACCATGGAAAGACAAATACCCACTATGATGCAATTGAGATGGAATAAGACCATTCCTTGAACTTTACTTTTAATGAACAATTTTTTAAAAAACATAGACTTGATAATTCTAAAAAAAAAAAAAAAAAAAAAAAAAAAAAAAAAAAAAAACCTCTTGGCTAGAAATAACATTGTCATAATGATCAGCAAATGAGACAAACTTAGACATCGTAGGAAATTCTTTATCCCCTAGATTGTACATAGGATTAAGCATGAGCGCTCCTTGAACTTAAGAAATCATACTATTAATGTAACTTGAATCCCTTAATACATCTCTTTACTAAAAAATAATATTTCCTACAAATTCTAGCACATGAAATTAATTAGAGGTGAAGTTATGGGATTTTGGTTAAGTTCTCAACCCTAGGCTTCTCATATTAGGGTTAGATTTGAAATCCTAAGTGAGTGTAGAAATTTCAAACTCAAACTTCATGTAGAAGTCTTGATCCTGAAATTTTTGGTTACTGCATTAAGGAATTAGAGTGCGTATTGGAAGCGTAATGGGCCACGTGGTCTTATCCGTTATGGAGGTAGAAGATCACATGATATTGCCCAGGAGTCTAGAATAATCGGGATCATAAGTTGATGGAACCATACTTAAGCGAAGTTGCGTTGTTTGATCCAAATCTCATATCCTAGCAAACTCTAATGATCTCAATGCCCTGATCAGGCAGAGGATCGAGATTTACCAGGATTAGGAAATGATATAGTAAGTCCTCTGTCTTGTGCAGGCATAGGACCCATGTATCAAGCTCAAATCTAGTACAATCATCTATTCATGATGGCCCAAACGTTGGAAACGGAAAACTATTTTGTACCTTAGACAACGGGGAAAGGAACTTGTAATCTTAGGAAGTATTATAGGGGATTACGATGTCGATAGGCATGGAAATAAACTCCCAGTTGTGATAGATATGAAAAAAAAATTTATCTTTAGGGGAACACATATACATTGGTCGCTTAGGTATCGTAGAGACTTAAGGGTTGTGGGGAATTTTAGATATATCTTACTAGGAATGGAAGTTGTGATTTCACACTCAGGCATATATGAGATAGCGTACACCATGAGGATAACCTTTCTACTTGCACCATTAACAATTAGGGCGAGTGTTATCGAAATCCCAATGGTTAAAACCATCTTTAAGGGGGGTAGGTGAACTGACTCGTGTTCTAGTAGTAAGTCATGGGAACTTGCACATACAAATAAACCTAGTTGGAAAACTGGCGAATGCATAGAGACACCGTGAAATATATTATCGCTCACAATCATAGTGAGGTATTGAATTTCGGGGGCGAAATTCTCTTCAAGGGGGGTACTTTGTAACACTCTGTACCTTTCAGTACTCGGGTGCTACTATAGAGATTCAAATCGGCTTGCACGTGTGCGGGAATAGACGTGGCTCACCTTATGCGTCATCATCCAATGGTCCTCAATTTATCCATCCCGACCATCTAGTACAATCTCATTCGGACATTAAGTCATCCTACCGTTGACTCTTAGGGCGGACCATCATGTCATGCCTAAGCTGGATTGTAGTTCACCAGAATCGAGACCAAACTCATAGATCCACAATATCTAACTTGAAGGCCTACTACCTGATTATTTCACTTAGAGCATCAAATCATTACTTCGACCATGGGCCTTCATCTAGACAACCCAAGGACCCTTAGGACTGTTGGAAGGAATCACTATTCTTAGACCAAGTGATCCATCCTTTAATGGACCATTGTGCCTTAGTGGAATGGTGTCAAACCTCGAAGGACTTAATTATGGGAAATTCGATCACGACGAAACTTCACCGAATAACCTATTAGAATAATTGAACCACACATGGTCATTTTTCAGGACCTAACTCAACAAATCCATTGTTCATTAGGCCGCATGATGCACAGGTGGGCCGCACCATATGTAAATCAGGTGGGCCGCGCCATGTGACTCTGGTGGGCCCCACCTTGTACAACGGTGGGCCGTACCCCAGCAAGGGACTTGATATTAGGCGGTTTTAGGCCTAATCCAGGCCACCTTGTTGGGCTACAATTGATGGGCCTGATCACCTTGATGCGGGCCCGAGTTCCATGTCTATGGGGTCTTACAATCTCAAGCATTCACAATAAAATGCATAGCCATTAGCAGTTATCTATACTAATAATAGTTATTATAGACAATAATTATAATAATAATAATGTCATTATTAAATCATAGTGCCTTGTTTTGCCACTCTTAAATGTTATCATTAATAGTAGGTCATAATGTTAGTAATCATCATAACGATTGTTATTACTACGTTAGCCAATATAAATAATAACAATAATGCTAAATGTTATTTGTAATTATATAATTTACATCATAGTTAATGGTACACCAACTAGAGTTCAAAATCCTAAATCTAAGCCTAGAACTAAACCCAAGGGTGAAACCCTAAAACCTAGGTTAAAACCCTAACCCTAAATAGTGTGTAAGCTTGGACCTAACTATATAACTTTACAATTCATGATAAGGTTTGATTTTAAGGAAACAAGCACTCTAGCAACACTGGTAGGCGGTTTAAACTATAAGGTGATGATTTCTTCCTCTTTAGCTTTCCATTTTCCCATTAGCTTAAGTTATAGTTTTATTTTAATTTATAAATGATATCTCCATTCTGTGACCGCATGTGTAAATTGTTGAAAAGGCCGAGCTATATGTCCTGAGGGGGGGGGGGGGGGGGGGAATGAATAGGACTTTCCAAATTAAAAAATTAATAGCAGAATTTAAATAAATTAAATACAGATAGCAATAGATGATTCCACAATGTTGAATTTAAAGACAACCTCAAATGAACGAGTATCGAGAGGTTGATATAGATGTTGTTCTATGGACAACCTTACACCATAAAAACTAAGGGTTTATGGCAAGACAACCTTACTAGAACGGTTTGTGTATCAAAAACTCAAATTGATACAGAGGATTAAAGAAATAGCAAGGAAAGAAATCTAGGCTATTACAACATTTTCCACACTTGCATAAAAGAAATTACAACATTCTCCACAATGCAAAAAGGGAAATTACAACCATCCACAAAAAGAAATAAAAAATCAATTCACAAAACCAGAAATTATAGTGGTTCGTTTGTGTGTACACCAACTGTTTAGAAAAACAGCCACACAACTACTCCACTCCTAATATCCTCACACAGTGGATATTAGCGTTCACTATGAAAATAGGTTTTTCCAGGTTCACCTAAAACCTTCACAATTGTGTCTTTCAAGTGGGGTTACACAATTCAAAAACCCCACACTTTGAGTTTTCTGGATCACCTTAGACAAAATCAAAAGAGAAAGATTTTTCTTGCATAATCTCAATGAAACCAAAAAACAGAAATTTACAATAATGTAAAATACCTGGATATTCTCCTTTAGATGCAGCCCGGAAGAACCAAATCAGAGTAGAAGTTCAACGTCCAAACTCACTTATGAAATGATTCTAGGTTCTAAATTGATTTTAGATTTAAAGCATCTTGGGCTAGCTTGATTTGATTTTGATTCCAAGAAATGGGAATACTTCAATCCCTCTTTCAAATATAATTGGAATGCAGAATACAAAATCAAATACAAAGAAAGCTAATAAAAGAGAATATTAAATGAGCACAATATAGCTTAAAAAGATCATTAACTTATCTATCAGAGTGGCATATTGATTTAGCTTGAATTCAATGAAAAACTCTGAAATTCGTGATCTATTTATAAGTGAAGAAATCGTGTTCACGACTGGTCTTGAGGACACCACGACTGATCGTAGGACTAATAGATTTTTGAAATTTTGAGTGCGATGAGAGAAAGTCGTTCCATGACTGGTCGTAAGCCCTTCACGACCGGTCGAGGGACCTCCACGACTGGTTGTGTAAAACCAGATTTAGTTGTTGGACTTTGAGTCGAGGCTGCGGGACTGGTCGAGCACTGTTCACACGACCAGTCGAGCAGTCTCCAGGACTAGTCGAGGCTTAATAAAAAAAATTTGAAAATTTGCAACAACCTTAGGACTGGTCGAGGAATTTCTTGGACTGGTCGAGTCAGTGCTAGGACTAGTTGAACAGAGTCCAAGACTAGTCAAGAAACAGTCTATTCACTTATAAAATGAGTCAATTGAATTATGTATTCAAAATGACCTACCCTAAGGTCAATCTAGGGTCATTTATACCTTGTTAGTGATGTATGAACATTGAATCTTCTTTTTCTTCAGTTGATAGTCGTTCTTTGAAGTTTGCAAAGCTTGAGATCTTATCATAGGATGAAGCTTGAACTTGAGACTCTTGAAGCTTGAAATTTACTAACATTAAGGCTTGAACTTGAGTATCAAAATCTAGGAACGTTGTCTTGACTTTGTACAAAGCTTTGAACTCTTGAAGCTTGAGGTTCAAAGAAAAAGACTTTGTCTTGACTTGGGGCTTGAATTATGAATCTTGAACATTGAACACACACTTGATGTTGTACTTGAACATGACCATGTAAACTTGTATTTCTTGAAGTAAAGATCTTTGTTCTTGAGTGATGCACAGTCTTCATTATGAGCTACACAAGACACGGATTCCAAGAGAGGTTTTGACACTACAAAATTTGATAATATAGGAGCTAGAAACCATAACACTTACAATTGTTAGAATTAAATTGCTACATCACATGCTTAATATTTATCCCGTATATTTAATTCATGTTATTGGATTACTTGTGGATTTCTTATGGGATTTAAACTGGTACATTAGTGGGAAACCCTCACTTATAAATGTACACCCGTACTTGGGATGTAACTCGATTTATGGTGATTGCAATGGACTTTCGATCTAGTGGTTATTGAGTGGTGGTCTAGATGGATCATTGATGTGGGCCTACCATCCAAGGTTGTTGTGTCTAAGTGGTTTTTAAGAATGGTCTTTTATCGCATGGTTTTAATACTCGCCCTACGTGGCTTATTTTGATATTTGCCTTATGTAGCTTGTTTGATATCGCCTTATGTGGCTTTGTTTTGGGTATTTTCCCTATATGGGTTCGATGTTTTATACCGTGCAACCATGCGATGGTAAGCCCCGTATATTGTAATATAATTGGCCATTAGTCGACAGGTTTCCATTAAACATCCTAAGATGGTAGTCTCATGAGCAGGGGATGGTGGTATGGGACCTATGCGCGAGCTGTCGACCTACGCTGGTGACAAGCCCCCATAGTGACCTTTGGGCTTATTTAAATTGGCTGGTTGTAATTGGACTAATAATGGGTTGACTAATTATGCATACATGGCACAGACCAGCATTTACTGTTATCATACGTGATGTACGTAAGGCAGTCGTTACGCCGCTCATAGTATGCTTTCGCTGACGACTAGCCTCTGTCCGACTGGATGCTTTTCCCAGGTTCGATAATTGCATGGGTGACGAGCCCAACTTCCGCACGGATGTGCATCCTAGGGGCGATGACTACATCATGCATCCATGCATCTAATAAGACCTACATCATGTATTATTTTTTATGCTTTATTTTATAATTATGCTTACCTAATGTGGCGGTGTATAATCTTGAGTGAAATTCACACTGAGTTGGTCACTCATCATCAAATATATAACCATATAGGTAGCATAGGTGGCTTAAGTTAATTTCAGGTTCAGACTGATGAGGAGCCGGGTACAGGTCCCGGGGATGCACGACCGTATTGATAAGAGGAGCTGCGCGGTCATGCGAGTTTTATTTACATTCTTCGGTTATTTTCCATGTATTAAATTATGTGAATTCTTGTATTTGTTATATCGAGACATTGGTTTGTATAAGTCATTATGGGCAACCTCTTGTATATTCTAAACGTAAATGAAATTTTTTATTATGTATGAATTGTCCATTCTATGCTCATTTGCTTACTCTGATAGTTGAATAAAAAAAAATATACTCGAATTTGATCATCGTTTAAGGTTAACACTCAGGTTTTTGGGAAACGAGTCATATACTCGGGTTCTGAAAAGTCAGGGCGTTACACATCCCCCATCTAGGACATTGATAACTCAACTTACAAGCGATATCAGAGCGAGGTTGCTCTTGATTGGATTTACCTCTTACAGCTAGATCTAGAGCTATACAATGTTAAATTTCGAAAGCTTATCCATATCTAGGCCACCTCCCTTTGATGACTCAATTTATTCATATTGTAAAGCCCAGATGAGGATCTTCCTCAAATCCATAGACGAAAGTGTGTGGCAAGCCACTGTAACTCAATGGTACCCTCCTACAATGGAAGTAGTAAGTGAGGATAGAACCACATCAATAAAAAAATAGCCTACAATCTATTGACGAATACTCATAAAAGTGAAAGTAGTGTTAATGCAAAAGTCTTGAATGCTATAACTTATGCCCTATCACCGGATGAATTCAAAAGAATTATTTCGTGTGAAACAACAAAACAAGTTTAGGATATACTTGAAATTACCTATGAGAGAACTAATATTGTGAAAAAAAATCTAAGATTCAAATCCTCACAACCAAATTTCAGAAAATTCGTATGGAAGAAAATAAGACATTCATAAACTTCTATACAAAATTGAATGATAGTTAATTCTATGTGGGGTCTTGGAGAAAGTATCGTTGAAAGCAAGGTTTGTGCAAAAATACTAAGTTAACTTCCTGAATAGTTCAATTCCAAGGTTACTGCTATACAAGATTTGAGGGATACCGACCAAATGAAGGTTGAGGAATTGGTTGGATCTCTTCAAACATATGAGCTGAATTTCAAAGCTCCAAAGAATAAGTTCATAGCCATCAAATCCTCTAAGTCTAAATTAAAGGTAATGAAATTCAGATAATGAAGAAAATGTGGATGATATGGTATTATTGGCAAAGAAATTTTATAAAAATTTTAAAAATAAAAAGAAAAATGATTTTAAAAAACATTTGACAAGAGAGGGCAATTCTAACTATTGTAAAGCTAAATCCAATGACACCTAATGTTACAACTGCTCTGAGTTTGGGCATCTTACTTCAAAATGTCCTAAAAGGATAAATTAAAAAGAAATGGTATGATTGCCACTTGGGATGAATCATAAGAATCTGAATTCAATTCAGAATATAATGAATCAGATCAAGAAGAAGTAGGAGATCTAAATGCATTCATGACAATAGGCAGAGTCACTACTCTAGAAGATAGTGAAACATCTGGATATGAAACTCCCGAGAGTGATTCTGAAAATAAAGAAGACCTTCAAAAAGTTTATGATGCTCTCTTCAGAGAAAGTTTCAAAATTGCATTAAAATTGAAAATGCAAAAGAAAAAATGTAAGGAATTGCAATTAGAACTTGAAAAAGTTGTCTTAGAAAATTTTCATTTTTTATTATTTTGAAAATTCAAAACTAGATTTAAGTTTGAAAATTGCAGAATTTCAAAATCTTAAGTCTGATTATGAGAAATTGAAGATTGAAATTTCTTCGCTTCAAAGTTCAAAGGATACTTGGAATTATATCCAAGGAGACAAAAAATTTGAAAAATTATTAACCTTATCTCGCCGGTATGGTAATAAGTCTAGCCTTGGATAGAACATATATAACAATCTAAAGCCTAAGACTTCTACTCATACTTTTGTGAAAGGAGAATCATCGAACTATAAAGTAGAAACTAAAAAAGGGAATGAGTTTGATCGCAAGCAGACTATCTTCAAATTTAAAAAAGAAAAAGAAAAAAAAAAAAAAAAAACCTTCTAAGAATTTTTTAAAGTGAAAAGCTTTGCCAACAAACAGAGATATCAAAGGAGAGAAATTAACAATCCTCCTTTTGCTGATAAATTGTGGACTTGCTCAAAGAGTTGTTGAAATCTAACTTAAACAAGAAAAGGAGAAATCCTAACTCCTAAAGACAACAAAAGAAAAGAGACCCTCCAAAACCTAGAACCATCATGAAGTGAGTTCCTAAGGTTAAATGACTTGTCATCCACACAGCTTTTAAAGCAAGTAGCCAATTAAGATAGTACCTAGACAGTAGATGTTCTAGATATATGATAGGTGAAAAATCCATTCTCTCAAATATCAACCAAATTGATGGTGACTCAATTACATTCGGAGATGGCAGCAACTGCAAGAGCATTGGTCAAAGTAATGTAGACCTTCCTAACTTACTTATATTTGGAAATATTTTATATGTTGAAGGATTGAAACATAACCTTCTTAGTATATCTCAAATCTGTGACAATAATCATAATGTAAGATTTTTTAATTTATTTTTTATTTTTTGTGGATATGAGATAATTAGTAAGGAAATGTGATATTAAATGGTCACAAAACTTTTGAAAATTTCTATATAATGATGACTCTTGCTCACCAAACCTTTTATGTTACACGGTCCAAAAATACAAGACTGAATTATGGCACCAATGTCTTGGACATGCAAATTATAGAGATCTTTACAAGTTGAGCAAAACAAATCACTTGCAAGGCTTACCTAAGTTGAGAAAGAATGGAAATAAAGAATGTGGTGCTTGTCAAGTTGGCAAGCAAATTAGGAGTTGTGACAGGAAAGTGAACTCCTTATCCACTACTAGACCTCTTGAACTTCTCCACATAGACTGGGTTAGACCAACAAGAATGAATAGGAAAGGAGGAAAGAAATATTTCTTAGTTGCAGTTGATGACTACATAAGATATTCTTGATAACATTTGTAAGACCCGTGTCCTAGACTGTACTGTTCCGTAGGCTTCCGCGGCCCTTCCAGTCGAATTCTGGCGACCTTCGACCTGTATCCGACGTTTGCGCGTGATCCTAAGTCGTGTCCCGTATTCCAGAGTCGGCTCCACCCGAGACTTGTATCCTTATGACCGCACCGTCGCTGCGGTTCCAAGGCCATGTCTCGCGCGCCGAGGTGATACCCGGGCTAGGAGATGTGGCCCGCGTTCAGTTCGAAGAAAATGTCGTGCGTTGCAAATCCCAAGAGAATGTTCCATCAATCACATCAAATGTCACATCAATCCATCAATCACCTTACTTGTCAAAAGTACACCCATCACTCAACCCATTACTCTTCCCATTCCCAAGTACAAAAGCAACCCGGAAAAAAAAAAAGTCAACTTTCCCATCACCTCACCATCCCTTTCTCCCATCACTTCCCTTACATCACTCTCTCTCTCTCATCTCTCTCATTCTCCAAGCAATCCCAAGAACTCCCAACGTCCAAGTTTTTCCTCCATTTTTCCACCCACCATGAAGCTTCATACCCCATCATCCAACCTCTAAAATCCAATCTCAACCATTGATTCTTTCTCCATGGAGCTAGATCACCTTAGTGCGGAAGAAGGAGTAGTTTTGAAGGTGGGTGATTTTATGAAATTTTAATCATTGATTATTGTGCATTTGAGGGCCCACTTGTGGTGGGACCCATCTTGATGTGTGCCTTATATCAGAGAGGGATCCATAGTGGCGGGGTCCCTCCCATCTCCACCGTTCTCTCTCTCTCTCTCTCTCTCTCTCTCTCTCTCTCTCTCTCTCTCTCTCTCTCTCTCTCTCTCTCTCTCCCTTCTTGTGATGGAGTGTGGCCCACTTGGATCAGACCGTTTGATCATGAGGCTCACTTGCTGCTAGATTTGGACAGGCTCAGGATGAAGGGAATCACAAACATCAGCCTGATTTGTGGACCCCACGCTAAAAACGTGTAAAATCCACACTGTCCAGGCCATCAGGCCGTGTGATGTATGTGTTTCACCCATGCTGGTCATCAGCCATGGGGCCCACATCATTTATGTGAGAGATCCAAACCATCCATCCACTGCACGCTGCAGCTGCTGTCTCACACAGCAAGTTCGGTGCGTCCGATCATGAGGAACGTGTTATACCAGGCCGTCCATCCAGCAGCACGTGACTGCTGTCCTGACGGCAACAATCTTGTGGGTCCCACCTGGTAGTGTCTGTTGTACACGTAGACCCCATCGAGATGTATATATCTTATATCCCCACCATCCAATCTGCTGGACGGTGGGATTCCACCATCGATGTATGTAATTTATATACCGTCCCTCTGTATGAGATGTAGGCCCACCCCACACGTGTGGGGGTGGGACCCACCTTGATGTATTGACATTACATCCTCACCGTCCAGCAATATGGATGGTGGGACCCACCAGCACATGTGTCTAATCCACAATGCCCATCGGATTATACAAGCAGCAGTTTGATTTAAATATATACATATATAATATATAATATAAATAAATATATAATAGTATAAATAAATAAATAAATTATATATATTATGGTGGGCTCTGCATGGGACCCACCAGACGAGTGGGCTTCACCCACACCGTCCATTTGAAGTGGGCCCCAGCAAGATGTGTGGGGCCACTACAATATGTTATACCCACCGTCCAAATTGCTAGACGGTGGGCCATGCCCTGACATGTGTTTTATCAACCCCGTCCACCCAGCAAGCTCTACGGGTCCCACTGTATGACGTCCACAAGTCTGTGGGGCCCACATGCGAGGTATGTGTTGTATCCTCAACGTCCATCCATTTGGGGACGTGGACACCACCTTGACGTACTTATTCTATATGCATTCTATTTATCTGTCCAGGGTGGTGTGGGGCCACATTGATGTATACATTGTATGTCCATGCCACCCATCTACCGGGCCACAATGTGATGTAATACCGTTTAAAGGACGGTTGGCCCTACCGTCGTGTATGTATTTTATTAGCACTGTCCAGCTGGGACGGGACCCACCTGAGGTATGTTTTGTGTGCACGCCGTTCATGGGCTGCGGTCCACCATGTTATATGTTTTATCCTTGTCGTCCACCGTGCTGGGGCACCATGATGTATTTATTTCATCCACACCATCCAGATTGTGTTGGACGGTGCTGAACAGTGTTTGGACGGTGCTGATCATCATTAGTTAACCATGTGCCCATAGAATGATTGTGTACAGTGATGCACATGTTACACCTACAACTATTTAAATAATTTTTGGTGTGGTCCAAGCCCACTTGAGGCCCATGTGATAGGGCCCACCTGCCTTGTATTTAAGGCCCATAAGATGGAGCCCACCTGCTTGAATCTGTGGCCTATAGGCAAGGCTCACAGTGATGTATTTGGGGTCCACATGGTTGGCCCAATTTGATGTGTTCGGGGTCCATGTATTGCGGCCCATTTGATATGTATAAGGCCCATTGGCGGGGCTCACCTATAAGTATATTAGGCCCATGTGTAGGGCCCACCTATTGTGTATTTAAAGCTCATGGGTTGCGGCCCATTGATGCGTCCCACTTGATGTATTTGAGGCTCATTGGTGTGGCCCATTGATGCGGCCCACTTGATATATACGAGGCCCATTGGTGTGGCCCATTGATGCTGTCCACTTGATGTATATGAGGCCCATTGGTGCGGCCCATTGATGCGGCCCACTTAATGTATATGAGGCCCATTGGTGCGGCCCATTGATGTGGCCCACTTGATGTATATGAGGCCCATTAGCGTGACCCATTGATGTAACCCACGTGTTGCGTATTTGAGGCCCATGTGTTAGGCCCACCTGTTATGTATTTAAGGCCCACGAGTGAGGCCCATTGTGATATACTTTCGACCCATATGATGAAGCCCGTTATGATGTATTTTCGGCCCATTTGGTAAGGCCCGCTATGATTTATTTCCAACCATGTGATGCAACCCATAGTGATGTATATAGGGCCCATGTATTGCAGCCCATTGTGATGTACATGAGGTCCATGGGTGAGGCCCAATGCGATGAATGTGTGGGCCGATGTAAGGTGTGATTTCACTATAATGTATGAAATGATGTTTACGTGGGCCACTCCTTGGGAGCGATGTTGGTTTAATGGCCACATTGATATGCAATGATAGTTTAATGTCCACATTGTGACCTTCCCTTAAGCCTTGTTCGACCGATTTTGATTGTCGAGGCCGATTGTTGAGGTTGACTACGATTCCAATTATCAAGGCCGATTTCGATTATCGATTCCGACTCCGATTGTCGAGGTCGATTGTATAGGCCGATTCCGATTGTCAAGGCCAAGTATCGAGGCCGATTCTGAGTGTCGATTCTGATTGTTGTGACCAATTGCCGATTAGCGATCGAGGCCGATTATCATGACCGATTGTCGATTCCGATTATCGAGGCCGATTATCGATTGATTCTGATTGTCATGACTGATTGCTGATTCCGATTGATGTGACTGAATTGTCGATTCCGATTATCGATCGATTTCGATTGTCATGGCCAATTATTGATTAGCGATCGAGGCTGATTATCATGACTGATTACCGATTCGGATTGTGATGACCGCTTGCCGATTTCGATTATCGATCGATTCCGATTGTTGTGGCCGATTACCGATTCCGATCATCGAGGTCGATTCTGATTGTTGAGGCCGATTGTATAGGCCGATTGTCAAGGTCAATTATCGAGGCTTATTCCAATTGCCGATTCTGATTGTCGAGGCTAGATATCGAGGCCGATTGTCGAGGCCCAATGTGATGTATATGCGACCCATATTTAAGGCCCATTGTGATGTACATTCGGCTCGTGTTTGAGGCCCAATGTGATGTATATGCGGCCCATATTTGAGGCCCATTGTGATGACGCCTTTCTTAAAAGAAGCATCTGAAAGTGTGTATTCAGTTCATGTTTAAGGCCCATTGTGACATATTCCTGGCCTATGGGCAAGTCCCATTGTGATATGTATTAGGCCCATAATTCATGACCTATTTGATGTATTTGAGGCCCAGATATGTGGCCCATTTGATGCATATGAGACCCATGTGTAGGGCATACATGTCATGTAATTGAGGCCCATGAGCAGGACCCACCTGTTGTGTATATGTGGCCCTTGAGAAGGGCCCATTGTGTTGTGTATTAGGTCCTTGTGTAAGGTCATGGGTCCACTATATGTTAGGCTCTATGTGGGCCATTCATTGAGGGCAATGTTGGTTAAATATCCACATTGTCGAGGTCGATTGTCGATGCTGGTTATTGATACCGATTATGAGTATGTGATTGCATAACGTCATGATACATGCCCATACGCATCATTTGCATGTTTGCTGTGAGATGTGGTTGACCATTGCAAATGTCATTGGGCAGGTTGTTATGAGACTCCCTGATAGGCGGAGATTGTCTTACACGAGCGCACGGTACGTGCAGGATTGATGCATGACTGGATTGTATGACTCATGCATCTTGCATTGTGCATTGTGATTACTGTACGCCCTAGCGACATCAGGGTCATAACCTCCACAGGCATATCGTGGATGGGCAGATGGGACACCGGAAATCTGTTCTACCATACGGGCGCCATAGATGTCTCTAGGTGAAAATCTCTAAACCTCCATGGCCAGGAGACGCCCCAACGTCAAGATCGAGTGGATATATATGAGCGCATGAGGGCCGAATACCAGGAGATCGCGTCTCCCACTGTGTTGTGGTCGGTTGGTAGGGAGTGTGGCCTTACCCGCCCGAGGGTAGGGGCATAGCTAGGCTAAGTTTGACCAGCTTGTGAATGGGTCCGCTATCGACGTGCCGAGTAGATATTGGCTGACTACTGTCTAGGCGGATGGTGAGGTCTCTTCCACTTGTATGGTCGCGCGTCAGTGGGCGGCGATTTACATGTAGAGTGTACTAGACCCTGGTGATGATCTCAGAGAGAGAAACTGTACTGATATGTGGACTTATCGAGTAGGAGTTGCATATTCATTCATTCATTCATTCACTATCCACTCGGGTTGGTGGTGCGCAACTAATTATTGTGTACCTTCATAATGGCAATGATTTCTGTTGGACGCACGATTAACCTGAGATCAAGAGTCTACTACATTGAGTCTGGCTATCTAAATTTAGGTATGAGACTAGTTTGGATAGAAGTCCCTTATGATGGACCCCATAGCCTGCGATACTACTTACTATCATCCCAACTTCACTCCAGCTTGGCCATTTCATTTGTACTGCATATGCATTGCACCATCAACATCCAATATTTGGCTTACCGTCCCCGCATTGCATAGCTAATCATCTACATTGCTTCCTCAGTATATGATATTGGTTTATTATATTTTTACACTGCATAGCCTGGATAAAGCTGATGGTATTTATGGGCCTATCAGCATGTTTTCGCATTATTCTGATATTATATGATTTATGGGCTTGTCAGTATTTCCGCTTACTCTGATTACTCTGTTATTGCTTACTTGGCACTTACCTGGTGCACACACTTTCACCACCCTCTAAGCTTTCTATAAGCTTATGCACGATATATGCGTGCAGGTGGCGTTAGGTTGCAGCAACATTGAGCTTGGAGCGTGTAGTGGACCTCTAGAGCTTTGATTTTTCGATATATGTATTTCCCTTTCAACATTGTATTCAAATGATTAATTAGTGGATATGTGATGATGATGTTGCCTTTGTGATTTGGGTAAACTTGTGGTTATGCTCCATTACGAAAAAAAAAATCACACTGAAAATCCTCATTGTAGGATCCCAGGATCGGAATCTAGCACATGAGTACCGGGAGCTGAGAATTGGGCACTACGGAGGCTGTCGACGATCTGAAATTTTGTGAGCCCGGTTTCCGAGTTTGGGGCGTGACAGCATTCTTAAGAGAAAATTTGGATGCTTTTGGCAATGTCAAAAAGCTTTTTAAATGCATCCAAACTAAAAAAGAGTTGTTTGCAGTTAAAATAAAAAGTGATCATGTAACATAATTCAAAAATAACAATTTTGAGAAATACTACAATGACCATGGCATATTGCATGAATTTTCAGCTCCTAAAACACCGCAGTAAAATGGAGTTGTTAAAAGGAAGAGTTGGGTGTTAAAGAAAATGACAAGTGTTATGTTGAATAGTATGAAATTGCCTAAATATTTATGAGTTGAAGCTGTGAATACTACTTGTTATATAATCAACCGTATTTATATTAGATCTTAAAAAAATAAAATAACATATGAGATGTGGTTTGAGAAAAAGTCCATTGTAAAATATCTTCGTTCTTTTTAAGCAAGTGTTACATTTTGCGTGACCATGAAAATTTGAGAAAGTTGGATGCAAAAAATGATGAAGGCATATTATTATGATATGCATTAAATAGTCATGCATATCATGTTCTAAACAAGAGAACTGGGGTAATACGAGAATCTATAAATGTTGCAATTGATGATCATTCGATCATTCCTAGTCTTCACTAAAATGATGGTGATGGTGATATCATTCTTATTAATCAAAGTGAACCATAATCCAAATCAAATACTACTAATTTAAGAATAGTTAAAAACCATCCAACAAATTGAATTATTAGTAACCCTCTTTCTGGTGTTCAAACCAGAAGACAACTGGAAAATATATGCAATCATGTTTTCTTTACTTCCCAAATTGAACTGGCCAACATAAATGAAGCGTTGATTTATAAAAGTTGGATTTTGATAATGCAAGATGAACTGAATCAATTTATAAGAAATGATGTGTGGTATCTTCTTCCTAAACCATCTGATAAAAATGTTATTGGAACCAAGTTGATTTCTCAAAATAAATTAGATGAGCTTGAAAATATTATTAGAAATAAGGCACGACTGGTTGTGCAAGGTTATACTCAAATAGAAGGAATTGATTATGATGAAACCTTTGCACCGGTTGCTCGTCTTAAATCAATCAGACCGTTTATCTTTATTGCTTGCTATAAGAATTTTAAAATATATCAAATGAACGTCAAGAGTTATTTTCTAAATGGTGACTTGAATGAAGAAGTATATGTTGAACAACCTAAAGGTTTTGAATATCCAAAACTTCATGATCACATGTATTGTCTTAAGAAAGTTCTGTATGGTTTGAAATAAGCCCCTATAACATGGTATGAAAAGCTAATTAAATTTTTAATCAGCCATGATTTTCGGATGGTAATTATAGACAAAGCTTTGTTTGATTAAAAAAATCCAATAATGATATCTTAATTGTTCAAATCTATTATTTACGGATCTACATGTGCTAATTTATCGTCTAAGTTTACAAAACTTATGAAATCTGAATTCGAAATGAATATGGTTTGCAAGCTAACATATTTTCTTGGACTTCAAGTAAAGCAGCTCGAAGATGAAATTTTCATTTCCCAAACCAATTATGCACAAGATTTGGTTAAAAGGTTTGGATTTGAAAATGAGAGAAATTTCAATACTCCCATGAGTACAACACTTAGACTGTCCAAGGATTAATTAGGTAAAAATATTGATTCTCATATTTATCAAAGCATGATTGGTAGCTTGCTTTATCTAACTGCTAGTAGACCAGCTATTCCATTTAGTGTTGGTATTTGTGCAAGATATCAATTTGATCCTAAAGAATATCATCTATCAGTTGTCAAACGCATAATTAGATATGTTACAAGAATTGTTAATATTAGTTTATGGTATCCTCAAGATACATCAATTCAAATAGTAGGATATATTGATGCAGATTAGGCATGAAATATCAATGATAGAAAATCCATTAGAAGTGGATGTTTTTACATTGAAATTCGTCTAGTCTCCTAGATGAGTAAAAAGAAAAACTCAGCAAAACTGCAGAAACAGAATACATTGCCATAGGAAATGCTTGTACGCAACTTATGTGGATGAAGAAAAATGTTGGCTGATTACAGCATAAATCAAAATATAATGAACTTGTATTGTGATAACACTAATGTAATCAATATATACAAAAATTCTATTCAACACTCTCGATCAAAATATATTAACATCAGATATCATTATATACGAGAGTTAGCTGAAGAAAAGACAATTGTATTGGAATACATTCAAACTGAAAAACAGCTTGCAGATATTCTAACTAAAACACTCGACAGTGTTAAAGTTTTAAATTTAAGTTTTTATATAATCATCTTCTTAAAGCTAATATTTTTTTCTCTTAATTATCTTTATTTTTAATTAAAAAGTAAAAATTAAAAATTAAAAATATTTTCGACTAACTAAAGAGTGATTGGAATATCCGATCAGCCGAATGGGAAGTCCAGTCAGATGAAGATCGCGTTGTCCCTCTTTTAAAATGCGAAAATCACTTTTTCTCCCCAATTTATTCTTCTTCTTCAGCTCGTCAGTGCCTCCTTTAGTCACTCTTCCTCCATTGTTTCCTAGTAACTATATTTTGGTCCATTTTCTTGCTGATTTTGATTTCTCATTGTGATTCAACTATTTTTCTTTAAATTTGAAACCTTTGTACTAGGTTCTTTCAATTAGAGTTGATTTCCTTAAGACTCTTGCAAGAACAATGGAACATAGATCTAAACGTGTTATATGAAAAGTTCAAACCAATTCCTCGTCTTGATACATTACGTACCCATGACATTCAGACCATCCGTCCACTAGAAGATGACCTCAAAAATCTATGGGATTTTAGATCCAGAAGTAATATCATTGAACAATCGGTTAATCTTAATCATATTTCTAAGTATGGGTTGCATGAGCTTCTGTCTAAGGTTGGTTGGGAAATGGTTCTCTAATGGGGAGGAAATGCATACCAATCTATAGTCCAAGGGATGTATTCCTCTATCTCGGATCTTTCATTAGAGAACGTCATCTTCTTTAAAATAGTTTTTTTAAATAAAACTATTTCAAATACACCCAACACAATTGTGTCTTTGAAAGATGAGCTATCAATGTCCTAGAGGGGGGGGGGGGGGGGGGGGGGGGGTGAATAGTACAATACCAAACTCTTGGAGATAATATGAAATAAATAAACAAATAATTTCAAATACACAAAGAATCGAAACCTTGATTCCAAATAATTCGTAAGATAACCTTCACTTGGAATATTAGGCACAACAACCTTATTTCACGATGTCTTTGAAATCAAACTTTCAAACAAGAAAGAGACAAATAATCAAATAAATTAATCACAACCAATGCACAAGGGGTTATAATGGTTCGATGCTTAAACCTACACCTACTCCACTCCCAAAATTACTACCATCGTAATTTTAGCTTTCATTATTTCAAGGTTTTCATAGGTTCACCTTAACAACCTTATGCAGTTCTTATGATTTTCACCGACTATCACAACAAAATCCCTTTTGTGAGTTCATGGGCTTGTCATAAAACAACCCCCTTTGTGATTTTCATGAGATAACCACAAATCAGCCCAATGAGATTTTCGAGCTATCTCAATCAAAACGCAAACAATAAAAATAATTAAAAGGTATTTATCTTCAAATGCCAATTCAAAGATGTAACGGAAGCTTGATGCAACGATCTTCTTTCTTAGGATTTGATGAAGTGGTATATGTTCAACTAGAAAGAATATAGGAATCTAATGTATTTTCAAAGAATAAAAGAAACCCTAACTGTTGCATATTCAATTATCTATGTAACACCCCGAACTTTTCAATACTTGAGTATTAAAAGTTCTCGAGTGTTACCATGAAATTTAACATACTATGTACATGTGTACGACACCCATCTAGCTATCCTAGCCTTACACCCATTCTCCAACATGAATCTAACCATTGGGAATAGTCTCCATTCGTAGATCAACCCATCCATCCATTAATTTTCAAGATAGGCCATCAGGTCCAACATAATTAATACATCCGATCCACTCCTTTCATCCAAATGATTTTAGTGCTTGACACCAAAGATGAAGCATATAGAATGTTTAAATGGACCACACAACAAGAAACAGTTGAAGTAAACATCTACCATTGAAAAGTCTTGGGGGCTACAGAAGCTTTGGATCAAGCCTATATTCGTGCTTTACCTTTCATCTAGGGTTGTATGATCTTATAAATAGATTGGATGACAAACAAACATCACCATAGGGCCTAGAAATGTTTCAACGATGGGAATCACAACACCCACTGTTTTCATATGGTATGATCCACCTGATCGTTGGATATGCTTCAAACATTGGGCTCAACCCCTTAAATTAGATGGATAAACGAATGGACGATGTAGATTTATCTAGAACATCACGGTGGACTCCATAATAACCTAGATTGTACACAACGCGTGTGCACTGGCAACGCACCGAACGCGAAGTTGGGTCAAACCAATGAAACAAAATTCGTGAAAAAGAGAAGGAAACCGACTCCTTACGGCTCGTCCGCTGTGATGATGCTGGCCCACCATCATCATCTGCATGGATGATCTAAGTCATCCATCGTGTCCAAGAGGTGATTTCGACCAAAACCATGATGACCATGTACAGTCATGCACACACACAAGTTAACAACGACCGATGAATACCACATTATGTTGATTAGCGGTGTGGCTCATTCAAAATGCGAGTCCGATTCAAATCTTGACTCATGGCCTAACTTGACCCTACAAAACAAATAAACAACCCTGATCCATCGAAAGATCATCGTGAGTGGACCCCACATAGGAAACTTGAATTGTCTCTTCTGCAAATAGCAGAGAAAACCGGAAGCAATCCGCTTCTAGAACAATCAAACCGCCGATCTTGGAGCCCAGAACACACCAGTAAAGTAATCTGAACCATCCACGCATTGTTGATTGCAAGATCAACCACCTAAGGATGACCCGCCATTAATTGCTGGGTCATCTTCTTCGTTAAAACCAGAAAACCCACCTCTTGTGATGGGGCCCATTCATTGATCAGAGTCATCTAATAGGTGAACCAGGGTCCTGAAAACTCAGCCCTGATTTCTGATATGAACCATGTTAGCCATTCACTTCAACCTGAAACGGATCAACGAGATCTTACTCGTATCACATTGGGGATGGGAACTAGCTAGTTTAACTAATCCAGTCATTAATAGTGACTGAAACCTTGCTTAGGGAGAAGGTGGGCCAGATTTCAATCCACCATCGAAACAAGATCCATTTTCCCAGATAACTAACCCGACTGCTGCTACGTTGTGTAACAAATCCGCAGGATCGCACTCTGTTCTTGCTGCGTAATGATACGTAGGAAAGGCTTAGAAGCCTCACTCCTATAAAAGGGACCTCCAACGTCCATGAGAAGAAAATTGTGAGAAAAGGGAAAGAAAGAAAGAAAGAAAGAAAGAAGAAAGAAAGAAGAAAGAAAGAAAAAGAAAGAAGAAGGAAGAAGAAAGAAAGAAAGAAAGAAGAAGAGAAGAAGAGGAAGAAAGAAAAGAAAAAAGGAAAGAGAAAGATAAAGAGAGAGAATGAAAGAAATGGAGGAGAGTCGAGTGCTAAGTCGACTCGCTGAGTCCTGGACTAAGTCAGGCCCAGGTTCGATCAGGTTGGAATTCTAGTCCAGTGATTTCAATCATTATTCAACTTTGGAAGCATAATTAAATCCTAGTCATATGGAAGGGTGAGTTGACCTTAAGGTGAGGGTTTTATCCTTTAAGCTTGCGGTAATTTAAGTTGATATGTTTTATCTTACCTATTATATACTATGTTTTCTTGTTGCTATGATTCTTTCCTGTGGTTATTTAATTTATCATCAACAATTATCTACCCTTCTTGGAATTATGATCTGATGTCAATTTCAAGTGACCTTTATGAATTTATGTGGAGCGATGGATATAAGTTTTGCCCTTGCCTTTATCTAGTTATTGAGTTAGCCCTTGCTACTCTTCTCTTTATTGAGTTAGCCATTGTCACTCTCCTTATTATTGAGTTGGCCATTGCCACTCTTCTATTTGTTGAGTTAGCCATTGCTACTCTCCTTTTATTGAGTTGGCCATTGCCACTCTTCTATTTGTTGAGTTAGCCATTGCTACTCCCCTTTTATTGAGTTGACCATTATCACTCTCCTCTTTGTGAGTTAGCCATTGCTACTCTCTTCCTTACTTTACTAGCCTTGTACTATTTTTCTTTGAGGCTTGGGCATATGTCTTTTTATTCCCATGATTCGTCCTTTGCTCTCTATAAGTGCAAGTAATGTGTTAAGAGGTATCACAACTAGTAATTCAAATATTTTATCACGGACGTAATGCA
Organism: Magnolia officinalis; assembly: GCA_021015155.1. Taxonomy (NCBI): domain Eukaryota; kingdom Viridiplantae; phylum Streptophyta; class Magnoliopsida; order Magnoliales; family Magnoliaceae; genus Magnolia; species Magnolia officinalis. The sequence continues at coordinate 52,561,433 of JAJHSJ010000008.1, forward strand.
CTCTAGGTAGAGACCCACTTGGTCGTCATGTAATTTCATGGGTTTTTGGGTAGTGGTGCACAAATCGATGTAAGTAATTCGCAATGCGTGTTACATCACTTCCGAGATTGGATGTCGCAAATAGTCGCTCCAAGAACAAATCATGTCACGTAATTCATCTGACTCATGTGTTGTGCGTCTTGAGGTGTTCACGTAAATCCACGGTAACGTCAGACATGCTGGTGAATCTCCATAGTGTGAGAATGTGGGGTGATCCGGGTTTTATATGAATCGTATTACACATTGTAAAGATCACTATGTATGATGAGCCGCACACACTTTGCTAGGCATGCATCTCATGTAGGTTGTTTGCGCATGCTGATATCCCTTATAGTAGTGGAGTACAAGGTATATTAGAACCTTTACATTGCTTTTATGAATCTCTTGAATCATTGTTAATCTTAAAGGATGACCATCACTATGAGTAGGGCATTGACCCTCTCCAACCATACAGATGATGTAGGTGATGTACAGATTGAAGACCTATAAGACCTTCTCCCTATGGAAGACTATATTGAAAGAATATGAAAATAGTTTTATGATTTAGTTTTATACTTCCACTTCGAACTCTGATATTGTAATAAGCTTCCATTGAGAAGGTATTTGATTATTTACTGAATTCTTTTACTCTGATGAAATAATCAATATAATCAATTTTATTCTCTTGAATGTTACCTTCATAAATGTATCTGGATGTGATCTAAATAAATGAAAAAAATGAGTTGCGATTTTTAAGGCATCCAATTTGTACATTATTAACACCCGATTTTCTCGGGCATGAGTATAAACTCTGGCCGTGAAAATTTTGGGATGTTACATTCTATGTCTCAAGTAAAGTTTAGATTACTCTCTTAAATACGTTTAAAGCTAACTTGAGAAAGAAAATAGAATAAGCTAAATAAGAATAAGAATTATCTCACAAATAGCTTGAGAAGGGCCTGAATTTCTCTCTAACTTTGAGAAGGATTTTCTTGAATTTTCATTAGTGAAATGAATGAGAAAATGCCTCTATTTATAACCAAAAGATTTGGAAATTCGGTCAGCCTAAAAATAAGTTCGGCTGGCCGGATTCCAACGATTCTATTCAAATGGCTATCAAATTGCGTGAGATAAAATTTATCAAAAATTCGACTAGCCTGTGCCAAATTTTGGTTGGCCGGCTACAGGGTTCAGTTGGGTGAATCCCACTGAATTTTGAAGAAATCCATTGCTGGAAACTTGAACCGAAAATACTTTGGGTTAGCCCAATGACAAGTTCGTCTAGCTGAACCCAAAGTTAGGCTGGCCGAACTTGCAACAGATTTTTCGAATGTTGCTGTAAACTTGGCCAAATTTGGTTAGGCAATCCGAACCTGAAGTTAGGTTGTCCGAACTTCAGTGATTTTACATTATACATATTATGCTTATGGCTATAATTCAAAAACATCTAACCTAGGGTCCTTCTAGGGACATACCATCTGATGGTTGGCATATACAGAGATCTTAATCTTAAAATCATGCAATGCCTTTAAGTCTTGAGATGTTGAGCCGATCTTAAGTCAATCTTCATGAGATGTTCTAGAAAACTGAAGTGTACTTGCGATCTGACCGATATCTTTATCTATGAAATTTGACAACTCATATGTGCTACAAATAAGAGCATTTATAGACTTTAATGAATATTGACTTCGCGGAGGAAGGAATTCCAATTCCTCCTCTGATGAAAAGATGTCAAACTCTGAAAGAGAATCTATTACCCAAGTACTATGTGGTTTTAATGCGGACTAGAATCCGGTAATGCCCTACCAATTGGGAAATTTTTTCCTAAGTATAGTGTTATTCATCACATTTTTACGTCTAATGTTTATCCTAAAGCCGTCAACAAATTAGATCTCACTCCATTTATGCATTTATGGTTTGCATCCTTCATACGATAGCTATTGTAGTCAAATTTTATCTTCTGACTCTTATTTGTTACTCCATTATTCATTATCGGATGCACCCTAAACATGATTCTCTTCCTTTTGGTTATCTCATGACATCTCTTGCTTTATCTTTTCGAATCCAAATTTCTTCCATTGAGGCACCAAAATCTAAGCTTCCTTTTAACTCTTTTAATCTACATATGATGAAATTAACTCTTCTACCTAAGCAACATGGTATACGTGACGATAGGTAGGGAGAGGAAGAAGATGTTAACATGGATGATACTTCTAATGAATTGGTAGAAGAATTGGCTGAAGATGAGGATGATTCTGATTATCGTCCTTCTAATTTGGATGAATGTTTATCTGCTTTGGAGCATTGGATGGATGCTTTGCATATTTCTCAGGAAGTTCTTGTAACACCCTGTACTTTTCAGTACTCGGGTGTTATCGTGTCACCCAACTTAGTATGAACATTAACCTAGGTACTTAAATGTTCACCCTCATTCTAGGCTAAATCCGACTGTCGAAAGCAATCCCCATCCACATATCAAACTATCCATTTGATTGATTCTCAAAATGGTACATGACAACTTCAGAGACACCTAGTCTAAGACTTCAATCACTCAGACAGACCAATCAAACCTTTCATTTTAATATCGGGACTTGTATCATCCGATCCACCATCCATCATGCCCATGACATCCCGTAAAGTGATCCGCCACTTGATCACCACGTATAGACCATCCTATCATTTTGAAAACAAACGATATATTATCAACCTTGGGTATTAAGTCACAAGATCCACCGTTCATCAGATCTACAACTGGAATTAGGAGATTCAACCCTCAATTACTATAATTAGCCTATTCGATCAATTAGTTGATTGATGATCTCCTTCTGGACTAGACTATAAATCCCTAGAACAATCCTAAAATCAAGTATGGAAGTTGTCCTACCCATGAAAAAATGTAGACCAACAAACTAAAACCAATATAACTGTAGGATTTCAAAATCCATTACTGAGAAATTTTATCAAGGCCACTTACCCAGGTAGTCCACCTTAAATTTAGAAGCTTGAGTTACCAGGCGCACTAACCAAACAATATATGGAAAAACATACCATTACAGTTACCCAGATGGTCATTACAATACCTAGGACTGTAAAGGAGTAAATTTGTAATGATCAAACCATCGAATTTTAAAATTGACCGTTGGATCGTCCGCGACCATCGACTAAACACAAAAACTCTTATGTACGGTCCATTGAGCTATGGATCTAGCTCATAGTCAGATTGGTGGCCTATCCTAAGCCATTGAAATTGATGGACAGACTAGATTTCTCAAAAACATCACAGTGGACCCCACATTGCAACGAGTGTACACTAGTGGGTGTACATCCATGATGCATTACATTGCACTGCCTGTCTAAGTTGGGTTGACCTGACAATTCCAAACAAAGGAAGATTTCTTCCTCCTTTCTCGCTCCCGCGTGCAGCCGTTTGAAACAGCTTGCTTGATCTAGATGTGGCCCACCATCTCATCCCAGTTGGACTATCCAAACCGTCCATCTAATGGAGCGTCCACGCCTGATCAAAACCTCATCTGGTTCACATGATGACAAGTGCACGCGTGGGCACAAACTGGTTGTGTGTTATAGGTTCTTTCCGAAAATGGAAAACTTCCGTTTCTTTTTCGGTTTGCCAGGATGGCGATCTGAGTGAGGTGGAATCGCTCAATCTCAGCCATTCATTTGGCACTATCCTAACCCTCCGTTCTTCCCATGGTTTAAGGCTTTTCCTTTGTAACAAAATAAAAACAACTACCAATTTTACGTTACCGGTTGTATTTGGAGTTGTTACAAAGCAAACCTTATCTAGACCGTTCATTATCATCCGACAGTTTAGCAACATTAGGGCAAGCCATAAAAGGGAGGTATCCTTGAGCTAGGGCTCTCCATTCCTTACAACATCTCGAAGTAAAAGAAACAACCATTTTCTTCTCCATTCCAACCCATCGGCCTAGCCTCCTTTAAGCTTTAAAACCTCTGTTCCACAAGCTCCCTAGCAAGCATACAAACCATTTTTCCCCACCGCTAGTGTAACCATGCTGCATCATTGAAACAGATCCATCCACATTTTGGGGCAAGTCTGGGTGCGTCCAGACTCCACCAGTCATGATGAAGGGGTCAAGGGAGAGAAAGTAAGAGAAGAGAGTGGGAAGGAGTGCAGTTTCATGCCACACTAACTCACTGTCGAGTTGGGACTCACTAGCTTGACTTAACCTGGTTAAGCTAGCCGAGTTGGGTTAGTTTGGGTCTAGTCTAAGCCTTGCCGGAGTTTCAACAAAAGAATAAGGGAAGGAAGAAAGGAGAGAAAAGGAAGAAGAAAGTGAGTGAGAGAAAGTGCGACCTCATGCCACACTGAGCTATTGTTGAGTCACGGTCTGAGTTTAGACTGAGTCTAGAGCTCCATAAAGCCTCAAGGAGAGAAAAGTTATAAGAAGAAGATAGTGAAGAAGGGGAGAGTGGGGTTGTTATGCATTTAAGTTGTACCGAGTCAAGCTGACTCGGTTTGAGTTATGCATTTAGGGGAATCCAAACCCTGTCTGGTCATAAAAACATGGCAGGGAAAGGAAGGAAAGAAAGAAAGAAAGGAAGGAAGGAGGAGAAGAAAGAGAAGAAGAGGGATTTCAGCTTTGCTTTTTACCGAGTTGTTGTGATTTGACTCAGTGAATCATCATTCAGTTCAGGGCCTGGTCTGAATTGGTTCAGTTCTAACTCAATCCAGCTAATGTTATAGCAGAAAAGGGAGAATGAAGAAGAAGAAGAGAGAGAGAGAGAAGGAGAAGATATAGCAACCGATTTGAGCCAAGTTGACTCATTGTGTCGGGTTGAAGTGGTAATTTGGGACTGATTTCGGTTTGGCGGCACTAAGCATCACTACTAGACCTTGTTGATTCGACGCACCAAGGAGAGCCCGGGTTGGAAACAAGTGAGGTCGATTCAAGTTGCGTTGTGTCGAAATCAAGTTAAGCCAACTCGGTTAAGTAAGGTGAAAGAGTTTCAAAACCTATATTTTATTTTATCTATTATTAAAATAAAAGTGATTTGATGTTACTCCATATTTGAAAGGTAGGGAACTCTGGTTTCAAATCGTGTAAGACCTGTATCCTAGTCCGTACCGTTTTGTAGGCTTCCGCGGTCCTTCCGGTCGAATTCTGACAATCCTCGACCCATATCCGATGTTTACGTGTGATCCTAAGTCGGGTCCCGCATACCGAAGTGAGCTCAAACCGAAACTTGTACCTAGCAACCGCGCCGTCACCGCGGTTCCAACGTCGTGACTCACACATCGACCCGATACCCAGGCTAGAAGATGTCGGCCCACGTTCATTTCGAGGAAAACGCCATGCGTGCGAATTCTGAGAAAATCTCTACAACCTATCCCATCAATCAATCAATCAATCCCATCAATCAAGTACACATCACACATCAAGTCAAGTAAAAGCAACCCATACCCTATCCTTACCTCTCTCTTACACAAGCTACCAAAGTCAACCATTACATCACTTCATCTATCACTCCACCCATCACCCATCACACCTCACCCATCACTTCTCTCTCTTCGTCATTTCTCAAAAACCTCTCCCAAGCAACAAGCACCTCACGTCCAAGCCCTCTCTTTCCCAAAGCCAAGTGTGGCCCATTTTCCATACCCTCTCATCTCTCATCCATACCATCGAAACCCCATCAACCTCCATCAAAAGTGTAAGCAAGGAACTAAGGAGGCTAAGGGACCAAAAAGAAGGCCTAGAGGTGGGTGATCGACCGTTAGATTCATTTTATTTAGAGACCACTTGATGTGGGACTCGTAATGATGTATGTAATGTAGTGAGGGGCCCATAGTGGCGAGGTCCCTCTATCTCACCGGTTTCTCTCTCTCTCTCTCTCTCTCTCTCTCTCTCTCTCTCTCTCTCTCTCTCTCTCTCTCTCTCTTTCTCCCTCTCTTTCTCTTTCTTTGGTGGGATGTCTTGTGGCCACCATGTGCAAAATGGTCTTGGTCGTCCGATCGTGAGGCCCACGGATCATTCAGAGGTTTGGACATGTCCTCTGCATCAAATTTATCAACAAATGGCTTTAATCGATGTCCATTTACTTTAAAGACATGACCATTGTCTGGATTCCAAATCTCGACAGCCCATGAGGATAAACATTGATAACGGTGAAAGGACCGGTCCAACGAGATCTGAGCTTACCTGGAAAGAGATGTAAATGAGAATTATATAAAAGGACTTTCTGACCTGGCGTGAATGATTTTCACAGAATGTGTTGGTCATGAAAAGCCTTCATCCTGGCCTTGTAGATTCTCGAGTTCTCGTACGCATCGTTCCAGATTTCTTCAAGTTCATTTAGTTGAACTTTGCGTAGCGAGCCAGCGTTGTCTAGATTGAAATTTAGATTTTCGATCGCCCAGTAGGCTCTATGTTCCAACTCCACAGGTAAGTGAATAGCCTTACCATAGACAAGTCTAAAGGGAGACATTCCAATTGGGGTCTTAAATGCAGTACGGTAAGACCATAAGGCATCAGTCAGTCGGATTGACCAATTCTTATGGTCACGGTTACCCGTTTTCTCCAAGATGTGTTTGATCTCCCTATTAGAAATATCAGCTTGCTCACTTGTCTGTGGGTGGTATGGGGTGCTCACCTTATGAGAGATACCATATTTCTTCATTAAACTCTTGAATGGTCTATTACAAAAGTGTGAGCCCCCATCACTAATGATGGCTCAAGGAGTTCTGAACCGGGAATGGATGTTCTCTTTTAAGAATTTAATGACCATGCGATGGTCATTATTCCAACACGGAATCACTTCAACCCATTTAGTGACATAGTCTACGCGAGCAAAATGTATACATTTTCAAAAGATTGGGGGAATGGGCCCATGAAATCGATGCCCCAGTAATCAAATGCCTCTATGGTAAGGATGGGGTTCAAGGGCATTATATTTTGATGGGACCATGCTCCCAATTTCTGACAACGTTCACAAGCTTTGTAAAACTAATGAGTATCCCTGAACATAGTGGGCCAGTAAAACCCACACTGCAGAATCTTGGTCGTGGTCTTTTTAGCAGAAAAGTGACCACCACGGGTCTATGAGTAACACAAGGAGATGACACTCTGATGCTCATCGTTTGGTACACATATCCTTAAGATTTGGGCTGGGCAATATTTAAACAAATACGGATCGTCTTAGAAAAAGTTGCACACCTCGGTGAAAAATTTCTTCTTATCTTGCGCAGTCAAATGTGTCGGTATGAAACTTGTGGCAAGATAATTAGCAATATTAGCGAACCAAGGTGAATGGGAGACTTTGAACAATGATTTGTCAAGGAACATGTCATTGATATGTGTTGTTTCAAGGAAATCAGAGGTTTTATCTTTAATTTCTAAATCAAATTCTTAGAGTAGAAGGATCCAGCTTATCAGGTGAGGCTTAACATCATTCTTAGTAAGAAGATACTTGAGCACCGCATGATCTGTATAAATGATGATCTTAGATCCGATCAAGTAGGACTTAAAATTGTCCAAGGAGAACACTACGGCTAAGAGTTCCTTTTTCGTAGTCGAGTAGTTCACTTGGGAAGGATTTAGAGTCTTACTTGCATAATGAATAACATAGGGATTCTTTTCTTTTCTCTGGCCTAAAACCATCCCAAGAGCATAATCAGATGCGTCGCACATAAGTTCAAAAGGAAGACTCCAGTCGGGTGGCTGTATGATAGGTGTAGTAGTTACATGCCCTTAAGCTTAGTGAAAGCTTCCTGGCATGGCTCAGTCCACTTATATGGTGCATCCTTTTGAAGTAGATTACATAGAGGATGAGAGATGAGAGTAAAGTTCTTTATGAATCATCTGTATAACCCGACATGTCCTAAGAAAGATCGCACGTCCCGTATGTTCTTGGGTGGAGGTAGGTTAGAGACACGATTGAGTTTAGCCTTATCTACCTCGATTCTTTTGAACGAGATGATATGTTCAAGGACAATTCCCTTACGAACCATGAAATGACACTTCTCCTAATTAAGTACCAAATTCTTTTCTTCACATCTTTTCAGCACACATTTAAGACTCTTTAAGCACTCGCTGAAAGATAGACTGAAGATACAGAAATCGTTCATGAAGACCTCTAGATATTGCCCCACCATATTAGAAAAGATACTCATCACACATCGTTGAAAAGTGGCAGGGGCATTACATAGTCCGAATGACATCCTTCGGTAAGTAAAGGTGCTGTAAGGACATGTAAATGTAATCTTTTCCTGATCTTCAAGGGCTATCTCTATCTGATTGTAGCTCGAATACCCTTTAAGGAAACAGTTGTAGGAATGACCAGTTAACCTTTCCAAGATCTGATCAATGAAGGGCAAAGGAAAGTAGTCCTTTGTTGTGACAATATTCAACTTCCTGTAGTCAATGCACATTCTCCAACCAATAGTAACTCTAGTTGGCACGAGTTCATTTTTGGCATTAGCTACGATGGTGATTCCGTACTTCTTAGGAACCACCTGAGTTGGACTCACCCACTGACTATCGGATATAGGGTATATGATACCCACATCCAACAGTTTAGGAACCTTGGCCTTAACCACTTCCTTCATGTTTGAATTTAGTATTCGTTGTGGTTGTCGAGAAGTCTGCGCATTATCCTTAAGATAAATGCGGTGAGTACAAATCGAAGGGTCAATTCCCTTGAGGTCCGCAATCGTCCATCCAAGGGCTCCCTTTTGCTCAATGAGAGTGGATATGAGCATACTCTCTGGTTCTTTCTCCAGGTGGGCAAAGATCACCACCATGTATGTCTCATCTTGACCTAAATAGACACATTTCAAATTAGAGGGAAAATGTTTTAGGTCAAGCTTCAGTGCCTTGAGGTTAGAATGCAGAGGCACTTCTTCTATTTGGGGCAATTCTTCAAATTGTGGCCTCCGCCGGTTAACTTCAAGCACCGGTGCAGTATCAAGCATGGCAACAATCTCCCTAATCATGTCATCATCAAAACCATGGGAGTGGGCCAGGCACGTCTCTAAGGGTTCAGAGGTAAGGTCAAAGGTGTCTTATCTTTTACGAAAGAGTCAATAATGTTAATGTCGTGGAAATCGTCATCATCCTCTAACCGTCTGTTCGTGTTGAAAAAGATGTTTAACTCCAATGTCATATTCCCAAAAGTCATACTCATGACACCATTCCTGCAATTGATAATTGCGTTTGAAGTGGCAAGGAATGGGTGACCAAGAATGATGGGAATCTGAGTGCTCATATTACTAATGGGTTCGGTATCCAAGACGATAAAATCTACAGGGTAGTAGAACCTGTCAACCTGGACCAACACATCCTCAATTATCCCTCTCGGTACACGAACAGAGCGATTAGCAAGTTGTAATGTGGTTAAGGTGGGTTTTAATCACCTAATTCTAACTACTTGTACACTGAGTAGGGAATTAGATTGACGCTTGCTCCTAAGTCAAGAAGTGCTGCTCAATTCGATAGTTCCTGATTACACATGATATGGTTGGGCTACCGGGATCTTTGAATTTCTATGGCACATGTTGCTTTAGGATGACACTCACTTTCTTAGTCAAGAAGATTTTCTTTTGAATATTTTGTTGTCTTTTGGTCGTACACAAGTCTTTCAAGAATTTGGCATATGAAGGTATTTACTTCACGACATCAAGTAGAGGAATGTTGACTTTTACTTGTTTCAACACCTCTAGAATATCCTGAGAGTTAGATAGAGGTTTTGGTGCAACCAACTGTTGGAGAAATGGAGCAACTGGCTTCCCTTGAGGTTCCAGATCCAATTCTTGTGGAACAGTGCTAGGTCCATCATCATTATCCTCTTCCAGGTCCTTAGGCTTTTCAGCCCTTACCGGAATAGATTTGTCAATTATCTTCCCACTCCTAAGAGTGGTGATAGACTTAGCTTGCTCTATCTGATTTGATGAGCTTGGATCACTTATCTCATACTGCAGTTTAGGATTGGGGAGAGGTTGAGCAGGAAGCATCCCCTTTCCCCCATTTGTTAATTGCGACTCTATTCTTTGAATAGATGTCAAAAGTGATCTTAAAGCCGCTCTGATGTCCTGGTTGAGTAGCTCTTGGTCTCAAATATTATTTTGAACTGGATCCTCTTGAGGTTTCACTTGATTTGGAATTTGATTGAAGAAACCTTGAGAGGTAGCCGTTTGTCCATTCCTCCAACTGAAGTTTGGATGATTTCTCCAATTAGGATTGTATGTATTAGAGGTAGGTCCATTGAAAGGTCTTTGATAATCTGTAATGCCCTAGATTTTTTCCAACCTGGAGATAGATGTCCTTAGGCAATGGGTCGATAATAACACCTTATTAACTTCTCAGAACTCAATCCCAAAGTCAAAAATCCCTTTTTAACCCATTTCCTTCAAAATCTCACCTTTCACCACCTTATTCTTCAATTTTTTCTAAGTACTTTTATATTAGACACAAATCCTAAAGTTTAGGTGATGAAGAACAATACTTAAACTAAAAATTACCATAAATAGAAAATAAATAAATAAAATGATCTTTTGACCATTAAAATTATGTAATATCATAAAATAAATAGATTATTTGGATAGATCAGCTTCTCCTACCCCAAAAACATATATTGCACGTCGAATAACTCATTCCGGAGTGGAAGATACTCCCACTTCAAGGAAACAACTGGCGGAACCACCATCAGGCGAACGCGGTGGCACCCTGCCCAGTCCAGTGCGCACCCCGGTCCGGTTCTTCCGGGCGGCCCGTTTTTTGCCGTTTTCTGATGTTTTTCAATCCGATTTTAAAAAGTCATATCTCTCTTGTTATAACTCCGATTTAGGTGATTCAAAAGCCAGAGTGAAGCTTGATAAGTTTAGTTTTATATAAAAATAAGTAAAAATATAATAAAAATATTAATATAGTTAAATATGGGTCATTGTGACAATGGTCTGAAAATCATTAATTTGGACAGTTGTTGCTTCTAGAATTTCTAGAAATTTTCTACAACACAAAATCTAATGAAATTTGGTAGAGATGAAGTATACTTGATGAAAAACTATTAAAAATAATTAAAATAATATAATAATTAAAAGTACCAGAAAGGGGTATAGAACTGCCGTAGGACCTTATTCTGTCGTAATTAGGGCATAATTTAGTTAAGTACTAAACTGAATACTCAGTAGAATTAGCTTGAACCACTTTAAATATGAACTGTAAGACCCAAAACTTACAGAATCCTTAACGCTACATTACCCTATAACCTAAGATCAATCTCAAAATCCAGCTGCTCTCGGGAGCACCTTGAAACTCTGTATTGAACCTGGACCACGCGTCGAAAGTCTGATTACCGCAAAACTAAAAGATTATGGCCGCCTTACTAGGCTTGACAACCATCTTGGGAATCAAATCCAGATAGTGTCCAGAAATGCACAACTTGAGCCTGGAGCAAAGTGTGCGAGAAACGCTAATATCTTTAGAAATTGAACTCAGATTTAAGTGATTTTGACCGTTTGCTTGCGGGCTAAATTTAATCTTTTAGACCATTAGAATTTGACCTAATTACACCCTCGGATTAGAAAAAATTTCATACACATGTCAGTGTACTTGTGGCCCTAATCGAGAGACGGTGACCGTTAAACTGAAACTGGTCCACCACGGTCGATCTGTAAATTCGATTGGACCAAAAACTTAACTCGACCTAGATCCAATGCCAGGGAGCTTAAGTCGTCCGACCGCACGCAGAAAAGGGGCCTCCAGAAGTGCTCCGTTGGATCGAAATAGCCCCCATTTGGCGATAACCTAAGTATACCATGGCCCTGGGGCCATTTCGGTCAGTTCTGGGCTTATATAACGACATAAAACCCCCTCACTCCCAAGCCATACGAATTTCTTAAAAACCCTAGGTGAGAGAGAAAGAAAAGGAGAGAAAAGAGGAAGGAAGGAGGAGAGATTCTTGGGGATTGTTGTTGGGATCTTTTCCCACAACAACACACGCCGTTTCCTTCTCAACTTCGCTACTCAACTCGTTTCGATTCCGATTTGGGTAAGAAATCCTAACCCTAATCTCGTTTAGAAATTCAAATAGAGATATCAATGAAATAGCTAATCTATTTCGTGATTCAAGTAACCGTTGTGCCGTAGACAAAGGCGTTGTGTTCAAACTGAGTTCGGTTCAAGTTTACCAATGAAAGGTGCAGACTATAGATGTTTAGGTTATAGTTTTCAAGGTCTTCAATATTAGTTAATGATTTATGACTGACTCGATCGCTATCACATATGCTTAGATTAGATGTTTCCCGTATATTACATATGTATGTAAGCTATGTTGATTAAAATGCATTCCAAGTGTTCGTTATAATGTTTGAATGAATATGGAATTTGCATTTGTGCTTACCATGCTTAGTGATTATATATATATATATATATATATATGATGGTTGTATGTGTGACAACTCCTTTGTGAAAGGATTTGTCATAATATATGTTAAAACTAATACATTATATGTACATGGATATATGTAGTCTAAGTGTTTGATAAAATGCTTGGACGAGAAAATGCTTGATGTAATGTACTTAATGAGGGTGTTGAGATGGGATTCTCAATCCCCTTATACATATTTAGAGTTTCCTTTATGTAACCTATCTTACTACTATATGATTTACTATTGAAATGTCTATATACGCTAACATTTACACTATGTGTTCGTTGAAATGCTCAAATGAGATTCATATTTAGTTGTCGCATGCTATCTCTAGCTACTACATGTGTACACAATTGCTTGGAGTGTGTTTGGGGCTACGACGTAATCCAGGTGATCGGTAATGATTTCCAAGTTAGTGGTTGAAGTCTCTTCGCCACGTATGACGTGTTCGATGAAGCTGAACTGTACGTTTGTTGTCGATAGTGGTTAGGCCACACGGAGTGCTTATGCACTTCATGTCGATCAACTCGATGTGCGCTCGTACTAGTCGAGCTCGTCAAGTAACCCGATTGACCCGATGTATTTTACCATGTATGGACGCTACTGCTTGAACCTAAGGTACCAAACTCACCAATAAAAATCCCGTTAACCTTGGTACCTCGATCCGCTAAGGCTCATGAGTCGGACATGGTGGTATGGGACACTGTAGTCGAGCTGTCAGCCTACGTTGGGGTGACGAGCCTCCCCGTAGTGACCAGTGAGCAACACCGCCTTGTGAGCCGAATACGGTGGTATGGGACACTGTATTCGAGCTGTCAGCTTACATTGATAAGGTGACGAGCCCTTTGTAGTGACCTCGAGCATACTCTGAGCCTTTCCGTAGCAACTAGAGTATAAACTAGGCCTACACTGCATCGAGGTGATGAACCCTTTGTAGTGACCTAGAACTGTAACATCGTATGAGATTACTAGGACTGACGACCTTAGAATGGATCATTGTTTAAAAAATGATATAAGGGAGGTACCTTAGTTTCCCAATCATGCTGTATGAAAAGGACTAATAAGAACTTGGTAATCACGCTCATGCACCGTATTGCATGTGCCGTTTGGCGTTGGGTAGAGCACTGAGGAAGTGACTGACATGCCACGACCGTGAGATGAAGATTGTAGAGGGAGTGCAGGCGAGGCATGCATCATTACTACATACCATTCTTGCATTAATCAGAGTACTTAGGGATGTTTGATTGTATTGTTTTATCATTACTGTTTGACTAAATTGATAACATGTTAACCTTTGCTTTATAGCTCCACTGAGTTGATCACTCACTCCCACGTTATGGGACAGTGTTTTAAACACCAACCAGACCCTATTTTAGTTTCAGATGATGGCGATGCTTACGAAGCAGGGTCAGACTTTTATGATGTCGAGGAGGGTTTCTCCTTTATGCAACTATCAGGCGGGTCTACGTAGACCATGTTCTGATCGACGGGGTTACAGGAGTGCTGATAAGATACCATTACACTTGTTATTTTGTACTTTTGGAACACCCATGTATATTCATTTGGTTCATTTTTGGTGTATATATGTATATATTTAACCTGGTAACATGTTCACACTCTGGAGACTTACAACAGTTTATATATTTTATATATCTATCACAGTCTTCCGCTTGCATAATTTAATTGTCTCTGAAGTATGATATGCTACTTTGGTATAATCCCACTCATGTTTAATGCACTAACACGGACAACATTTAATCATCATTATCAATGTTGCATAAGTGATGCGTTGGAACTCGGGAGTGGAGCTTATGCTCGACCCCCGATTTTTATGGCGTTACATAATTGTTCACGGCATTGGATTCCTCATTCATCAACCCTCGGAAGGCAGGTATTGTTGGACAATTTTCAGTTGCGTGAATGTTGCCATCACAAATACTGCAAACAGTTTCATTAACCTTATCCTTCTTTAATTCCATCACCTCGAATTTTCTTATGAGATTAGTCACTTTAGAATTGACATCATCGTCCTCTTTTCGGAGATAGATTCCACCCCTCTCCTTAGATTGAGTTGGCCTAGACATAGTGCTTGATTTTGGGTATGTGTCTCATGATTGTGTGTTTTCAGCAAGTCTATCCAAGTAGTCCCACACATCATCGACATTTTTTTTCATGAATTCCCCATTGCACATTGTCTCAACTAATTGACACATGGAAGATGTCAGTCCATCATAGAAAAAGTGTGTAATGCATCATGTTTCAAAACCATGTTGTGGACATGAACTGACAAGATCCTTGAACCTTTCCCAACATTGGAAGAATGTTTCATCCTCCTTTTGGAAGAAGTTCATGATTGATTTTCTAAGGGTGTTCATTTTATGATGTGGAAAGAATTTCTTTATGAACTCCCTTTGTATATCATTCTAGGATGTAGTGAATGCTACCACGTCTTAGCTTTCTCTTTCAAAGAAAAGGGAAAGAGTTTCAGCTTGACTGTGTCCTTAGACATGTTTGGAAAATATAAAGTGGCTATGATCTCATTAAACTCTTTCAGGTGTAAATATGGATTTTCTGACTCAAGCCTATGAAATTTAAGGAGTTGGATTACCCCTGTCTTGATATCCATGTGTCCCATATTCTCAGGAAAAACCATGCATGAGGGCGTGCTCACCCCCGCCAGTTGTAAATAATCTCGTAAAGTACGAGGTGGGGTAGCTTGATGCACCTCATTCTCATCCCGGAAGTCTTCCACCCTAGGTTAAGGTGAAAGAGGTTGTTTTGCAGCCATCACTTCAATTAACTCAGGGGATCTCGAGTGGTGTTTAGTCTTGCGATGGATAGTCAACCCCTCAACCAATCCTCCTTCAGTCAAGAGACGTCGAGTGTTGTCATGAACCCACTTGGGCATGAAACACTCGCAGCCCTCAATTCAAATTCTAAACTTAAACCTAAAAGAAAGAAATGAAATAAAAAAAACTAGTAAGAAAGAGAGAGTTGGAAAGAAGTTACTAAATTGGAGTCCCTAAGTTAAAAACCTGCAAAACAAACCAAAATAAGTTAGTTACTAGAAACAAAAATTCTAAAATTACAAAGTTCCTAAAATAGAAAGTACTAGTTTCTAAAAAGGGAAAAACTTCTAAAAACCTAAAATAGAAATTAAGAAAGTTTCTAAAAGAAAACCTAGAATTAGAAAGTTTCTAAAAATAAAATAAAGGAAAGATGAGTTAGTTTCTAAAATTAGAAAGTGTTTCTAAAAAGGGAAGTAACTAACCTTGTTTCTAAAAGTTAATCAGGAAAGTTCTAACCTAGAATTAGGAAGTTAGTTTCTAAAAATAAAAGAAGTCCTATAATATAAAACAAATCAGGAAATTTTCTAAAAATAGAAAACAAATCCTAATCTAGATATAGAAAGGAAGAAAAATCAGGAAGAGATTACCAAATCAGAAAGCCTATATCAGGGTCCTACAAAACAGGAAAGTTAGGTTAGTTTCTAGAAATCAAATAGAAAAACCTAAATCTAGGAAAACCTTAATCTTAACCTAATTCTAAAACTAGCTAATCTTAGAAAAATGTAACCATCAATCCCCAACAACGGCGCCAAAAACTTGTTCACACCCCAAGTATAGGGTTGCGATTTAGTAATAATCTCGGTAAGACCGATGTCAAATCCACAAGGACTGAACCTTGTACATAATTTGAAAGTAACTTGAACTAGAACTACGCGAAGATGTAATCTAAATCAGGAAATTTAAGAGAATGATGATGAAATATTAATATAAAATTTGTAAAATTCAAAGGTGAGAAACTAGGGTGCCAAGGATCCA
The DNA here is from genome assembly GCA_021015155.1 of Magnolia officinalis. Taxonomy (NCBI): domain Eukaryota; kingdom Viridiplantae; phylum Streptophyta; class Magnoliopsida; order Magnoliales; family Magnoliaceae; genus Magnolia; species Magnolia officinalis. Next base: position 52,577,681 of record JAJHSJ010000008.1, read on the forward strand.
CTTGTAGAGATCGGGTAGATCTATGCTTGATTCATAAACACAACTGGATTTAGAGTCCCATCCTCATCCAGTTAGAAGATAATATGTTAAAAACAACTATGAACTTCCTTTGATCTAGTTTTCAAGAGATGAGAAGGATGTTAATTAGAATGGATTCCATCACACGACCATGCCCATGAGACAAAGTAAACAACAGAAATTAACCAATCCACAACCATTCTGAGAGATATGAATGTTAGGAAGGATTCCATCATCCAACCATGTTCATGGGACGATGGTGAACAACAGGGCTTCCTAACTTCATAATCAAAATAATGAAAAGGAAATAGTCAAAGTTATCGCAAATCTATTGTAATTGAAGTCACAATAAATCATTAAAAACTAAAGGCATTTTTTATAATCAACCTATAATCAAAATTTATTCAGTTTAAACATGAAACAAAAGGCATAAACAAAAAGTCTCTCATCTCACTACAAGCTTCACACCCTAGCTAAGAGGCTTAGCCTGACATAGTCATGCTAACATCTCTGAAAAGGAAAGACATAAACACATAAAGAAAGAAGAAAAGGAAGAAAGAACCCAAGTCTGAGCCATCCACGCCTTCTCTCTCTCTCTCTCTCTCTCTCTCTCTCTCTCTCTCTCTCTCTCTCTCTCTCTCTCTCTCTCTCTCTCTCTCCCTTGCTCTCTTCACGTCCCAAGATTGATGATCCCATGCTCTCTCTCTCTTCTCTCATTTTATAGGCATAGGAGAGTAAGTGATGTGGCTGTGGAGTTGTGCATAAGAGGCTGGAGTCGGTGGATAAACTCCTTACGCAGCGTGTGCAGTGAAAAATGCAACTGACTTGCGTTTGGATGGTGTTTGCAGCGGACGCATGGCCTATCTTTGCGATCTAACTTCATGGTGTGGTTCAAGACCCCCTTCTCCATCATTTGAATGGTCTGGATCATTGATCTGATCATGATTGAGATCACATAAGGGCTTACGAAAGACGGCAGCGTCCGGGCTCTGCTTAGACACGCGGCCTATGCAAGACCTGCGCTGGGCCGATGGTAGGGCCCATGATCAACATCCGTGAGGAAATCTACTCTGTCCATTACCTTCGTGACAAGATTTTGGGTGGAAATGGATGGTGGAGTGCTTTTAATATGGCCCACCTGCTCGATCTTATGGCCGTATGACCTACGTTTGAACAGCTGGGAACCCATCCTCGTTGTCTTTTGAAATTCTGTCACTTAGGTCTTGGTAAGACAGACCATAGGGTTTAAATGGACGGTCCGGATTAGTTGTATGGGCCACGATGGTGGCCCACAAGATCCAACCGCAAGTCCCTCTTCTGGTTGTACGGCGGGAAGAAGGATTCAAAATCCTTTAGAAAGATCAGTCAAAGCTCTATTGACCGATTCCACCGGTTCAGTGCTAATCTAGTGCACGTGTGCTATGCACGCGCACCATGTAAAGTGGGTCCCCCCCTTAATGTATAGTTAATTTAGGGTCCTCATGCGTGATATAAAGTTTCGAGCCGAATGGATTGTGGGAACCTGCATTCTGGACGATTTTCAGGCCCGTTTAACGTGAGTGGTTTGATTTTCTCAGATTTCTGGCTTGTAAATTCTTCAGTCTCAGTCTCCTGGGGTCCGTCCCTTGCCTTGGTGATTTCTGAGTGTTAAATTCATGCTTTTAATACCCTTTTCCAGTCCCAACTCCTAAAGTCACCTTGCAACACAAACACGATTAAAATAGGCCGTTAAACAGTATTATGTTCGTAAATTCAAGTAATAACAGGGGTCTAATATATAATATTTGACCCTCAACACCAATCCCATAACTCCACCTGATGAGTGCTCTCCACCAGGGTTCTTAGCACTATAGGACCCAAAACTGACTCGAACCTGGCCCTGACTCAGTCCAAGAGTCGGTGAGTCGACTCAACACCCGACTCTCTCTCTCTCTCTCTCTCTCTCTCTTCCTTGTTTCTCTCTCTCCCTTTCTTTCTTTTCTTCTTTCTCTGAAAGGCTCGCCCAACAACCTGAACTCAAGCCCAAAGTTGAGAAACGGTAGCCCAAATGACTCACTGAGTCTCTGACTCGTGGCTACAACTTGACTCGGCAGCGAGTCTGAGTTCTAAAAATCATCGTCTTCTCTCTCTTCTTTTCTTTCGAACGGACGTCTTCTCTCCCTCTTTCTCTCTCCATTTTGCCATTCTGGGAACCTGTAAGGATGTTCTCTTATATACTATTTTTGGACAGCACTTCCGCATGTGAGGGGGTTTCTGAATCTAACTCAACAACTTGCAGCGTTCTTGCACACGAAGGATCGTAGCACCTGACCGTTTGGTCAGTTGTTTTCGTTCCGCAATAGGATCTCTTTCTCCCTTGTGTTTTCAGACACCTACCTTAGATCTTCTGACCTCATCTTGATCGGATGTGATTGGGAGATTATGATCAGACGGTCTTCCTTGGCCATCAACTTCCTGGCTAGAGGGTGGTCTGTATCGATGGTGGATCTCGCCATCGCCATCTGACCTTCAAAGTGGTTCTTTGGTTGGTTTGGATTGATAAACTGAGGATCGTTGGCCCACCAAACTGAAGGATCAGACTCGGTTTATCTGGTGGCTTCTTGGAACGATAGTTTTTGTAGGCTACAGTTTGTTCCCATGGAAGATGGCGGAAGACTATTCTCTTGTGTTTTCCTCCCTTTTCTATTGGCTTGAAAAGATTCGAAAATCCCTTATATAAGGCTTGGACGACTTGGATTGGAGCTAGGTATCTTAGTTTGAACGCCCTCCACGAGAGACTTTACGAGTGCGCGATTCATCCACGTTTGTTGCCGTTTACGGAAGGAATGCAAAAGAGCTACGGGATGGGATTGGATCACGATTCATGTTAGAGTCCATGGGAATGAAGAGTAGTAATTGCATGTGTGAATGCAAGAAGAGGAAGAATTGAAATTCTTTCTGTTTTTGGAGGAGAAGCAGCCGCACCCCACTGGTTTCCACGCGAGTAGGTGTGCACTCATGTGCAATCCAATGGTTGGAAATGGGTAGGGTTTGATCGGTGGTGGTCTCTCTACAAGATGGATGACTCGAATCTGGTCACTTGACCTCAAATGGTGGCCCACATTCAGAATATGAAATGGCGTTTTTCAAACACCATTGCTGGAGGGAACTTAAAGAAAGAGAGGAATTTCTCTTTTTTAGAAATCCATCGGCTCAAAGCTAGTTTGACCCGACACTTAACCTGCGTGCACCGCGGTTGCACACATCCCGTGTACGCACACCTCCCATGGTGGCGTCCATAGTGATGCATGGTACAATCTGTACCATCCATTTTATTTTACTCATCCTATTAGGACATCTGTCCATTTATCAGCCAATTCTAGCTCTTAGGTGGGCCATACTTTTAACTTTCGAGTCTTATTTGTGGGTGGCGGTTGATCTGGTGGCCAGATCATTTCGAATTTGAACATCAACGGGTCTTAAGGACTTGGAGGAATGTTTGGGTGTGATAAAGGTGTTGATCTAAGACTTAGGTGAGCTGTAACCCCCCTATCCATTCAATAAACTGATAATCACATGTAGTTTAATGATCAGATTTCACCTCGGTTGATCATTTACCAATTTATAATCTATATGACAGGCCCCAACTAGATTAGTTGCATATTATAGTTTAGGAGTCAATTTACTATTAGGCTCTTTGGAATGTGATGTATGGTAGATCGATCCTTATGAGTCATGTACATAGTCTTTAACTAACTCTACGTGTTAAGTGGGACACACTACATGGATGTTTGGATTGACATCCTGACCATTCCACCAATCCAACGGTTAGGTAAGTTTGTGTCTAGTTATCAATGACCATGGGATCCTACAGAGTGTTTAGGTGTATTTTAGGAGTTAATTATAAGACTAAATAATCTGATTTGTGTTTTTGAAGGATGGGTCGTTCGACGTGACGTTATAATCCTAGTGAGTGGCAGATTTTATGACTCGAGTCCTAAAACGCGACTATATGATTCTATTTGTCTACAAGGTGGTTGAAGCCCTAAGGTGGGTTTTGCTGATGAGATGATGGTTCATTTAGAACATCAATGGATGCGTGACTTAATATATGCATAAAGGTTATTCCCAACGGTCTGATTCGTGTTGGGGAATGGATGTAAGGTTAGGATGGCTAGATTGGTATTGTACGTGTGTACTTAATAAGTTAGATCTACTGGTTACACACGAGAACTTTCAATACGCGGGTATTAAGAAGTTCGGGGTGTTACAGCTCGTCTTAACTTAGCAGATCATTCGCACACACCCGGTCCACCCTCCTATTTTTCGACTCTTGACAGCCACATAACTCTCCAAATCAACTAATAAAGATAATTTTGTGCTCCGTAAAACTTTTATTTCATAATTTTCATATATTCTTGTGAATTACATTATGCTAGGGTATTCTAATTTGATGGATTTTATGAAATTGGGGTCAGATATAGTTAGAATGGATAAATTGGAATTGGTTGGATGCTTTTATTTGGTTCGGGTTAGCTCAGGTGCGTCTGGGCTGGCACAGGTTGAGCCATTTCTAAACCCTAAATAAAAATGTTAACTCGACCCAAATTGATCCTCGTGACCAGGTCAGACTTGGTTCAGGCTAAACCCACAATCAGATCAGGTCAGGCATGTTGGACTCGGTACCGAGTCAGGTCGAGTTCGGGTCAAGTCTATTTAAAAATCAGGTCAGGTCAACCCCAGCTCAGTTTGACTCAACTCGACATGATGCCACTTCTACTGATAAGCCGTGTCTTAACACTGATGACATGATCAAAAAAATGGTGGGGCTATCTGGGTGAGCCGATCGAATCACCCACACGTGTCAATCTAGCTCAACTTAGTTACTCGCACGAGTAAGAGAACGACTCCTATTCCTTACGGGAGCAGATTTGGTGCGCCCAGGACTCACCCAACATAGTATGGCCCTGACTGTGAGGCCCACTTTGTGCATCTATTGTATATCCACGTTGTATATCCATTTATTAAGCTCATTTTAGGTCAAGAGCAAAAAAATGAAGTAGATCCTAATCTTAGGTGGACCATACCATATGAAACAATGCTGATTGAAATCCCACGATTAAAAACTTCTTAGGGCATAATGTGATGTAGAGTCGGTCGCAGACAGTTTTGTGGCCAAGATGGACCAGAGAAGGCCTGATCAGGGGCGGAGGTGATTAGGACCGTCAAAACCTCAAATAATTGTATCTCACAAATTGGAATGAGTTTTTCAACGTATCATATATAATTTTGGGGTAGGAGAAGCTACTTTAGCCAACCAACCCTCTACGACAGGTTTCCCACGCCGGATTTGTGAGATTCCATCAACGGTCGAAAGTCTGAAAGTTGAGCTATCGATGTCCTAGAGGGGGGTAAATATGACTTAACCAATTTTTAATAATCAATCTCAGAAAATAAATTCAAAACAACATCTAATATTGAAATATTGATTTTAATTTACTCATAAAAAAACCTTCACCTAATATCTTAGGTAAGACAATCTTATTTTATGACTTAATTTCAGTATTTTAAGATAATAAATATAAGGAAAAGATTATTAATCACTGCAAGACAAACAGAGTTATAGTGGTTTAGTGTTAACACACACTTATTCCACTTCCAAAATTACATCACCAAGTAATTTTAGCTTTCCACTATATTTAAGGTTTTCACGAGCTAACCTCAATAACCTCTTACAGTTTATGATTTTCACAGCTATCATAACTAACATCAAGTGATTTCAACGGGCTTATTACTTATCAACCTGATGACATTTTTTGGGCAATCTCAATCAACCCAAAGTAAAAGTAATTTACTAGATGAAAACTTATCGTTTTGAAGATGTGAGCTATCGAAGCGAAGATATCGATGAAGCCTTTGAAGATTAAGCTTTAGTGAATGTAGTGATCCTTTCTTTCTTTAAATGAAGATGAACCAATGTATGCACAACTAGGAAAGATGTAGGGATATATGATTTTTCAAAGAAAAAAACCCTAAAAGTTGTAGATTCAATCCTCTATTCTCAAGTTGAGTATAGGGCACTCTCTATTTGAATTTATCAAGATTTGAGAAGAGAATTGAATAAGCTAAAAATGATATATAAAAATAATGCAAATGGCTTTTAAAAAAAAAAAGATTTCTCACTTTTGTTTCCCTGTATTTTTCTTGTTTTTCTTATCTTAAAATCATGAGAAGTTAGCTCTATTTATAGCTAAGAGATTAAAGCTTTGATTAGTCTAGAATCCCTTCGACTAGCCAGATTTTCATGATTCTGTTTCAACGGCTAGTAGATTTTACAGGATCTAATTTGAACCAAACTTGGGCTAGCCCGAGACAGAATTTAACTGGCCTAAGATTCCTTCAATTGGCCGTAGATAAGCTTCGGCTGGCCTAAGATTCCTGAAATTCAAAATCATGCATTATTGTAAAATTTACCTAGGTCGATCCCGTGCTAACTCGAGATAGTTCGGCTGGCCAAAGATAGGGTGCTTAAAACATTATCACTTACAATCTCCCCTTTCGTCAATTTCATGATTAAATATAACACATTACATATTCATCACATTACAAATACTTAAGATTATATTAACTCAATAACCATATTTAGAATAATAAAGGCCTCGAATCATGAACTTTTAGTGCAAGATTTCACATGAAGAATATGTTTTCTGCTCCCCCTGAAAAATATACTAAAAAGAACTTGTTTTCACATAAGATGAGTCATCTCCATATATGAGATCATCTCTCCTCCTTTTTGTCATAAGTTGACAAAGGAAGATGAAGTACATTAAACATATAGGAAGTGAGAATAAGATATAACAAGTGAATTAACATTAAACATAGCAAAGGTCAAATATTAAACAAGATTTTTAGAGTTTCATGAGTTTGAAAATATTAATAAGATATCCAAATCAACAATTCAAGAATATAAACATCATTCAGATTCAATAGAAGATGGAGCTTGCATCTCAGGATCAGTATTTTCAAGCTCTTGCACATACGATGAAAGTACTTTTTCATGTACTTCATATTAAGCCGTTGATTTAAAACAAGAACTGTAACACCCTGGGTTTTTAAAACCCGAGTATATGACTCATTTTCCAAAAACCCAAGTGTTAAGCTTTAAAGATAGTAAAATTCCACGTATATTTTTTTCTTTTCTTTTTCAGCGTGAGCATTTAGGTGAAATAGGAACAAATCAAGCATAAAGGAAATTTGCATATACATTCAAAATATGAGTGGTTGCCCAAATGTTTTATATAAACCAATGTCTCTATGTTAATAATTACAAGAAATACACAATTTAACACATGAGAAATAATGAGATGTATATAAACTTAAGAAGCAAGTTCGCGCAACTTCACTTGACAGATATAGTCATGCATCCATGGCAATTGTACCCTACTCATTAATCTGAACATTAATATCATTTAAGCCACTTGCACTACCTTTACGGTTATATATTCGATGAATGAGTGGTCAGCTCAGTGTGAATTCCCCTCAAGATTACACACCGCTGCATTAGTCAAGCATAGTTTAAAGAAATAAGGCATCTAAAACAATACATGATGCAATCTTTTTTAAATGCATGGATGCATGAATGTACATCGACCTAGGGATGCTCATCTAATCGAACTTGGGCTTGTCACCCATGTATATGGCCAGTCACCAGCGAAGCACATCACGTGGGTACATCACGTACATGCATAGTGACCAAACCATCGTACATCACGTACGTGGGTTAATAGTCGATAGTCTGGGAGCTAGCGAAATGATACCTTAACTAAGGCCTAAGGGCACGTGCTACAGCATCCAGAATTAGCCACTTATCATCGCTCGCATGCTATGGATGCATGATTAGGCTAACCATTATTATTCTGATTACAACTAGCCAATTTAAGAAAGTTCAAAGGTCACCACTGGGGGCTCATCACCCAGCGTAGGCAGACAACTCGGGCATCTTGTCTCATACCACCATCCCCGACTCATGAGACTCTCACATTAAGATGTTTAATGGAACCCCATCGACTAGTGGCCAATCATATGTCAACACGTGGGACTCACCACTGCATGGTTATGTAGGGATGAACCATCGAAGCCACACATGGCAAATATCAATTTGAAATGATTGGGAGGCCATATAGGATAAATACCAAACCGAAGCGATAAAAGGGTTTCATGAAGTAAATAACAAATTGAAGAGATAATGAGGTCATGTAGGGAAATTTAAATCAAAGCAGTAAAGAGGTTATCCCCAAAAGTCATATAAGCACAACAACATATGGATGGTGAACCCACATTAATATTCCACCACCCAAGGTAACCTCCAAGTCGAGGGTCCATTTCCAATACATTTAATCCCGTTACATCCTAAGTATGGGTTTACATATATAAGTGGAATTTTTCATTGATAAATGTAGCAATTTAAGTTCCACAAGCAATTCACGGTATAAGAAGATAGTTTAAATATAACATATGGAGGTTCATTCAAGATAAATGTGAGCACGTAATTTGACAATCAGATTCAATAACTAGCACAAGTAATAATGAATTAGTGATATTGGTTATTAGTTGCAATTAAAATAATAACTATTACTTAAACTAATAGGAAAGTGGAAAGCTCAAGGGGAAGAAATCATCACCGTATGAGTCGAATCGCTTCCAATGTTGCTAGAGTTAGTTGTGCACTTAATGATCAAAATCAACACAATCTGCCCAATTAAATCGCAACATTACAATATTTATATGGTGAGGATGAAACTTGGGGTTTTGAGTCCTACATTCCAATTAAGATATTTAAAGGTATTGCTATACCTAAACTAGGTACACATTACATCATAAGGAAATGTACTTAGGGATATCAACTTACTTAGTAGCTAGTTGGTTACCAAATCTTGTCTTCGGATTAGGCTTGATTGGCTCCATCTGGCATGGCTTAAATCCCTAGAATTGTTGTACCCAAACAACTATTATCAACTACCCAATAATATAATTCAACAAGGTCTATTAGGTTAACTTGGCTCAACAATTTAGCCTGAGCTTGGGTCTGATCTAGGATCCAAGAGTGGCGATTTGTCACGCCCTGAACTCGAAAACCAGGCTCATAAAATTCCCGATCGCCGAATTCGACGCCGACAGCCTCTGTAGTACCTCATTCTTGGCACTTGGCACCCATATACCAAGTTCCGATCCTGGGATACTATAAGGAGGGTTTCTAATCATCAATTTGATTTGTAATGAGCATAACTATAAGCATAACCCACGAACAATAACCACAAGAACACCATCACAAAATCCACTAGATAAAAAACTTTAAGTACAATGCGTCTAAAGGGAAATACAATATAATGAGAGTAACAAAAACTCCAGAAGCTCGGCTGCACGCTCCAATTGCGGTGAGGCTACGGCTGCGTCCTGGCGTCACCTGCACGCATCAATCGTGCATAAGCTTATGGAAAGCTTAGAGAGTGGTGTAAGTGTGTGCATAGTATAAGCGTGCTCAGAATGCAAGGTCAGAGTAATACGAAATCATGCTGATAGGTATATGAATGCAATCAGTCATACCAAGGCTATGCGGTGTAGAATATAAATGTTATCGGCCATAACACGGCCATGCGATGCAAGATGCAACTCGAGCATGCCAATCCTCATCATATATCAATATAGCTCCTCACTAGAGCATCAAATCAGTACAGTTCTCAATCTGGATAATCACCGAAGTCTAGTACACTCTATGCCAGCTTGCCGCCCCTTATCTGAACACACAACTGGGAGAGTGGAAGAGACCTCACTATCCGCCTGCCAATATCGGGCTCGGCTTATCGATAGCGGACCGATTCCTCAAGCTGGTTAAACTCAACCTAGAAATTGCCCCCTCACTTAGGCGGGTAAGGTCACACCCCTTTCCAATTGACCACGACACAGTGGGAGACGCGGCCTACTGGTATACAGCCCTCGCGCGCTCGTGTATCCACTCGGTCTCGACGTTGGAGTCATCCTCTGGTACCATCGGGTTTAGGGATTTTCACCCAGGGACATTTATGACGCCCCGATACTAGAAACAATATTTTCGGTATCCAACCCAATCATCCACGACGTGTCTGTGGAGGCTATGGCCCTGATGTCGTTAGGGCATACAGTAATCACAATCACACAAATGTAAGTGCATGAATCACACTACCAGCCATGCAACGGTCCTGCGTGTACCACACGCTCATGTAGGGAAACTCTGCCTGTCAGGGAGCCCATAAACAATCTGCCCGAAGGCATATGCTATGATCAGTCACTCCTCATATCAAGCATAGAAATGATGCGTATGAGCATGAATTATGTGATACAGTGATGGACTCTGTACATAGCGAAGATGGGCCTAGACGACCTACACACTGCAAGTATGGGCCTATCAATGGGCCTTAGGGCGAGTGATAATGCGAGCATTTAACCAACATCATCATACAATGTGGATGTCAAACCATCATTGCTCCCAAGGCATGCCCGCCAAAACATCATTACATAAACCATAGAAGAATCACATATTACGATGGGCCTTATGTACATCCCGTTGGGCCTCGACCCAAAGGCCTCCAATACGTCAAATGGGCCTCAACCCATGGTCTCATATATATCAAAGTGGGCCTCAGTGGGTGGGCCACAATTATGTCAAGTTGGGCCTAATCACATAGGCCTTGCATACGTCACAATAGGCCTCATAACATGGGCCTCATATCTATTAAGGCGGCCTCAACAACGGACCTCACACAAATCAAGGTGGGCCTCGACAATGGTCCATAATATGGTAAATGGGCCACACCACATGGGCCACATATATATCAGATGGGCCACACTCAAATATAAGTGGTGATAAGGACTTCCACCATTAAAATTTCTAAGGGTTTAATGGTGGACGTTCAAACCCACTATTTTCTATAATGTGGTCCACCTGATCCTAGATCTGTCTTATTTTTTAGTCTCAAGCCTTAAAATGATCTTTTATAAATGGTTGGACGGGTTGGATGCAACACATGCATTATGGTGGATTCCATAGTGATTGAAAGGATGGATGACATAGATGAGGTACATACCCATGGTGGGGCCCACACTAATGGGAGGTGTGGATTACAATACATACATCAGTGGGTCCCATGTGGGGTCTACCATAATGTTTATTTTCCATCCAACCCATTGATAAGGTCACTCAGACCTGGGGGCCCACAGTAATGTTTATTTTCCACCCAACTTGGGCCCACTATAATGTTTATTTTCCACCCAACCTGGGCCCACTGTAATGTTTATTTTGCAATCCAAACTGTTCATAAGGTCACGTGGACTTAGGGCCCACCATAATGTTTGTTTTCCATCCAACCGGTTGATGAGGTCACGTGGACCTAGGTGAATAGGAAAACAAATTTCATATTTGATCCGAAACTTCTGCAACCCACAAGGGTTTCAATGGTAGGCGTCCAACCCAACTGTTTCCTGTGATGTGGGCCACCTGAGTTGTGTACGTGGTTGATTTTTGGGGGGCCCACCGTCCTAAAGGGGACCCATCAAATGCATTGGGTTGATGGTCGACACACAGCATGGTGGAGCCCACGGTTGGGGCCCACCTGCCACCAGCACCCACGCAGCAGGATGCTATTGGGCGTCCTTAGACTATCAGCGGCAGCAGCGTCTGCTGCTATTTTTTTTTTTTTTTTTTTTGAAATCCTGATGATTTTCCTAGGTGGGGCCTTCATCAGGCAGATCCACACCAGCCATTGAACCCTGTGGCTCATTACGGGCTAAATGAGCCCAATACCAAGGTATTTCGGCGTATACAACTTTAAAGTGCATTTTAATGGTAAGAAGCACTATTTTATATACTATGGCCCCCTAGGTAGTCAGTTCGGCTTCATTTTTTTGGCTCAAAGCCTAAAGTGGGCTGAGAAATGAAATGGACGGTGTGGATTAGTCCCATACATCAAGGTGGGGCCTACATGGGTGGCCCACCCCAAACGAATATAAATCTTCTTTTTTTTTTTGCTCGTTAGTACATACCCATGTCAGCACACGCACTCCATGTTAACCACCACACCCTGTCCAGTGTCCAAGATGCTGGACGACATGGATAAACACATCATTGTGGTGGGTCCCACATGAACATGGCTCACACATCAAGGTGGGTTCCACATGAACGTGTCCCACCTAATTGGAACCAATCTGATACTTGTGTTTTTCCTTCATCTTAACGGTCCAATAGACCCGCTGTAATACCGGGATTGATCTCCTAGTCTAATGGAGGTATAGGCAGGTTTATTGCTTTCATAGGACTAGGGTAGTTTGCTTTTTGTCATTCTAGGTTAGTCAGCTTTATGTCGTTAGGTTAGTTTGTTTTCCCGTTGTTTTAAAATAGTTTGCTTTTGTTGGATTAACCCTTGTGCCGAGCCGCCTTCACACTGAAATCTCTTTGGGAAAAACCCTCTTAACTCTGTCATCAGGTACTATCTTTCCATCACTTCTCCTTTACTTTCGTTGTCTCTCATGCATTGCTTGTGTATATCTTTTACAATGAGGATAATGTAGATTTTAGGTTGGTGATAGGAGATTAGGTTACCTAATCAGTGTTTTCTCAGTCTTGAGCAAAAAATTGTGAAAATCATGAACATTTTTTATTTTTTTTTCAGAAATTCTTGTGAATTCAAAGCGATTTTGACGACCATCTTGATTTTAGAAGTATAAGATACGTAATGTTGGTAATTTATGACTCTTGGATTCAGTTATCTGTTAGATTTCATAGTTAAGTCGAATTGTTAATCCATGATTAGAAGTTTTAAACATTGATTGAGTCATGATTTCACATGTCACACCTAGCTTACACATTAAGGCTTTAGTTCGATATTGAATTGTCAATCTGGTAGTCACTAGTCATTGAAAGAGCCAACCTGGGAAATTTGTCCATCATGTTCAAAGAAAAAATAGTACCTAGCTAAAAAAAAAAATAGTTGTCTTCGGAACAAGTTGGGCGAATGATCTTTACCATGGGTTTGCTCCCTATAGGTGAGGGTTCGATTTCCCTCCTTGGCTTTGCCTTTGGAAGGTTGACATAGCGTGAAAGCCATCAATGGAAAAACCCAAACCTGGAAAATGAAAAATTGAACTATAAGGCAAGTTTTGGTTTAGGTTATGGTTATCCTGAATGCTCTTGTGATTATCAATGTTATCATGAAAATAAAGAATTGAGCCTCTGAATGTGATAAGTTTAGGTTTCACTATACACCCATGGAACTCAATGTTTAGAATTTTTCTAATCGATAGATTAAGACCTTGAACTTGACTATGAAGTTTACTGTGCGCTTGAGTCCAGGAGAAAGTAATATGTAACATTAATGTATCTTGGAATTCTATGATCTAGATTGCTTTTCAAAATAAAATAAAATAAAAAACTTCTTGAATTTATAAAAATTTATCCTGTAATTCTCAACTTATTTTTCGCATACTATGCTCGAGACTAGCAAAATGTTGGTTGGGGATTCTATTGAGGGTCAAATATTGCATATTAGACCCCAGTTATTACCTGAATTTATGAACATGATACTGTTTAACGGTCTATTTTAATCGTGTTTGTGTTGCAAGGTGACTTTAGGAGCTTGAACTGGAAAAGGATATTAAAAGCATGGGTTTAACATACAAAAATCACCAAGGTAAGGGACAGACCGTAGGAGACCGAGACCGAAGAATTTACACGCCAGATATCTGAGAAAATCAAGCCACTCACATTAAACGGGCCTGAAAATCGTCCAGAATATAAGATCATAGGGTTCCCACCATCCGTTTGACTCGAAACTTTATATCTGGCCTGAGGACCCTAAATTAATAGTACACGTTGAATTTCAGCTCTTAGATCCCTATGGAAGTGGCCTAACGGACGGATCAACCCACAAATCGTCAATATGGGGCCCACCTGATATCTGGATACATTTCAATTTTGGTTTTAACCTCTTAAATTAGGTGGCAAAACAAATGGTCAAAGCGGATGTCTCATATAAATTCAGGGGGGACCCACTTTACATGGTGCGTGTGCACAGAACGCGTGCACTAGATGAGCACCGAACTGGTGGAATCGATCAATAGAGCTTTGACCGATCTTTCTTCTGAAAGGATTTTGAATCCTTCTTCCTATCATGCAACAAGGACAAGGACTTGCGGTTGGATCTTGTGGGCCACCATCGTGGCGTAGACCACTAATCCGGACCGTCCATTAAAACTCCATGGTCCATCTTACCAAGACCTAGGTGATAGTTCAAAAGACAGCGAGTATGGGTTCCCAGTCATTCAAACGCAGGTCAAATGGCCGTAAGATCAAGCAGGTGGGCCATACCAAAAGCACTTCAAAACCATCCATTTCCACCCGAAATCTCATCACGAAGGTAATGGACGGAGTAGATTTCCTCACCGACACTAATCATGGGCCCCACCATCAGCCCAACACAGGTCTTACGCAGGCAGTGCGTCCAAGTAGAGCCCGGACGCTGTCGTCTTCCGTCGGCCCTTATGTGATCTCAATGAGAATCGGATCAATGATCCAGACCGTTCAAATGATGGAGAAGGGGGTCTTGAACCACACCATGAAGTCGGATCCCAAAGATAGGCCATGCATTCGCCGCAAACACCATCCAAACGCAAGTTAGTTGCATTTTTCACTACGCACGCTACGTAAGGAGTTTCTTCACTAACTCCAGCCTCTTACGCACGACTCCACAGCCACAACATCGACTCTCCTATGCCTATAAAAGGAGAGAAGAGAGAGAGAGAGAGAGAGAGAGAGAGAGAGAGAGAGCATGGGATCATCAATCTTGGGACATGAAGAGAGCAAGGGAAAGAGAGAGAGAGAGAGAGAGAAGGCGTGGACGACTCGAGCTCAAGTTCTTTCTTCCTTTTCTTCTTTCTTTATGTGTTTATGTCTTTCCTTTTCAGAGATGTTAGCATGACTATGTCAGGCTAAGCCTCTTAGCTAGGGCTAAGAGGTGAAGCTTGTAGTGAGATGAGAGACTTTTTGTTTATGCCTTTTGTTTCATGTTTAAACTGAATAGATTTTGATTCTAGTTTGATCATAAGGAATGCGTTTAGTTTTTAATGGTTTGTTGTGACTTCAATTACAATAGATTTGCGATAACTTTGAGTATTTCCTTTTCATTATTTTGATTGTGAAGTTAGGAAGCCCTATTGTTCACCATCGCCCCATAGACATGGTTGGATGATGGAATCCTTCCTAACATTCATATATCTCTCAGAATGGTTGTGGATTGGTTAATTTTTGTTGTTTACTTTGTCTCATGAGCATGGTCTTGTGATGGAATCCATTCTAATTCACATCCTTCTCATCTCTCGAAAACTAGATCAAAGGAAGTTCATAGTTATTTTTAACATATTATCTACCAACTGGACGAGGATGGGACTCTAAATCCGGTTGTGTTTATGAATCAAGCATAGATCTACCTAATCTCTATAAGTGGATCCTTGGCACCTTAGTTTCCCACCGTTGAATTTTACAAATTTTAGTTTAATATTTCACCATCGTTCTCTTAAATTTCCTAATTTAGATCACATCTTCGCCTAGTTCTAGTTCAAGTTACTTTCAGATTACGTACAAGGTTCAGTCCCTGTGGATTCGACCTCAGTCTTACCGAGATTATTACTACATCGCAACCCTATACTTGGGGTGTGAACAATTAGCGAACTGACGACAAATATTAAATGAGGTAAATTGTTTATTTACCTAATTTCTTGATTCAAGTTTTACTTAAATAGTTAATTAGTTAATCCCTATACCTAGGCTATAAACATAACCCTAGATTTAATCCTAACCTTATAAATTTTGTGACATAGGATGAGATTAGATTTGAAGGAGTGTGTATAAACACCTAACATCGGATGAGAACGATTCATCTTTAGAAGAGAGTTTTTTTCTTCTTTTAAGCTTACCTTAATTTAAGTTGGTATGATTTAATTGCCTTTTTACATGTTTTTATTTTATTATGATTCTCTCCCTGTGATTGTATAATTTTACCACCATCAATTATTTATTCTTTGGAAAATTATAGTATGACTTTAATTACATGTGATATTTATGAATTCATGTGGGGCAATGGATACAAGTCTTGCATTTGCCTTTACAATTTTGTTGAGTTAACACTTACTACTCTCCTTCTTTTGAGTTGGCCATTGCCACTCTCCTCTTTGTTGAGTTAGCCATTGCTACTCTCCTTATTATTGAGTTGGCCATTGCTACTCTCCTCTTTGTTGAGTTATCCATTGCTACTCATTTCCTTTATTATGTTAGCCTTGTGCTATTTACCTTTATGGCTTCAGCATGTGTCTTAATATTCCAGAACTCCCATAATTCAATGGATTTCTCTCTTTGATGTAAGTACTATGTTGGGAATCTCCCTTTTAGCGATCAAATAAATATCGTGGACGTAATGTGTTTTCGGTAACGGATTTGGGGTGGACACGTAATTCCATGTATCATAGTTAGTGGTGCACAAATTGATCTAAGTAATTCCCAATGCGTGTTACATCAACCCTGGGATTGGATGTCGCAAATAGTCGCTCCATGAACAAATCGTGTCACGTAATTCATTCATTCATGTGTTGTATTCATCTTAGGATAACCGCGTAAATTTGTGTTAAACGTGGGACACGCGGGCGAATATCCGTAGAATGGGATGCAGGGCAAGACGGATAACTCAAAATCATTTTCCACATTGTGGCGATCGTTAAGTATGATGAACTGCATATACTTTGCTAGGCATGCATCTCATGTAGATTGTTTGTGCATATTGATACCTCTTGTAGTTGTGGAGTATGGGACGTATTAAAACCCTCATATTACTTTTATGAACCTCTTGAATTATTATGAATCTTAAATGATAACCATCACTATGAGTAGGGCGTTGACCCTCTCCAACCATACAGATGATGCAGGTGATGTATAGATTGAAGACTTAAAGGACCATCTCTCTATGGAAGATTTTACTGAAAGAATAAGAAGATAGTTTTGAGATTTAACTTTATACTTCCACTGCAAACTCGATAAATGTAATAAGCTCCCATTGAGAGGATATTTGATTATTTATTGAATTCTTTTACTCTGATGAAATAATCAATACAGTCGATTTTATTCTCGAAAATGTTACCGTCATGAATGTATCTGAATGTGATCTAAATGAAAATAATAATAATAATAAGGTACGATTTTTTTTTAAGCATCCAATTTATACATTATTAACACCTGGTTTTCTCGGGCACAAGTATAAACTCAAATTCAAGATGTTACACGACCAGCCGAGTTGGTGGCTGTCGGGTCAAGACCGTCGGGTACGGGAGATGAGGTAGGGAGTGGATGAGAGAGAGAGAGAGAGAGAGAGAGAGAGAGAGAGAGAGAGAGAGAGAGAGGGTGGGTGGCCTGGTGGTGGTGAGTGGCTGTTGGGATCGAGAGATGAGGAAGGAGGGAAGGAGAGAAGTCGGGTCAAGTGCGACGGATAGTTTAAAGTAGATATATATATGTGTGTGTGTGTGTGTGTGTGTGTGTGTGTGTGTGTGTATGGAAATGGTACTATAAGAGGTCGAGTTGTGTGGGCCCCACCGTGATGTGTGTCAAACATCAACATTGTGCATTTAATGGGTCCCCTTTAGGCTATGGGATATCCCAAAAATTAGTCGTATATAGAACTTAGGTGGGCCAAACCATCTAAAACCATGTGAAGACATGATTAAACCAAATAAAAGCACTTGGTGGGGCCCATCTGAGTGTAAGATGTGGCTAGATCTTGTCCAGGCCCCTCTTCCAAGTTGGACACACATAGTGGATGGGCTGAATTTGTGAACCACATGTTGGTGGGCCTAATAAACAATCATGAAGGTTTTAATGAGCGGATAACCATCTCAATTTTTGTTTGTGGTGTGGCCACCCAAGTCATGGATTTGACCTAACTTTTAAGCCCGTGGCTCACCATTAAGTGGTGCATCTGACTGATGGGATAGATGTTCAACACACATAATGGTGGGGCCCACACAGCGCAACACGTTATAGTATCACACACACACACACACACACTACCTAAACTAGAATTAGTATGAGTAGGACTTCGGGTCAAGTCGAGTTGAGTAGAATTATTCGGTGACCTGGACTTAACTTGGTTTGAGTTCGGATCAGAAAAAGTCTACTGTATTTGGCCGAGTCGAGTTTGAATGAGTTGGATAAGTCCAGTTTGCCCAGTCGACTCATCCCATGCCAGCTATACTTGGCAAATCCTCACCACGTATATTCCAACCAACTCATCAGGTTCACGCCACCTGGATAAATCTAGCCATCTAAAAGTTCAGTGGGTGATAACAAGTGAACATATAGGTTTGATAGAGATGATTATTGAGATGTCCGGTGCCCATGAAAGGGTGTGCTATGTGAACGGTTTCGAATCAAGATACACATCACTGGTGGGCCCCACAGAGCTCAAGCATACGATAATTACCATAACACATGGCCATCCCCTTTCGGCATCCACAGCTGGGAAGGCCTGACCAGCGGACCTGGTCTTGCACACGTCTGCCACTTTGCAAGGATGATGTTACCCTAGTTTCAACCGAGTGCAATTAACATCTATGTATTGGGCAATATGTTTACATTACTGTCCATTTTTTCATATATGGGTGGCCCATATGCTGACCTGACTTTCCTGATATTTGGCCAGTCGCATCGACACGTCGAGCCCATGTTGTTTGGCTGGTTGTTTATACACGCTGGGCTCACCAGACACGGATATTTTGTATAGTGGAGGGACTATGATGGCTACTATCTCTAGTATCCATGCGCATTCCATCCCTCCTGACACAGGACAAAGGGTGAAATAACACGAGATGCGCTTTGTACTCGGAAAGAGTAACACTAGTTTCTCCAAAGAGATCGAAGAGACGAATCATGTCACATGTGTGAACTCGGCACTCATTTGTGAAGTCTGAGCAGTTGATCAAGTGGCCGACTGTGGATATGTTAGGAACCTAGATGGATGGGCCATACTCGTATAAAGAAAATGAAAGGTAACAAAAGGAAATAATGTCCCAGCTTATATTCAACGATACACTTTCGTCCCACCAGATGAGTGGACCAGCATTCATTTGAGGAAAGAGAATTAACTTTCGAGTCCCGGCTTGGACATGTCTCGGATCTGTCACACGTGTTCCATGTTGGCACGTGTTCTGAGACTACATTTTCAATTTCTACACACGCGGGTGCACTAGTATTGCGACGTATTAAATGGAAAACGCGTTTGGTCGGCCAATTTATATTGTTGTCGTCATGCCGCTGGCAGTGAAGACTTTTGAAGGTTTCACATGCTTCTTAATTATGGGAAGAAAAACGGCTACTGACTTTTCCTTTTGGGATTTTGACCTTACTGATCTCTAAGTTTAGGCAAATTATTTAGAAAACTATCACGTTTCATACATCCCAAGAGTGGCCTTTCGACAAGCTTCTAAAAGTTACTTGCACCAAAATGCCTTCATCCTTATTTCAGTAGTTGTACGGTTTTCTAGGGAATAAGAAGTTACGTCGTATTTAATGCCAAGAAACCGATGTACACGGAACCCTTTTTTGCGAGTGGGCAAGGACCAAACTCGTGGGGCCCACATTGGTGTATGTGTATAATCCATGCTACCCATCCTTTTTGCAATGTTATTTTAGGGTTAGGGCCCAAATATCAGTCTGATCCAGAGCTCGTGTGGGTCACATAATAGAAAAAAAAATCATGACAATGGAACCCACTGTTGAAACTTTCCAAGCTTACTGTGATATTTGTTAGAAGTGAACATTGCCCAAGTCAGGACTTTTTGGGCCTACACCAAGCTGGCCGACAAGGTGGACGGAACGAATCTCCCCATTGTTGGCCTTAGACTATTGTACCAATGGGTATCCTGTCATTTGGAAGTAAAGGAAGTGAACATGTAACAACCGCGACCCATATAACATGAGAACCACGACCCATATGGGCCCACATTGAAGTATGTGTATAATCCATGCCGCCCATCCTTTTGCCGTGTCATTTTAGGGCTACGACCCATATAACATAACAACCACGACCCATTTCACATGTGAACCACGACCCATGCTAATAACTACGATCCATGACAACCACGACCCATTTAACATGATAACCACGACCCACATAACATAACAACCACGACCCATTTAACATGACAACCACGACCCACATAACATAACAACCACGACCCATTTAACATGACAACCACGACCCATATAACATAACAACCACGAACCATGAAAACTACGACCCATATATCATAACAACCACGACTCCACGGGAAACCACGACTCATATAACGTAACAACCACGACCCTTATAACATGACAACCACGACCCATTTAACATGACAACCACGACCCACATAACATAACAACCACGACCCATTTAACATGACAACCACGACCCACATAACATAACAACCACGACCCATTTAACATGACAACCACGACCCACATGACAACCACGACCCATATAACATAACAACCACGAACCATGAAAACTACGACCCATATATCATAACAACCACGACTCCATGGGAAACCACGACTCATATAACGTAACAACCACGACCCTTATAACATGACAACCACGACCATAATTACAATACAATATGAATAACAGTTCTCTTCAACGGGCACCCAGCGAGCCGAAAAACTCTGTTGAGAATGTCTTGTTTTAGCCTGACCGAAAACTTTGTTGAGAAGGTCAGGCTTAAATAAGACATTCTCAACAGATTTTTTCAACTCGCTGGGTGCCCGTTGAAGAGAACTACTATTCATATTGATTGTAATTATGGTCGTCGTTTTTGTGTTACACGGGTCATGGTTGTTACGTTATATGGGTCGTGGTTGTCATGTAATATGGGCCAGCGACTCCATGGAAATTCTCAACAGAGTTTTTTAGCTCGCTGGGTGCCTGTTAAAATTGTCGAGTTGTCAGAGTTCAGAAATTATCTTTAGAATTTCCTATGGAGGTCGTTGATCTTCAGGAAGATCGTCAACATCTCTGAGAAAAGGGAATGGATCACTCATAAAGGAAGAACGCGAGAAGGAGTCGATGGCTTCTTCGAATATCTCCTCCATTATTTTGATTGAAAGATCAAAGAAATCCATGAATGCTTAAGGTGTTGCAATAAGGATTCTAGTTCGAATTGGCTTGTGAAAGTAATTTGAAACCCAAGTACCACTTTTATAGGTTGGTCAACCAATGGTTAATGTGGCGCTGATTCTAAAGGCTCGCGCTGATTCCGAAGGGATTACAGGGAAGTAGCGACATTAATGCAATTTTCTAAAAAAGAATGTGGCACTGATTCCAAAGGGTCGCGCTTATTCCAAAGGGAAGGGTCGTTGATATGATGAACAATAGGTCGTGATTGTCATCCACAATGGATTATTTTTTGAAACTACGACCTAGTGTGTATGATAACAACGACCCTATCATGTGATAGTGGTTTACATGCACATTGGATCGTGGTTTTTATACACGTTGAATCGTGGTTGTCATCCAACATGGATTGTGGATCGGGGGAAAATGGAATGGCATCCACAACACGTGTAACACGAAAACCATGACCCATATCACATGAAAACCATGACCCATATAACATGAGAACCACGAGCCATATAATATAAGAACCATGACCCATGTTATATGGACCTTCTCAACAGAGTTTTTCAACTCATTGGGCACCCATTGAAGAAAATTGTTCTTCATATTGTATTGTTATATAGGTCGTGGTTGTCATGTTATATGGGTTATGGTTGTTACGTAATATGGGTCATGGTTTTCGTGTGATATGGGTCATGATTTTCGTGTTATATGGGTTGTGGTTTTCATATTACATGGGTCGTGGTTGCCAATCCATTTTCCCCCGATCCACGATCTAACGTTGGATGACAACCACGATCCAACGTGTATAAAAACCACAATCCAATGTGCATGTGAACCACGATCACAACTATGACCCATATAACATGAGAATCACGACTCATATAACACGAGAACCACGACCCATATAACATGAGAACCATGACCCATGTTATATGGACCTTCTCAACAGAGTTTTTCAGCTTGCTGAGTGCTCCTTGAAGAGAACTATTCTTCATATTGTATTGTTATATGGGTCATGGTTGTCATGTTATATGGGTCGTGGTTGTTACGTAATATGGGTCGTGGTTTTCGTGTGATATGGGTCGTGGTTTTCATGTTACACGTGGTTGTCAATCCGTTTTCCCCTGATTCACGATCCAACGTTGGATGACAACCATGACCCAATGTGTATAAAAACCACGATCCGATGTGCATGTGAACCACAATCACACGACAGGGTCATTGTTGTCATACACACTGGGTCGTGGTTCCAAACCACGATCCATTGTGGATGACAACCACGACCTATTGTTCATCATATCTACGACCATTTCTTTCGGAATCAGCGTGATCCTTCTGAATCAGCGCCACATTCTTTTTCAGAAAATTGCATTAATGTCGCTACTTCCCCGTAATCCCTTCGGAATCAGTGCCACATTAACCATTAGTTGACCTGCCTATAAAAGTGGTACTTAGGTTTCAAATTACTTTCACAAGCCAATCTGAACCAGAATCCTTATTACAACACCTTAAGCATTCATGGATTTCTTTGCTCTTTCAGTCAAAATAATGGAGGAGATATTTAAAGAAGTCATCAACTCCTCGCGTTCTTCCTTTACAGGTGATCCCTTCCCTTCAACAGGCACCCGGCGAGCTGAAAAACTCTTCAAAAATAATAACCAGTGATGATGAGAATGAGGAGGATGATAATATCCCCATTTGTAAACTTAAGTGGAAGAAACTTGCAGAGTTGTGTGAAAGTACTGAAAAACCATCAAAATCTCCCATGAATCAGTCTTGTGCAGCTCTAAGCTTCTCTTCTTGCAGTGACTGTGTTATATGGGTCGTAGTTATCATGTTATATGGATTATAATTGTCATGGATCGTGGTTGTCATGTTATAAGGGTTGTAGTTGTCATGTTATATGGGTTGTGGTTGTCATGTTACATGGGTTGTAGTTGTCATGGATTAAACGATATCTACGTATGTCATGTACTAACTTTGATGGATGGTAAGCATATTATAACCATGATCCTTACCACATTATAACCACGACCCTCGTGGTTGTCATGTTATATGGGTCGTGGTTCTCATTTCATGCTCCCAGATTGCATGACAACAACGACCCTTACATCATGATAACCACGACCCTTACCACATTATAACCACAACCCTCGTGGTTATCATGTTATATGGGTCGTGGTTCTCATTTTCTGTTCCCAGATTGCATGACAACCACGACCCATACATACACATAAGATCCTTACCGTCCATCAAAGTTAGAAAAGTAATGTGTCCATCCGTACCAAAGCTAGTCTGACATTTTTCAAATATGAGATAACTATTGATAGACTACAGGAGCAGGAAATGAAGGCTATATGGGTCGTGGTTATAATGTTAAATGGGTCGTGGTTATCATATTATATGGGTCGTGGTTGTGATGTTATATGGGTCGTGATTGTCATGTTATATGTGTCGTAGTTGCCATATGGGTCGTGGTTTGCATGGGTCGTAGTTGCCATGATATATGAGTCGTTGTTGTCATGTTGCCTGGATCGTAGTTGTGGTTTTCAACTTGTTCACTTCCTTTTCTACCAAATCATTGGTACCATAACTTAAGGCCCACAATGGGGTGATCTGATCCATTCACCCTGTCGGCTAGCTCGTTGTAGGCCCAAAAAGTCTTGGCTTGGGCAGTATCCACTTCTATCCATCTTGTCGACTGATATTTGTCCTTACCCTTAATACGACACGACAAAAAGGATGGGCAGCATGGATTATGGACGGCATGGATGAAATAAATACATCATGGTGGGGCCCACAGAGCACTAAGCACCAGCCATTACCTGGTGGCAGGGGGAGTAGCCAATTCGTCACTTTCTCGGGAGAGTAGCTACTCCATCTCTTGAGGACCATACGACTTCTGAACCAAGGACAGGGGCATTTTCGTCCTAAACAATATCCAAAGCTTGTCAAAAGGCCACTCTTAGGATATATGGAACGACGTAGCTTTCTAGGTAATTTGCCTCGAGGTCAGTACAGTCAAAATCCCTTTCCTTTTTTAAATAAAGAGAGGTGGTCATTCAATATCCATTCGAGAATGGGAGCGGATTGGGTGCGGCCTGGCCTCACCCAACACTGTGCGGCCCTGAACATGGAGCCCACCTTGATGTATGTATTGTATATCTCAACTGTTCATCCGTTTTTCCAGTTCATTCTCAGTCGTGAGCCCAAAAGTCTAGAAGATCCAAAATTCAAGTGGATCATGCCATGGGAAACAGTAATGATTCGCCATTGAAAACTTTATGTGGGCCACAAAAGTTTTAGATCAAGCTGATATTTATTTATTTTTAAATAACTTCATCCAAGTTTTTGTAACCTTATCAACTGGTTGGATGGCAAGTAAACATTAAGGAAATAGAAAGGTCAGCCTAATGAAATTAATTTGGATATATATATATATATATTGATTTTTTTCGATAGAATTAGGTTGTTTTACCAGTTAATGACCTTTAACACTCAAGCTTTATCCTAGACGCAGGTGTTACTTGTAAAGAACCACATAAATTCGATTAATTAACTGTAGGAAGCTAACAAATACGACTGATCACCAAAATCTTGAGTCTAACTTTATGAGTTATTCATCTAGGGCATAGGTCTAGGTGACCCACCATGGATAAATCAGAAGTAGCCGTAGTTTAATAAAGATATACCTTAAGTCAAGATAACTATGGATCAAATCTTGATTATTCCACATACATAAACCAAATCAATCAAATTACCCTTTTTACCTAAGAATCGAAGAATTAAGGTGATTAGGACCGAACTACCATTCCCTCTAATTACAGATAGGTCACACTATGAACTTAGTTAATCTAAACCTTAATAATTGCATACAAGAAATCTCGCTAACCAATTCATTTTAAAAACGCCTTGATTAACCAAACTAATTCTAGACCGCCTGTTAGTGGTCCGCTAAACTTGAAACTAGAAAAAAACTTTTTTTTCTTATTGGGCTTGACGTCCATCGTAGAAGAAACTGTGGATATCGTGCCTCAAATCATTCAAGTTGAGCTCATAAGGTGAGAACATGAGATATGTGAATGCCCTTATAAACTGTCAGGAACTTAAGTTATTTGTCCAGACCCAATTTTTGTTAATAATGTGGATTTCGGACCATTAGATCACAACTAAATGTAGAGCACTAATTCTAATTGTAATTATAATTCTACAATCATCCTATAGTCGCTACCCCAATCGACGATTGGTGACCATCAATTTGACTTCTAATCATACATGTCGATTGACACATACAAATGGCGGGCCGATCGTACCTATACAAAAATCATCATTAAGAATTACTATCCTATGACGTTGATCGACCTATACACTTGACGGTGGGCCCCAAAAAATAGAGACAACCTCCTATAGAGTTATAATAGTAAGTATCTAGGTATTAAGGCCATTTGTACCGCATTTATAAATATCCATTTATTTCAATCCCCCTCTCCCCATACGAATTTTTCCTAACAAATGAGAGAAGGAGAGGAAAAAAAGAAAGCGAGTAAAAGAGAAAGATGAAGAGAATGTGTGTGTGTGTGTGAGAGAGAAGGGGTTCTTGGTATTGCTTTCGTCGGATTCCTCTCGATGAAAACCCTTGAAGCTACCAAATCATTCGTCAAATCCATCCTTATTCGCGATCGGAGGTAAATTTTGCATCCAACCTTATGATTTCACAATCTAATTATAGATTTCTAGTTGCTAATGAGTTTTTCTTGATTTTGGTTTAAGCTTTGGTGTTTTTTCAAAAAAAAAAATAATAATAAAAATAAAAAAATAATAATAATAATAATAATAATAATAATAATAAAATAACTAACTCTAATCACGATTAGGTCGCGTGAGACCCTCCTAAAGTGCGGATTATTCTCGTATATTTTCCTTTATCAACCTTTGAGGGGGATAGACCATGAATCTTAGTTGATTAAGTAAAAAATTCATATGATAATAATGACTAAATTGCTTTACTATGGTAACTCTAATATTGATGATATTAGTAATTAACAGATTTGATGAAAATGCTTGTTCAATATGATGTTTCCTTTGTTGGAACCTTGTTACGGCTAATGATGAGAGTTGTTGATGCCAATTGGCATTTAGTAATATACATTAGGTTGACATGTTTCATCTACTTGCCCTATTGATACGACTATTGATACCTGTGGGTTCAAGTTGACGTACGTTGGATTGTAATGTTTCGTATTGTTATAAAGTTGATATAATTGTTAGAGTTAGTACATTGCTATACTATTGATGTGTAACACCCTAATTCTCAAAACCCAAGTATACTACTCGTTTTCCGAAAACCCGAGTGTTAACCATTAAAGATAGCCTAAATTTTACATATATTTTTCTTCTTTATCAGAGTTAACAGTTTAGCATAATAGAAATAAATCAAGTATAAAAGGGAGTCCAAATATACATAACCAAATATTCGAGTGGTTGCCCGAAAGCTTATACAAATCAATGTCTTAAGTATTTATAAATACAAATTAAACATGAGTGAAATCTATAAACTAGAATCGCAAGATCATCTAGCTCCTCATGCTCTACATGGGCACTAACACGTGCATTAGCTACATCTCCTACACACCGAATATGGTTTGATAGTATCAATGGCTATCCCAGTGAGATATAACCCCCAAGATTTATCAAAACACCGTGATAACTAAGCATAGTTATCAAGAATAGTACATAATGAATATTTCATAATGACCATCATAGTAATATGAAAGAGTTCATCATATACACATACATTAAATAAATTTCACAAATATATTCTTGCTTAAATGCATGAATGCATGCACATGCTCACAGACCTGGGGATGTACATCCAGCTGGCAAAAAGGTCTTCTAAGGAGAATTAGTCATCCGAAAAAGTACACAAGATAAGAACTAAGGGGAACTAGAACTAAGGAGAACTAACCATCTGGAAAAGACCATACAACAAGAACACCCAAGGTAAACTAGTTTCCCAGAAAAGTACTCAAATGTACACCTTAAGGAGGACTAGGCACCTGAAAAAGTCTATGTGACAAGGACAGCCCATAGTGGTTCGAATGCATGCGATAATAACTTAAGATCACCTGGTAAAATACTCAATGGTACAACCCATGGTGACCCAAGAAAAAGTCTGCGTCTTATATTGACCACCCAGTAAAGTTTGCATGTCATAAAATGTATGATTAGCCCAACCATTTTTATTCAAGTTACAAATAGTCATTTTAAGAAAGCTCAAAGGTCATTATGGGGAGCTCGTCACACAGCATAGGCCGACAGCTCAGGCATAGTGTCTCATACCACCATCTCTGGCTCATAAGACTCCAACACTAGGACATTTAATAGTAACTTCTTCAACTAGTAGCCAATTGCAGTATGACAAGTGGAACTTACGATCACGAGATTATACGAAAATAATTCGTCCAACCGCATAGGGAAAATATTCCATCAAAGCCAAAAAGGGCAAACATACAATCAAGCCATATATGACAACTAGTCAATCGAAGCCACATAGGGCAAATAGTCCATTTCAGGATACGATGAGAGGGATTGACCCCAAAAGTCACAAAGGCACAACGATCTATTAGATAGTAAGTCGACAACAAAATTCTATTTAATCTATTAGACAGAATGACCACTATTTTGAGGACCTCCATAAACATCGTCAAGTCATCACAAGTAGTAAAACAAGACACGTACAATGTCAATAGTATCTATATATACAAAATGTATGTTTAAAATCAGAATAGAGATATTTGCGATCTATAGCATGTTCAATCATTGAATTTAATCCAGTCATCAATTATTTATAAACAATTACTCAATTAAAACTAACATTTATCATTGTTTCCATATAATACTGCATTAAAGAATCAATAAGATAAATGCATGAATATCAGTAAACAATGCTAATTATCATGATGTAGAAAAGCTTGAAGGGTGATCCTCACCTTTTAAGTTGAATTTTTGTCTAAAAGTGGTTTGTAGGATGTGAGTACTTGATCGAGATCAAATCCAACCCTGATGAGTTGAACTGAAGTGCCAGTTCTACAAAGTAGGACGAAGAACCAACTAAGTTCATTAATAACCTTAGACACTTGCATCTTATTGAGTCAGTAACTCGGTGGTTCTGTTATTCGCAAGTCGCTAAGCTTGGTGCTAAATGAGTTCAGCCCATGGATTTGAATAGTGATTCATGCCTAAACATAGGAATCCTTACCAGGAAAATCACAATAGATAGATCAGAGTCCCAATCCCTAGCTAACTCGGTGAGTCGACTCAGACGAGTCACTCGATCTTCCTTCCCTCTTCTTTCTTCCTCCTTTCTTCTTCCTTTCTTTCTTATCTAGCAGCTCTAGCACTGTTTGGACTCGACAAAGATCTGACAGACTTGGATGGAATCACACTTGTGACTCAGATGAGTCAACCTAATGCGGCCAGACTCGAGTTCCCTTTTATCTCCATCTCTCGTTTTCTCTTCTCTCTCTTCTTCTTTTACCTTCTTTTTCTTTCAGGCTTCCTTCTTCTTTTCTTCTCTTCGTGGATGGCCCATAGAAATCTGTGGCTAGAACTTGTTCAGGCCCCTCTTCCAAGTTGGACACACATAGTGGATGGGCTGAATTTGTGAACCACATCTCGGTGGGCCTAATAAACAATCATGAAGGTTTTAATGAGCGGATAACCCTCTCAATTGTTGTTTGTGGTGTGGCCACCCAGGTCATGGATTTGACCCAACTTTTAAGCCCGTGGCTCACCATGGAGTGGTGCATCCGACTGATGGGATAGATTTTCGACACACATAATGGTGGGGCCCACACAGCTCAACATGTTATAGTACTTTATATATATATATATATATATATATATATATATATATATATATATATATATATATATATACTACCTAAACTAGAATCAGTATGAGTAGGATTTCGGGTCAAGTCGAGTTGAGTAGAATTATTCGGTGACCTGGACTCAACTTGGTTTGAGTTCGGATAGGACAAAGTCTATTGTATTCGGCCGAGTCGAGTTTGAATGAGTTGGATAAGTCCAGTTTGCCCAGTGGACTCATCCATGCCAGCTGTAATTGGCAAATCCTCACCACGTATATTCCAACCCATTCATCAGGTTCACCCCACCTGGATAAATCTATCCTAAAAGTTCAGCGGGTGATAACAAGTGAACATATAGGTTCGATAGAGATGATTATTGAGATGTACGGTGCCCATGAAAGGGTGCGCTGAACGGTTTCGAATCCAGATACACATCACTGGTGGGCCCCAAAGAGCTCAAACATACGGTAATTACCATAACACGTGGCCGTCCCCTTTCGGCATCCACAGCTGGGAAGGCCTGACCGGCGGACCTGGTCTTGCACACGTCTGCCACTTTGCAAGGATGAGGTTACCCTAGTTTCAACCGAGTGCAATTAGCATCTATGTCTTGGCAATACGTTTACATTACTGTCCATTTTTTTCATATATGGGTGGCCCATATGCTGACCTGACTTTCCTGATGTTTGGCCAGTCGCATTGACACGTCGAGCCCACGTTGTTTGGCCGGTTGTTTATACACGCCGGGCTCACCAGACACGGATATTTCGTACAGTGGAGGGACTATGATGGCTACTCTCTCATGTATACATGTGCATGCCGTCCCTCCCGACACACGAAAGAGGGTGAAATAATACGAGACGCGCTTTGTACTCGGAAAGAGTAAACCTAGTTTCTCCAAAGAGATCGAAGAGACGAATCACGTCACATGTGCGAACGCAGCACTCATTTGCGAAGTCTGAGCAGTTGACCAGGTGGCCGACTGTGGATATGTAAGGAACCTAGATGGACGGGCCACACTCTTATAAAGAAAATGGAAGGTAACAAAAACGAAATAATGTCCCAGTCTATATTCAACGATACGCTTACGTCCCACCAGATGAGTGGACCAGCATTCATTTGAGGAAAGAGAATTACCTTTCGAGTCCCGGCTTGTACATGTCTGGGATCTGTCACACGTGTTCTGAGACTACATTTTCAACTTCTACACACGCGGGTGCATTAGTATTGCCGCATATTAAATGGAAAACGCGTTTGGTCGGCCATTTTATATTGTTGTCGTCATGCGGCTGGCAGTGAAGACTTCTGAGGGTTTCACATGCTTCTTAATTTTGGAAAGAAAAACGGCTACTGACTTTTCCTTTTTTAAATAAAGAGAGGTGGTCATTCGATATCCATTCGAGAATGGGAGCGGATTGGGTGCGGCCTGGCTACACCCAACACTGTACGGCCCCGAACATGGGGCCCACCTTGATGTATGTATTGTATATCTCAACCGTTCATCCGTTTTTCCCGTTCATTTTCAGTCGTGAGCCCAAAAGTCAAGAAGATCCAAAATTCAACTGGATCATGCCATGGGAAACAGTAATGATTCACCGTTAAAAACTTTATGTGGGCCACAAAAGTTTCAGATCAAGCTGATATTATTTATTTATTAATAACTTCGTCCAAGTTTTTGTAACCTTATCAACTGGTTGGATGGCAAGTAAACCTTAAGGAACCATAAAGATCAGCCTAATGAAATTTCTAATCGCAGGCATTGAATTACCACTCTTTCTCATGGTATGATGCACCTAAATTTCCATTGAATTACCACTCTTTCTCACGGTATGATGCACCTAAATTTAAATCTGCTTCATTTTTCAGTTAGCATTAAAATGAGCTAGCAAAACTATAACATTCCGAATTTTTTGCTAATTTGGATTTATACAAAAACAATTGATTTTTTTTCACTAGAATTAGGTTGTCTTACCATGTAGTGACCTTTAACACTCCATTTTTATCCTAGGTGTAGGTGTTACTAGTAAAGAATCACATAAATTCGATTAATTAACTATAGGAAGCTAACAGATTCGTCTGATCACCAAAATCTTGAGTCTAACTTTATGATTTATTCATATAGAGCATAGGTCTAGGCGACCCACCGTTGATAAATTAGAAGTAGTCGTAGTTTAATAAAGATATACCTAATGTCAAAATAATTATGGATCAGATCTTGATTATTCAACGTACATAAGCCAAATCAATCAAATTACCCTTTTTACCTAAGAATCGAAGAACTAAGGTGATTAGGACCGAACTATTATTCCCTCTAATTACAAATAGGTCACACTATGAACTTAGTTAATCTAAACTGTAATAATCGCAAACAAGAAATCTTACTACCCAATTTATTTTAAAAATGTTCTGATTAACCAAACTAACTCTAGACCGCCCGTTAGTGGTCCGCTAAACCCGAAACTAGAAAAAGACTGTCTTGTTGGGCTTGACGTCCATCGTATAAGAAACCATGGATATCGTGCATCAAATCATTCAAGTTGAGCTCGGAAGGTGAGCACATCAGATATGTGAATGCCCTTATAAACTGTCAAGAACTTAAGTTATTTGTCCACACTCGATTTTTATCAATATTGTGGCTTTCGGACCATTAGATTACAACTAAATGTAAATCACTAATTCTAATTATAATTCTACAATCATCTTATAGTCGCGACCTCGATCAACGATTGGTGACCATCAAATTGACTTTTAATCATACACGTCGATCGGCACATCCGAATTACGGGCCGATCGTATTTATACGAAGATCATTATTAAGAATAACTATTTTACGGCTTAGATCGACCTATACACTCTATAGTAGACCCCAAAAAATAGAGACAACCTCCCGTATGGTTATAATAGTAAGCATCTAGGTATTAAGGCCATTTACACCACATTTATAAATATCCATTTATTTCAATCCCCTTCTCCCCATACGAATTTTCCCTAACAAATGAGAGAAAGAGAGAAAGAGAAAGCGAGGAAGAGAGAAAAATGAAGAGAATGCGTGTGTGTGTGTGTGTGTGTGTGTGTGTGTGTGTGAGAGAGAGAGAGAGAGAGAGAGAGAGAGAGAGAGAGAGAGAGAGAAGCGGTTCTTGGTATTTCTTTCGTCGGATTCCTCTTGACGAAAACCCTTGGAGCTACCGAATCATTCGTCGAATCCATTCTTATTCGCGATTGGAGGAAAATTTTGCATTCAACCTTATGATTTCACAAGCTAATTATAGATTTCTAGTTGTTAATGAGTTTTTCTTGATTTTGGTTTAAGATTTGGTGTTTTTCCAAAAAAAAAAAAAAAAAACTCTAATCCTAAGCACGATTAGATCACGTGAGACCCTCCTAAGGTGCGAATTATTTTCGTATGTTTTCTTTTATCAACCTTTAAGGGGGATATACCATGAATCTTAGTTGATTAAGTAGAAATTCACATGATAATAATGATTAAATTGCTTTACAATGGTAACTCTAAATATTGATGATGTTAGTAGTTAACATATTTGACGAAAATGCTTGTTCAATATGATGTTTCCTTTGTTGGAACCCTATTATGGCTAATGATAAGAATAGTTGACGCTAATTGGCGTTTAGTGATATACATTGGGTTGGCATGTTTTATCTACTTTCACTATTGATACCTGTGGGTTCGAGTTGATGTACCTTGGATAGTATTGCTTTGTATTGTCATAAAGTTGATATAATGGTTGGAGTTAGTACATTGCTATACTACTATTGATGAGTAACACCCCAATTCTCAAAACCTGAGTATACTACTCATTTTCCAAGAATCCGAGTGTTAACCTTTAAAGATAGCCCAAATTAGGCGTATGTTTTTTTCTTTATTAGATTTAGCAGTTTAACAGAATAGAAACAAATCAAGCATAAGACGGAGTCCAAATATACATAATCAAATATTTGAGTGGTTGCCTGAAAGCTTATACAAACTAATGTCTTAAGTCTTTATAAATACAAATTAAACATGAGTCAAATCTATAAACTAGAGTCGCAAGATCATCTAGCTCATCATGCTCCACATAAGCACCAATATGCGCATCAGCTACATCTCCTGCACACCAAATATGGTTTGATAGCAACAATGGTTATCCAGTGAGATATAACCCCCAAGATTTATCAAAAAACCATCATAATTAAGCATAGTTATTAAGAATAGTGTATAATGAATATTTCATAATGACCATCATAGTAATATGACAGAGTTTATCAGATACACACACATTAAATAAATTTCACAAATATATTCTTGTTTAAATGCATAAATGCATGCACATGCTCATAGACCTGGGGATTCACATCCAACTGGCAAAAAGGTCTTCCATGGAGAATTGTCACCCGAAAAAGTACATAAGGTATATCCTAAGGAGAACTAGCCAGCTGGAAAAGACCACACAACAAGGACACCCAAGGTGAACTAATCTCCTAGAAAAAAGTACTCAAAGGTATACCCTAAGGAGAACTATGTACCCGGAAAAGTCCATGCGACAAGGACAACTCATAGTGGTTCAAATGCACGTGATAATAACTTAAGATCACCTGGTAAAATACTCTATGGTACAACCCATACTGACCCAAGAAAAAGTCCACATCTTATATCGACCACTCGGTAAAGTTCGCATACCATGAAATACATAATTAGCCCAGCCATTATTATTCCAGTTGCAAACAGTCATTTTAAGAAAGATAAAAGGTCACTATGGGGGGCTTGCCACTCAGTATAGGCCAACAGCTTGGGCATAATGTCCCATACCACCATCCCCAGCTCTTAAGACTCCAACACTAGGATGTTTAATAATAACTTCCTCAACTAGTGTCCAATTACAGTATGACAATTGGAACTTACCATCGCGAGATTATATGAAAATAATTCATCCAACCACATAGGGCAAATATTCTATCAAAGCCACAAAGGGCAAATATTCCATTAAAACCGAAAAGGGCAAACATAGAATCAAGCCATATAAGGCAACTAGCCAATCGAAGCCATATAGGGCAAATAGTCCATTCTAGGATACGGTGAGAGGGATTGACCCCAAAAGCCACAAAGGCGCAACGATCCATTAGATGGTAAGTCCACAATAAAATTTTATTTAATCTATTAGACAAAATGACCACTAGTTTAAGGACCTTCATAAACACCATCAAGTCATCACAAGTAGTAAAACAAGACACATACCATGTCAATAGTATCTACATATACAAAATGTATGTTTAAAACCAAAATAGGGATATTTGCGATCCATAGGATGTTTAATCATTGAATTTAATCCAATCATCAATTATTTATAAACAATTACTCAATTAGAACTAACATTTATCATCATTTTCATATAATACTGTATTAAGAAATTAATAAGATAATGCATGAATATAAACAAACAATGTTAATTATCATGATGTAGAAAAGCTTGAAGGGTGATCCTCACCTTTTAAGTTGAATATATGTCTAAAAGTGATTTTTAGGATGCGAGTACTTGATCGAGATCAAATCCAACCCTGATGAGTTTAACTGAAGAGCCAGTTCTGCAAAGTAGGATGAAGAACCAACTCAGTTCATTAATAACCTTAAACGCTTGCATCTTATTGAGCTAAGCTTAGTGCCAACTGAGTTCGGCCCATGGATTTGAATAGAGATTCATGCTAGACATAGGAATCCTTACCAAGAAAATTGCAATAGATAGATCAGAGCCCCGATCCCTAGCTGACTTGGCCAGTCGACTCAGACGAGTCATTCGGTCTTCCTTCCCTCTTCTTTCTTCCTCCTTTCTTCTTCCTTTCTTATATGGCAGCTCTAGCACCATCTAGACTCAGCAAAGATCCAACAAACTTGGATGGAATCACACCTGTCACGTCCCAAACTTGAAAACCAGGCTCACAAAATTCTTGATCGCCGAATCAGGTGCCGACAGCCTCCGTAGTACCCCATTCTTAGCTCCTAAAGCGCATACGCCAGATTCCGATCCTCGGATCCTATAAGGAGGATTTTCTAATGTACATTTATCTCGTAAGAAGCATAACCACAAGTTTACACAAATCGCAAAAGCATCATCATCATCACATATCCAATAATATAAACTTTGAATACAATGCTGAAAGGGAAATATATATGTCAAATAAAATCAAAGATCCAGAAGACAGCTGCACACTCCAAGCTCAACGCTGTTGCGACCTAACCCAACCTGCACACATCTATCGTGCAT
This sequence comes from Magnolia officinalis, assembly GCA_021015155.1. Taxonomy (NCBI): domain Eukaryota; kingdom Viridiplantae; phylum Streptophyta; class Magnoliopsida; order Magnoliales; family Magnoliaceae; genus Magnolia; species Magnolia officinalis. Next base: position 52,613,030 of record JAJHSJ010000008.1, read on the forward strand.
AAGCTTATAGAAATCTTAGAGGGTGGTGAAAGTGTGTGCACAAGATAAGTACCAAGCACACAAATACAACGCCATAATCATACAACATCGGAAATACTGGCAAGATCATGAATCATACGATATCAAAGTAAGCGAAAATACTGATACGTCCATTAGTCATACAATATCAGAGTACGGAATGCAGATCATAATGAGCCAAATATCAGATATCGAGGATGTAATACAATATGCAAATCCTGACGAGCCATGAATACCATCAACCTCATCTAAGCCATATAAATGTAGAAATATAGTAACCCAAAATGTTAAATGTTGCGAATGTAATGCAATATGTGGTGCGAATGAAATGACTAAGCTGGAGTGAAGTCGGGATGATAGTATGTAGTATTGCAGGCTATGGAGTCCATCACAAGGGACTTATATCCAAACCAGTCCCATACCTAATTTTGGATAGCAGACTCAATGTGGTAAACCCCTGACCTCAGGTTAGTTGTGCGCCCCAACCGAAATCCTTCCCATTGTGAAGGTACATAACAATTAGTTGCGCACAACTAGCCCGAGTGGATAGTGAATGAATGAATGAATGAGTATGCAACTCCTGCTCGATAAGTCCACGTATCAGTACTGTACATCTCTGGGATCATCATTGGGGTCTATTACACTCTACGCCAGCTTGTCGCCCCTATCCGAGTGCACAACTGGGTAAGTGGAAGAGACCTCACTATCCGCCTGCCAATATCGGGTCCAGCTCGTCGATAGCAGACCCATTCCTTAAGCTGGTCAAACTCAACCTAGATATTGCCCCCTCACTCAGGCGGGTAAGGTCACACCCCTTTCCAACTGACCATGACACAGTGGGAGAGGTGGCCTACTAGTATACGGCCCTCATGCGCTCATATACATCCACTCGGTCTTGACGTTGGGGCGTCTCCTGGCCACGGAGGTTTAGGGACTTTCATCCATGGACATCCAAAGTGCCCAGATGCTCGAACCAAACATTTTCGGTGTCCAATCTGGCCATCCACGACATGCCTGTGGAGATCATAACCCTGATGTCGCTAGGGCGTACAGTAATCACAATCACATAATGCAAGATGCAGGAGGCACACAGTCTAATCATGTATCAATCTTGCGCATACCGTGCGCTCATGTAGAATAACTCCACCTATCAGGGTGTCTCATAACAACCTGCCCAATGACATATGCAATGGTCAACCACATCCATAACAAACATACAGATAATGCGTATGGGCATGTACATGATGCTATGTTATCACATACTCATAATTAGTATCAATAACTGGCCTCGATAATCGGCCTCGACAATCGGTCTTAAAAATTGACCTCGGCAATCATCCTCGATAATTGACCTTGACATTTGGCCTCAATAATCGGCCTTGGTAATCGGAATCGGCCTCGACAATCGGAATTGGCCTCGATAATCAGCCTTGGCAATCGGAATCGGCCTCGATAATCGGAATCGACCTTGATAATTGGAATCGACCTCGGCAATCAGAATCGGCCTCGATAATTGGAATCGGCCTCGATAATCAGAATCGGCCTAGATAATCAGCCTCGGTAATCGGAATCGGCCCCGATAATCAGTTTTGACAATCGTAATCGGCCTCGATAATTGGCTTCGACAATCAGAATCGGCCTAGATAATCAGCCTAACAAAGGGCCTAAGGGAAGGTCACAATTTGGACATTTAACCATCATTGCCCATCAATGTGCACATTTAACCAACATTGCTCCCAAGGAGTGGCCCTCATAGAGCCAAACATATAGTGGGCCCATGACCTCACACAATGGCCCAATATACATCACCATGGGACTCACTCAAGGACTATAGATACATCACATTGGGCCTCACTCATGGGCCGCATATACATCACAATGGTCCTCGGCACATGGGCTATAAATACATCACATCGGGCATCACTCATGGGCCACATATACATCACAATGTGCCTCGGCACATGGGTCATAAATATATCACAATGGGCTTCATTATATGGGCCTCATATACATCAAGTGGGCTATATCAATGGCCGCACCAATAGGCCTAACATACGGCACGTGGGCTGCATCACATGGACCGCATATACATCACAATGGGTCACATTTATGGAATACAAATACATTACAATGGGCCACATCTATGGGCCACATATACATCATGGTGGGCCTCATGGATGGGCCATAAATACATTAAGGTGGGCCTCATGGATGGGCCATAAATACATCAAGGTGCCATACAGATATAGTAGGTGGGCCTACACCTCCAAATGGGCCCACCAGATAAACAGCATGGATATACAACACATATATTAAGGTGGGCCTGCATAAGTTAGATGGACCCCACCAGATAGACAGCATGGATATACAACATATACATCAAAATGAGCTGCATGCCCTGGACGGCATAGATAAAATACATCATGGTGGACCGCAGCCCATGAACGGCGTGCATACAAAACAAACCTCAGATGGGTCCCGTCCCGGCTGGACGGTGCCGATAAAATACATACACCACGTTGGGGCTCACATAGCTAGATGGTCCAGATGAAAAACAGATGGACATCGCTGATATAAAATAGATGGGCGGCGTTCATATAAAATAGATGGACAGCGTGGAGTACGCAATACATGGAGGTGGGTTCCTCCATCCGATGGACGGCTTGGATCAACAGATACATCACATTGTGTCCCACAACAAGGACAGATCACATACATTCAAGGTGGGTCCCACCGTCCAGAGCACTGGACAGTGTGGATAAGACCCATACATCACGGTATGGCCCACACATCACAGTGGTTTCCACCATCTGGACAACTGGACCGTGTGGATATTACACATACCTCATGATTAAACCCACTGAACTTGGGACGTCAACACAGCAGCTATATTAGCTGGTGTAAATGTACACTAGCCAACCCTCTTCATAGTTGGGTCCCACATGGGGCCCACCATAACGTTTATTTTCCATCCAATCTGCTCATAAGGTCAAAAAAACCTAAATAAAGGGGAAAAACAAATTTCATATAGATACAAAACTTCTGTGACCCAAAAAGAGTTTCAATGGTAGACGTTCAATCCCTGCTGTTTGGTGGTGTGGGCCACCTGAGTGCCGTGAACGGCTGATTTTTGGGGGATCTCAATTCCCAAAGGGGACCCATCAAATGCACGGTGTAGATGTACAACATACATCATGATAGGGCCTGTGGTGGGGCCCATCGTCCCACTCGTCAAAGGCAGCAAGGATGCTCCTTGCTGCAGCGTCCTCTAGACGCTGGCAGCAACATTATCCCAGTATATATATATATATATATATATATATATATACACACACACACACACACACACACACACACACACACACACACACACACACACACACACACACACACACACACACACATATATATATATATATATATTAATTTTTTAATTTTCCAGTTCTTCGTGGGTGGGGCCCACATCAAGATGATCCAACCCATCTGTTGCACTCTCTGGCTCGTGACAGATCTAACGAGACCAATATTCAATATGTTTTGAGGCATAGAAACATCACAGCAATCCCTAACAGCATATTGCTATTAAAATAATCTTTCCAACGGTGTGTCCTACTAGAGATTTGGATTGGCTTCATTTTTCGGCTCAACGACTAAAATGAGCTGGTAAATTGGATGGACAGTATGGACACGTCACATACATCAAGGTGGGTCCACGTCCAGTGGGCTGGACTGCTTAGATAAAACACTTGCGTCATGGTGGAGGCCACGTCCCTTGGACTGGACGATGTGTATAACACGCATACATTAGGTGGGTCCATGTGTACACCCACCTGGTTTGAAATCAAACTAATATTTGTGTTTCTCCCCACCTGGGCCTGTCCAGATGAGCAGGCAGTGGGCCTGCCGCTGGATGGGTAGAAAGGTGGGTCCCATCATGTAGACGACATGGATATAGAATACATACATCACAGTGAGGTCCACCAAATATGGGAAAGAGGAGAGAGAGAGAGAGAGACGGCGTGTGTGATGGAGGAGCTCCGCCACAATGAGCTCTCCTAGGTGGGCCATGCAATACAATACATACATCAAGATGAGCCCCAAAACATAGGCCCTAAACCATAAAAAAATCAACCGTGGAGATCCCTTCCACCATAAAACCCAAGGTCTAGATGACCCTTTTTTTTAATGGGGAAATAAACATCGTGATGGGGTCCATGGAAAATGGCCCCATCATAGAATGAACATATGAATCATGGTGGACCACCGGCCACACCTATGGTCCAAAGTGAGATCCATACCATCAATCGGTAGGCCTCATTTGGTCCATCATAAAAAACACCATCTAATCCTACAAATCACCCACCTTTCCTTCTTCTTCCTCCCTAGTGCTCCAAGGCTCCTAAGAAGCTCCTTCAATGGTGGAGATGATAATTTAAGGGTTGGATTAGGTGGTAGGAAGGTGGGCCACACCTAGTTTCTTCTCTCCCTTAGACGTTCTCTCTCTTGGTGCTTGGGATGGAGTGAGAAAAAAATGAGAGAGAGAGGAGTGGTGATGGATGGAGTGATGGGATGAGAGGTATGGTGGTGTAAGGAAGGGATGGGTGGAGAGAGAGAGAGTTAACTTTGGGAATGAGAGAGAGATGGGTTGATTGTACTTGACTTGTACTTGTAATAGGATGTATACTTTGATTGATTGATGTGACATGTCGAAGAAATTCTCTCGGAATTCGCACGCGTGACGTTTTCCTCAAAACGAACGCGGGCCCACAATTACTGGCTCGGGTATCGCTTCTGCATGCGATACGCGGCGTCGAAACCGTGGCAACAGCATGGTAGCAAGGATATAAGTCTCGGGCCAGGCAGACTCTGGAATACGGGATACGACTCAAGATCGCGCGCAAACACCAGTTACAGATCGGGGGTTGTCGAAATTCGACCGGGAGGACCGCGGAAGACTACGGAACGGTACGGGCTAGGATATGGGTCTAGCTCTCCCCACCTAATAAAAATTGTCCTCAAAATTTACTCTCATAATACAACCAATACAGAGCTCACCATGGGAGGGAAATCCTATCGCTAAAGATGTAATCAGAACACAACATACCAACATCATCAAACACCCAATAGATAAGGATAACGCCCACGAATCTCAACCTCACGCTCCCAAGACGCCTCATCAACAGAATGGTGACCCCACTGATCTTTGGATCCTGATCAGAAATGATTGAAACTGAAATACTATGCAGCCTCACAATCTCAATGGTAGGGAGCTATTCAAAAGATTTCTAAGTTATCTGAACTCGAAGATCTAACCATTCTAAGTTCTCAACAATCATAGAGTGTATGGTAGTTATCAGCAGATATTTGATATTATCCTTAGGTACTCCCAAGTTATGCTCTGATACCATCTTCTATCACGACCCAAACTCGAAAATCAGACTCACAAAATTCTCGATCGCTGAATCCAATGCCGACAGCCTCCGTAATACCCCATTCTCGGTTCCCAGCGTGCATACGCCAAATTTCGATCCTGAGATCCTACAAGGAGGATTTTCCAATGTACATTTATCTCATAAGAAGCATAACCACAAGTTTACCCAAATCACAAAAGCAACATCAACATCACATATCCACTAATAAAAACTTTGAATACAATGCCGAAAGGGAAATACATTTGTCAAATAAAATCAAAGCTCCAGAAGACAGTTGCACGCTCCAAGCTCAACGCTGCTGCGACCTAACGCCACCTGCACACATCTATCGTGCATAAGCTTATAGAAATCTCGAGGGTGGTGAAAGTGTGTACGCAAGATAAGTACCATGCATACAAATACAATGCCATAATCATACAATGTCAAAAATACTGGCAAGATCATGAATCATACGATATTAGAATAAGCGAAAATACTGATAAGTCCATGAGTTATACAATATCAGAGTACGGAATGCAGATCATAATGAGTCAAATATCATTTGCCGAGGATGTAATACAATATGCAAACCCTAACAAGCCATGCATACCATCAACCTCATCTAAGCTATATAAATGTAGAAACATAGTAACCCAAAATGCTAAATGTTGCGAATGTAATGCAATATGCGGTGCGAAAGAAATGATTAAGCTGGAGTGAAGTCGGGATGATAGTACGTAGTATCGCAGGCTATGGGGTCCATCACAAGGGACTTCTATCAAAACTAGTCTCATACGTAAATTTGGATATTAGACTCAATGTGGTAAACCCCTGACCTCAGGTTAGTCTTGCGCCCCAACCGAAATCCTTCCCATTACGAAGGTACACAACAATTAGTTGCGCACCACTAGCTTGAGTGGATATTAAATGAATGAATGAATGAGTATGCAACTCCTGCTTGATAAGTCCATGTATCAGTACTGTACATCTTTGGGATCATCACCGAGGTCTATTACACTCTACGCCAGCTTGCCGTCCCTATCTGAACACACAACTGGGTAAGTGAAAGAGACCTCACTATCCGCCTGCCAATATCGGGCCCGACTCATCGATAGCGGACCCATTCCTCAAGCTGGTCAAACTCAACCTAGATATTACCCCCTCACTCAGGCAGGTAAGTTCACACCCCTTCCCAACTGACCACACACAGTGGGGGACGTGGCCAACTGGTATACGGCCTTCATGCGCTTATATACATCCACTCAGTCTTGACGTTGGGGCGTCTCCTGGCCATGAAGGTTTAGGGACTTTCACTCACGGACATCCAAAGTGCCTAGATGCTCGAACCAAATATTTTCGATATCCAATCTGGCCATCCACGACATACCTGTAGAGGTCATAGCCTTGATGTCGCTAGGGCGTACAGTAATCACAATCACACAATATAAGATGTAGGAGGCACGCAATCTAATCATGTATCAATCCTGCGCATACCGTGCGTTCATGTGGAATAACTCCACCTATTAGGAAGTCTCATAATAAACTGCCCAATTGTAAGTGTTATGGTTTGTAGCTCCTATAATTGTCAAATTTTGTAGTGCCAAAACCTCTTGGAATCTGTGTCTTGTGTAACACATCGATATATTCAAGACAGTGCATCTCATGTATAAGGACAATGGTCTTCACTTCAAGATTTTCAAATGCAAGATTACTTGTTCATGTTCAAGTACAACATCAAGTGTGAATTCAAGCTTTCAAGCTTCAAAAGTTCAAATTTTGTCAAGGCTTCGTACAAGTTAAGAAAAAGTTTCTATACATTCTTCCTCAAGCTCAAGCTTCAATATGTCACAAAATTCAAGCTTCAGAAGTCTCGAGTTCAAGCTTCTACATATGACAAGATCTCAACCGTCGTGAACTTCAAAAATCATCTATCAACTAAAGGAAAAGAAGTTTCAATGTCCATACATTATGTATAAGGTATGAATGACCCTAGATTGACCATAAGGTAGGTCATTTTATATAGTTAATTTAAATTAGTTCATTTTATAAGTGAATAGACTGTTTCTCGACTAGTCTTGGACTTTGTTCGACTAGTCCTAGCACTGGCTCGACCAGTCTTAAGTTTGTTACTGATTTTCAGAAATTTTTGTTAAAGACTCTACTAGTCTTGGAGACTACTCGATCGGTCGTGTGAACAGTGCTCGACCTGAGCTCAACCAGTTCTGTAGCCTTGACTCAAAGTCCAACAACTAAATTGCGTTCCACATGACTAGTCATGGGCAAGTCTTAACCAGTCGTGGAGGCCACTCGACCGCTCGAGCAAGGCATACGACCAGTCATGAAACGACTTTATCCTATCACACTCAAAATTTTAAAAATCTGTGGGTCCTACGACCAGTCGTGTCGACCATAGGACCAGTCGAAGGTGCAATTTCTACACTAATAAATAAAGCACGATTTTCAGAGTTTGATATCCAATTCAAGCTAAATCAATACATTGCTCTGAGAGATAAGTTACTGATATTCTTAAGCTATTTAGTGCTCATTTTATATTCTCTTTAATTAGTTTTCTTTGCATTTGATTTTGTATTCTACATTTCAATCGTATTTGAAAGAGGGATTGAAATGTTCCCATTTCTTGGAATCAAAATCAAATCAAGCTAGCCCAAGGTGATTTAATTTAAAATCAATCTAGAACCTAGAACCATTTCTTAAGTGAGTGTGGACATTGAACTTCAACGTTGAACTTCTATTCCAATTTGGTTCTCCGGGCTGCATCTAAAGGAGAATATCCAGGTATTTTACATTATTATAAATTTCTATCTTTTGGTTTCATTGTGATTGTGCTAGAAAAATCTCTCTATTTTGGTTTGTTTGAGGTGATCCAGAAAACTTAGAGTGTGGGATTTTTTGAATTGTGTAAGCCCACTTGAAAGACACAATTGTGAGGGTTTTAGGTGAACATTGAAGAACCTATTTTCATAGTGAACGGTAATATCCACTGTGTGAGGATATTAGGAGTGGAGTAGTTGTGTGACTGTTTTTCTAAACCGTCGGTGTACACACAAGCGAACCACTATAATTTCTGGTCATATGGATTGATTGTTTATTTCTTTTTATGGATGTTTATAATTTCCTTTTTGTATTTGTGAAGAATGTTGTAATTTCTTTTATGCAAGTGTGGGAATGTTGTAATAGCTTAGATTTCATTAATTGCTATTTATTTCTTTATTCCTCTGTATCAAATTTGAGTTTTTGATACACAGACCTTTCTAAGAATCAGGTTGTCCTACCATAAACCTTTGGTTTTTGGTGTAAGGTTGTCCTTAGAACAACATCTGTATCAATCTCTCAATACTCATACATTTGAGGTTGTATTTAACTTCCGCATTGTGAGATTGCTTATGTTCTATCTTAATTTAATTTGATTAAATTCCGCTGTTAACTTCAATTTTTCATAATCCTATTCACCCCCCCCCCCCCTCCTCTAGGACATATAGCTCGGCCTTTTCAAGTGGTATCAGAGCCTAATAGCTCGTTTTAATTGTTATTACTTTTGGATTAATTTCCTATGCTAATCGATCTGAGCTTTGTAAGATGTCAAATTTTGATAGCCTTTCAGTCACTAGGCCTCCACCATTTGATGGCTCCAACTATGCCTATTGGAAAGCCAGAATGACGATTTTCTTAAAATCCATGGATGAGAGCGTGTGGCAAGCCACAGTGACTGATTGGACCCCTCCTACCACTAAACTAACTGGTATCGACGGATCCAAAATAATGCAAGTCACGCCTTATTTCTCTTAGACTACTCTTCAAAAAAGTGAGAGTAGTGTCAATGCAAAAGCAGTAAATGCAATCACTTACACACTATCACCAAATGAATTTAAAAGAATTATATCCTGTGATACTGCAAAGCAAGCCTGGGATATTTTAGAAATGACACACGAGGGAACAACAATTGTCGAGAAATCTAAAGTCCAAATCCTCACAACTAAATTTGAGGAAATACGTATGGAGGAAAGTGAAACTTTCATAGACTTTTATACTAGATTGAATGACATTGTCAACTCTATGTGGGGTCTCGGTGATAAAATCCCAGAAAGTAAATTCTGTGCAAAGATACTACGCTCACTACCTGAACGGTTCAATTCAAAGGTGATTGCAATTCAGGAACTTCGTGATACGAATAATATGAGGGTAGAAAAATTAATTGGGTCATTACAGACTTATGAGTTAACTTATAAAGTTCCTAAAGGTAAATCCAATACTCTTAAAACTTCTAAATATTTTTCTCAAGAAAATAGTAGTAATTCTGATTTAGAAAATTCTGAAGATGATATGGCCCTTTTAGCTAAAAAGTTTTATAAGATTTTCAAAAGTAAAAAGAGGGTTAATTTTCAAAAACCTAATGAAAAGAAAAGATCAAAATCTAAAACCTGGAAATCTTTAAAAGATAGTCAATGTTACAACTGCCATGAATATGGGCATTTAGCAAACAAGTGTCCTAAAAAGGACAAACCTAAAAGGAAAGGAATGTTGGCTACTCGGGATGAATCTTCCTACTCCGAAGCCTCTTCTGAGTCAGAAGATTCTGAAACCGAGTCGGGTAATGAAGTTAAAGCCCTTATGACTCTAGCCAAGTTCACTTTTTCAGATCATGATGATTCAACTAGTGAAGAAAATATGAATAGTGATCATGAAAATGAAGAAGATCTTCAAGATGCTTATAATGCCCTATACAAGAAAAGTTGTAAAATTGTCGTAAAACTAAAACTTCTCAAAGAAAAGTTTTCGAAACTTAAAGAAAGTTTTGATACTCTTGTTTTAGAAAAATTCCATATTTCATATTGTTTTGAAAAAACTAAATGCGATTTAGATTTCAAAACCTCCCTTATTGAAAATCTAAAATCTGAAAATGAAAAACTAAAAATTGAAATCTCTTCACTTTTGAGTTTAAAAGACACATAGAGATATGCCTGAGGTGATCTTAAGTTGGAAAAACTCTTATTCAGATTCAGAAAATGTGGCGACCGATCTGGTTTGGGCTACGACAAATGTATTCCTCCCAAACATAAGAATACACCTCCTAAGTTTGTAAAAGGAGACTCTTCAAACTCAAAAGGAAAAAGTCTAAATCAAAATCATCTTAAAAATGTTAAAACTTTTCAATCCTTAAAACCTAAAAGCAACCATGTCAACTATAAAAATCAGAATCGTAATCCTTTAGCTGAGAAAATTGTTGATCTACCTAAGGAGCTCTTAAAATCTAACTCAATGGGTTGGTCTTATATCAACTACAAACATAAGAAGACCAATTATATTCCTCAACCTAAGACTGTAATGAAATGGGTTCCTAAAGTTACTTGCTTGGTTGCCCACACTGTTTTCAAAGCTACAAATCATTTAAAGTGGTAACTAGACAGTGGATGCTCTAGACACATGACTGGTGATAAAGGTCTATTCACCAATCTTAAAGACATGACTGATGGTTCAATCACTTTCGGTGATGAAAGCAACTGTAGGATTGTTGGCCAAGGTACGGTTCAACTTTATAACCTCCGTTTATTTGAGAATGTTTTATATGTAGAAGGGTTAAAACACAACTTATTAAGCATTTCTCAAATATGCGATAATAATCATAGTGTAAAATTTACTAACCTAGGGTGCGAAATTTTAAATAAAAATGGTTCTTTAATACTAACTGGTCGCAGAACTTCTGAAAATTGCTACATAGTGAGTGATTCAAGCTCATCTAATTTATCGTGTTATATGGTCCATAATGATGAGACTGAGTTATGGCAAAAATGCCCTGGACATGTACACTACCGTAACTTATATAGATTGAGCAAAAGAGAGTTAGTAAGAGGCTTACCCAAAATACAAAAAATAGATAAAATATGTGGCGAATGCCAGATTGGCAAACAAACTAGGAGTTCTCACAAAAAGGTGGACTCCAATGCCACATCTAAACCGCTCGAACTTCTCCATATGGATCTTATTAGACCAACTAGAACGGAGAGTCGAGGTGGCAAGAAGTACATTCTGGTAAGAGTTGATGACTTTACCAGATATACTTGGGTGGTCTTGTTAAGAGACAAATCAGAAACTCTCGATGAAGTAAAAAAGGGTACTTAGACATATCCAAACTGAAAAAGAGTCTTAAGTCTGTAAGATTCGTAGTGATCATGGATCAGAATTTGAGAATAGCGGTTTTGAGAAGTTTTGCAGTGATCAGGAAATATCACATGAATTCTCTGTGCCCAAAACACCACAACAAAATGGTACAGTAGAAAGAAAAAATAGAGTGTTTCAAGAAATGACAAATGTAATGTTAAATAGTATGAAGCACCCTAAAAATCTTTGGGCCAAAGCCGTAAATACTGCGTGTTATATAATTAACTGTGTTTATACTAGAAAATCAAATAGTAAATCGGCTTATGAAATGTGGTTTGATAAGAAGCCTATTGTCAAGTACTTTCGGGTTTTTGGTAGCAAGTGCTATATTTTGCGTGATCGAGAAAATCTGGGTAAGTTTGACACCAAAAGTGACGATCACTTGGTAAATCTGGGTAAGTTTGACACCAAAATCTGGGTAAATCTGGGTAAGTTTGACACCAAAGGGATATTTTTAGGGTATGCTCTGAATAGTCGAGCATATCGGGTTCTTAATAAGAGGACCAGTGTAATTCAAGAGTCCATTAATGTGGTTATTGACGATCACTTGAATACACCTGTCTCAAGTTCAGAAAATGAAGAATTTTTCTAATTGATAAACAAGATCCTTCATCAAGTCAAAATAACTCTAAACTGAGGACTGTTAAAGATCACCCTACTAATCAGATTCTTAAAAACCCTCTCACTGGTGTACGCACTCATAAATAACTAGAAGATGTGTGTAACTACGTGTGCTTTACATCTCAGATAGAACTGGCTAACGTCAAAGAAGCTCTTACTGACGAAAACTGGATAGTTGCAATGCAAGAAGAGCTTAATCAATTTGTTAGAAATGATGTTTGGTACTTAGTTCCTAGACCGAAAGATAAACATATTATCGGAACTAAGTGGATTTTCAAAAATAAGTCTGATGAACTTGGTAATATAATTATAAACAATGCTAGACTGGTTGTACAAGGGTACACTTAAATTGAAGGCATCGATTATGATGAAACCTTTGCCCCAATAGCTCGTCTTGAGTCAATCAGACTGTTTATATCCATTGCATGTTTTAGAAATTTCAAAATATACCAAATGGATATAAAGAGTGCTATTTTAAATGACGATTTGCATGAAGAAGTGTATGTTGAACAACCAACGGGTTTTGAAGACCCTAAGAATGGTAATCATGTATACCACCTAAAAAAGGCCCTCTACGGTTTGAAACAAGCTCCTAGGGCATGGTATGAAAAGTTGACTAAGTTTTTACTAAGTCATAACTTTACAATGGGAAGTGTTGATAAGACATTGTTTGTAAAGAAACATAATGATCACATTTTAATAGTACAAATTTATGTTGATGATATTATTTATGGATCTACCTGTACTAACATGACTGATGCGTTTGCAGATCTTATGAAATGTAAGTTCGAAATGAGCATGGTTGAGGAATTGACTTATTTCCTAGGGTTGCAAGTTAAACAGCAACCTGCTGGTTTCTTTATTTCTCAAACCAAATATGCTCTGAACTTAGTTGAAAAGTTCGGATTTGAGAATGGAAAAACTTTTGATACTCTTATGAGTACGACTTTAAAACTCTTAAAGGACTCTCAGGGAAGAGAGTGGATCCTAAATTGTATCGCAGTATGATAGGTAATTTATTGTATTTAACTGCAAACCGACCTGATATTGCATTTAGCGTAGGAATTTATACTTGATATCAATCTGACCCTAAAGAGTTGCATTTAATTGTTGTTAAGCGCATTTTGCGATATGTCGCTAGTTCTGTTAATCTTTGTCTCTAGTATTCACATGATACTAGTGTGCAATTAGTTGGTTACATGGATGCTGATTGTGCTGGTAACATTAATGACCGAAAATTAACCAGTGGTGGTTGTTTTTATGTAGGGAACTGTTTAGTTTCTTGGCAAAGTAATGTATCGCTCTCAACTGCTGAGGCTGAATACATTGCGGCAGGTAATGCATGTACTCAGCTTGTATGGATGAAAAGAATGTTAAGCGATTACGGAATTGCACAGGACTCTATGGTTTTATATTGTGATAATTCTAGTGCAATTAATATATCTAAAAATTTAATCCAGCATTCACAAACCAAGCACATTGACATTAGATATCACTACATTCGTGAATTAGTGGAAGAAAAGACAATTTCTTTAGAATATATTACGACCGAGACTCAACTTGCTGACATATTCATAAAACCGCTCGACAAAAGCAGGTTTTCTAAATTGAAATTTGATCTTGGTATGTACAATTTGAATTGATTATTCATGCATTTTTGTATTATATTGTAAATATATTTGTTATTTTATATGATTAAAATTTCATATTTCAGAAAAATTGCATATTTTTGGCTGTGCACGACTAGTCGAGTGCATACTTGACCATTCGTGGCACAATCGGTTGAGCATGTACTCGACCAATCATGTAGCGTGGATTGATGCTTTATTTTGGGGAAAAACTCATTTTTTCTTCATTGTGGGTTTCTTCTCCAACGAGTCCTAGGTCGACCGGTCGAACCCATCTTCTTAGTTCTTCAAGGTTAGTGCTTTATTTTCTAATTCCTTGTAGATTCAAGTTCATATCACTCCTTTTCCATCTTAGGTGTGATTTATTTCTTGTTTCATTAAGGTTTTTGTGGTTTTCTTCTTCAAAATCTGATCTTATGAAAACCCACTCTACTTCTCTTGCAACCACTTGCTTCCTTGATTTCCTAGTTGCAAATGGAAGGTAGAGGAAAAAAGAAAAATTCATGTGGTCCTTCATCTTCTAAATCGACACCTATCACAGTGCGCCACCTTCGGTCACCCGAAGATGATCCCTCCTATGTGTGGGATATTAGTTGCGTAGTGTGATAGTTGAACGACCTGTTCATGTTGAACATCTTGCTCCATTTGAAATACTTCATCTTCTCCAATCTATAGGATGGGATAATATTCTACATTGAGGTGGGCCGGCATACCGGTCCATTGTGCAAGCTATGTATGCATGTATTTCTGATTTTTTCACTGAAAATCTTACATTTATTATTGCAACTAGAGAAGGTCCAGTTGAAGTAGACCAACATCTTATCTTTGGTCTAATGGACATACCTGTCAATGATGAAGGTATTCCCATTAGCACTCTAGTAGCTAAACCATCTGAATCTGAAAAATGAATGCTTACTAGAGATTTGTGCAATATAGTGCGCAATAGAGTACTAATGGAAATGCGCTTACTTCAAAGTTTTTGTTACCCAGATACAGAGTCCTTCATAGGATATTTATCTCAAATGTGTATCCCCGTTCTGGTAACAAAACCGAACTCACTACTTTCATGGTTCAGATTCTTCATTCCATTGCTTCTGGAACCAATGTATGTTTTCCTTCTTTAATATGTCATTGCATCATTCAATTCCGTCTCCATCCTGGACACAGTGATATTCCTTTCGCATACCTTATGACTATGTTGGCCACCTATTTTTTAGTGGCTACGCCTGTTGGACAGGCTCCCATTCAACACCTAATCTTCAACAACTCCAATATAAACAAAATGAATCTGAGGCTAGCTGCAGGCTAAGTCAATGTGGGTGTTGGTAGAGCTGCTGCTGTGAATGAAGAAGAAGGTGATTTACTTCCAGATGACATTAACATGGACGATATTTTTGATGAGATCAAATCCGACTCAGCAGATGAACCTGACTATCAGCCATCTGACTTTGATGCGTGGTT
>JAJHSJ010000008.1:52628445-52680416 GCA_021015155.1 Magnolia officinalis
TTGTGCAAGGTTATACTCAAATAGAAGGGAATTGATTATGATGAAACCTTTGCACCGGTTGCTCGTCTTTAAATCAATCAGAACGTTTATCTTTATTGCTTGCTATAAGAATTTTAAAATATATCCAAATGAACGTCAAGAGTTATTTTCTAAATGGTGATTGAATGAAGAAGTATATGTTGAACAACCTAAAGGTTTGGAATATCCAAAACTTCATGATCACATGTATTGTCTTAGAAAGTTCTGTATGGTTTGAAATAAGCCCCTATAACATGGTATGAAAAGCTAATTAAATTTTTAATCAGCCATGATTTTCGGATGGTAATTATAGACAAAAACTTTGTTTGATTAAAAAAATCCAATAATGATATCTTAATTGTTCAAATCTATTATCTACGGATCTACATGTGCTAATTTATCGTCTAAGTTTACAAAACTTATGAATCTAAATTCGAAATGAATATGGTTTGCAAGCTAACATATTTTCTTGGACTTCAAGTAAAGCAGCCGCAGATGAATTTTCATTTCCCAAACCAATTATGCACAAGATTTGGTTAAAAGGTTTAGATTTTGAAAATGGAGAAATTCAATACTCCCATGAGTACAACACTTAGACTGTCCAAGGATTAATCAGGTAAAAATATTGATTCTCATATTTATCAAGCATGATTGGTAGCTTGCTTTATCTAACTGCTAGTAGACCAGCTATTCCATTTAGTGTTGGTATTTGTTTGAAGATATCAATTTGATCCTAAAGAAATCATCTATCAGTTGTCAAACGAATAATTAGATATGTTACAAGAATTGTTAATATTAGTTTATGGTATCCTCGAGATACATCAATTCAAATAGTAGGATATATTGATGCAGATTAGGCATGAATATCAATGATAGAAAATCCATTAAAAGTGGATGTTTTTACATTGAATTCGTCTAGTCTCCTGGATGAGTAAAAGAGAAAACCCAGCAAAACTGCAGAAACAGAATACATTGCCATAGGAAATGCTTGTACGCACTTATGTGGATGAAGAAAAATGTTGGCTGAATTACAGCATAAATCAAAATATAATGAACTTGTATTGTGATAACACTAATGTAATCAATATATGCAAAAAAAATCCTATTCAACACTCTCGATCAAAATATTATTAACATCAGATATCATTATATACGAGAGTTAGCTGAAGAAAAGACAATTGTATTGGAATACATTCAAACTGAAAAACAGCTTGCAGATATTCTAACAAAACCACTCGACAGTGTTAAAGTTTTAAATTTAAGTTTTTATATAATCATCTTCTAAAGCTAATATTTTTTTCTCTTAATTCTTTATTTTTAATTAAAAAGTAAAAATTAAAAATTTAAAAATATTTTCGACTAACTAAAGAGTGATTGGAATATCCAATCAGCCGAATGGGAAGTCCAGTCAGATGAAGATGCGGTGTGTCCCTCTTTTAAAATGCGAAAATCACTTTTCTCCCCAATTTATTCTTCTTCTTCAGCTCGTCAGTGCCTCCTTTAGTCACTCTTCCTCCATTGTTTCCTAGTAACTATTATTTTGGTCCATTTTCTTGCTGATTTTGATTTCTCATTGTGATTCAACTCTTTTCTTTAAATTTGAAACCTTTGTACTAGGTTCTTTCAATTAGAGTTGATTTCCTTAAGACTCTTGCAAGAACAATGGAACATAGATCTACCGTGTTATATGAAAAGTTCAAACCAATTCCTCGTCTTGATACATTACGTACCCATGACATTCAGACCATCCGTCCACTAGAAGATGACCTCAAAAATCTATGGATTTAGATCCAGAAGTAATATCATTGAACAATCGGTTAATCTTAATCATATTTCTAAGTATGGGTTGCATGAGCTTCTGTCTAAGGTTGGTTGGGAAATGGTTCTCTAATGGGGAGGAAATGCGTACCAATCTATAGTCCAAGGGATGTATTCCTCTATCTCGGATCTTTCATTAGAGAACGTCATCTTCTTTAAAATAATTTTTTTTAATAAAACTATTTCAAATACACCCAACACAATTGTGTCTTTGAAAGATGAGCTATCAATGTCCTAGAGGGGGGGTGAATAGTACAATACCAAACTCTTGGAGATAATATGAAATAAATAAACAAATAATTTCAAATACACAAAGAATCGAAACCTTGATTCCAAATAATTGTAAGATAACCTCACTTGGAATATTAGGCACAACAACCTTATTTCACGATGTCTTTGAAATCAAACTTTCAAACAAAAAAGAGACAAATAATCAAATAAATTAATCACAACCAATGCACAAGGGTTATAATGGTTCGATGCTTAAACCTACACCTACTCCACTCCCAAAATTACTACCATCGTAATTTTAGCTTTCATTATTTCAAGGTTTTCATAGGTTCACTTTAACAACCTTATGCAGTTCTTATGATTTTCACCGACTATCACAACAAAATCCCTTTTGTGAGTTTCATGGGCTTGTCATAAAACAACCCCCTTTGTGATTTTCATGAGATAACCACAAATCAACCCAATGAGATTTTCGAGCTATCTCAATCAAAACGCAAACAATAAAAATAATTAAAAGGTATTTATCTTCAAATGCCAATTCAAAGATGTAACCGAAGCTTGATGCAACGATCTTCTTTCTTAGGATTTGATGAAGTGGTATATGTTCAACTAGAAATAATATAGGAATCTAATAATTTTCAAAGAATAAAGAAAAAACCCTAACTGTTGCATATTCAATTATCTATATAACACCCCGAACTTTCCAATACTTGAGTATTAAAAGTTCTCGAGTGTTACCATGAAATTTAATATACTATGTACATGTGTACGACACCCATCTAGCTATCCTAGCCTTACACCCATTCTCCAACATGAATCTAACCATTGGGAATAGTCTCCATTCGTAGATCAACCCATCCATCCATTAATTTTCAAGATAGGCCATCAGGTCCAACATAATTAATACATCCGATCCACTCCTTTCATCAAATGATTTTAGTGCTTGATGCCAAAGATGAAGCATATAGAATGTTTAAATGGACCACACAACAAGAAACAGTTGAATTAAACATCTACCATTGAAAAGTCTTGGGGGCTACAGAAGCTTTGGATCAAGCCTATATTCGTGCTTTCCCTTTCATCTAGGGTTGTATGATCTTATAAATAGATTGGATGACAAACAAACATCACTGTAGGGCCTAGAAATGTTTCAACGATGGGAATCACAACACCCACTGTTTTCATACGGTATGATCCACCTGATCGTTGGATATGCTTCAAACATTGGGCTCAACCCCTTAAATTAGATGAATAAACGAATGGACGATGTAGATTTATCTAGAACATCACGGTGGACCCCATAATAACCCAGATTGTACACAACGCGTGTGCACTGGCAATGCACCGAATGCGAAGTTGGGTCAAACCAACGAAACAAAATTTGTGAAAAAGAGAAGGAAACCGACTCCTTACGGCTCGTCCGCTGTGATGATGCTGGCCCACCATCATCATCCGCATGGATGATCTAAGTCATCCATCATGTCCAAGAGGTGATTTCGACCAAAACCATGATGACCATGTACAGTCATGCACACACACAAGTTAACAACGACCGATGAATACCACATTATGTTGATTAGCGGTGTGGCTCACTCAAAACGCGAGTCCAATTCAAATCTTGACTCATGGCCTAACTCGACCCTACAAAACAAATAAATGACCCTGATCCATCAAAAGATCATCGTGAGTGGACCCCACCAGGGAAACTTGAATTGTCTCTTCCGCAAACAGCAGAGAAAACCGGAAGCAATCCGCTTCTAAAACAATCAAACCGCCGATCTTGGAGCCAGAACACACCAGTAAAGTAATCTGAACCATCCACGCATTGTTGATTGCAAGATCAACCACCTAAGGATGACCCGCCAGTAATTGCTGGGTCATCTTCTTCGTTAAAACCAGAAAACCCACCTCTTGTGATGGGGCCCATTCATTGATCAGAGTCATCTAATAGGTGAGCCAGGGTCCTGAAAAGTCAGCCCTGATTTCTAATATGAACCATGTTAGCCATTCACTTCAACCCGAAACGGATCAACGAGATCTTACTCGCATCACATTGGGGATGGGAACTAGCTAGTTTAACTAATCCAGTCATTAATAGTGACCAAAACCTCGCTTAGGGAGAAGGTGGGCCATATTTCAATCCACCATCGAAACAAGATCCATTTTCCCAGATAACTAACCCGACTACTGCTACGTTGTGTAACAAATCCGCAGGATCGCACTCTGTTCTTGCTGCGTAATGATATGTAGGAAAGGCTTAGAAGCCTCACTCCTATAAAAGGGACCTCCAGCGTCCACGAGAAGAAAAATGTGAGAAAAGGGAAAGAAAGGAAGAAAGAAAGAAAGAAAGAAAGAAGGAAAGAAAGAAAGAAAGGAAGAGAGGAAGAAAGAAAAGAAAAGGAAAGAGAAAGATAAAGAGAGAGAATGAAAGAAATGGAGGAGAGTCGAGTGCTAAGTCGACTCGCTGAGTCCTGGACTAAGTCAGGCCCAGGTTCGATCAGGTTGGAATTCTAGTCCAGTGATTTCAATCATTATTCAACTTTGGAAGCATAATTAAATCCTAGTCATATGGAAGGGTGAGTTGACCTTAAGGTGAGGGTTTTATCCTTTAAGCTTGCGGTAATTTAAGTTGATATGTTTTATCTTATCTATTATATACTATGTTTTCTTGTTGCTATGATTCTTTCTTGTGGTTATTTAATTTATCATCAACAATTATCTACCCTTCTGGGAATTATGATATGATGTCAATTTCAAATGACCTTTATGAATTTATGTGGAGTGATGGATATAAGTTTTGCCCTTGCCTTTATCTAGTTGTTGAGTTATCCCTTACTACTCTTCTCTTTATTGAGTTAGCCATTATCACTCTCCTTATTATTGAGTTGGCCATTGCCACTCTTCTATTTGTTGAGTTAGCCATTGCTACTCTCCTTTTATTG
This sequence comes from Magnolia officinalis, assembly GCA_021015155.1. NCBI lineage: Eukaryota > Viridiplantae > Streptophyta > Magnoliopsida > Magnoliales > Magnoliaceae > Magnolia > Magnolia officinalis. The sequence continues at coordinate 52,633,455 of JAJHSJ010000008.1, forward strand.
AGTTGGCCATTGCCACTGTTCTATTTGTTGAGTTAGCCATTGCTACTCTCCTTTTATTGAGTTGACCATTATCACTCTCCTCTTTGTGAGTTAGTGAGTAGCCATTGCTACTCTTCCTTACTTTACTAGCCTTGTACTATTTTCTTTGAGGCTTGGGCATATGTCTTTTATTCCCATGATTCATCCTTTGCTCTCTATAAGTGCAAGTAAGTAATGTGTTAAGAGGTATCACAACTAGTAATTCAAATATTTTATCATGGACGTAATGCACTCTAGGTAGAGACCCTCTTGGTCGTCACGTAATTTCATGGGTTTTTGGGTAGTGGTGCACAAATTGATGTAAGTAATTCGCAATGCGTATTACATCACTTCTGAGATTGGATGTCGCAAATAGTCGCTCCAAGAACAAATCATGACACGTAATTCATCTGACTCATGTGTTGTGCGTCTTGAGGTGTTCACGTAAATCCATGGTAACGTCAGACAGGCCGGTGAATCTCCATAGTGTGAGAATGTGGGGTAATCCGGATTTTATATGAATCGTATTACACATTGTAAAGATCACTATGTATGATGAGCCGCACACACTTTGCTAGGCATGCATCTCATGTAGGTTGTTTGCGCATGCTGATATCCCTTGTAGTAGTGGAGTACAAGGTATATTAGAACCTTTACATTGCTTTTATGAATCTCTTGAATCAATGTTAATCTTAAAGGATGACCATCACTATGAGTAGGGCATTGACCCTCTCCAACCATACAGATGATGTAGTGATGTACAGATTGAAGACCTAGAAGACCTTCTCCCTATGGAAGACTATATTGAAAGAATATGAAGATAGTTTTATGATTTAGTTTTATACTTCCACTTCAAACTCTGATATTGTAATAAGCTTCCATTGAGAAGGTATTTGATTATTTACTGAATTCTTTTACTCTGATGAAATAATCAATATAATCAATTTTATTCTCTTGAATGTTACCTTCATAAATGTATCTGGATGTGATCTAAATAAATGAAAAAAATGAGTTGCGATTTTTAAGGCATCCAATTTGTACATTATTAACACCCGATTTTCTCGGGCATGAGTATAAACTCTGGCCGTGAAAATTTTGGGATGTTACATTCTATGTCTCAAGTAAAGTTTAGATTACTCTCTTAAATATGTTTACAGCTAACTTGAGAAAGAAAATAGAATAAGCTAAATAAGAATAACAATTATCTCACAAATAGCTTGAGAAGGGCCTGAATTTCTCTCTAACTTTGAGAAGGATTTTCTTTAATTTTCATTAGTGAAATGAATGAGAAAATGCCTTTATTTATAACCAAAAGATTTGGAAATTCGATCAGCCTAAAAATAAGTTCGGCTGGCCGGATTCCAACGATTCTATTCAAATGGCTATCAAATTGCGTGAGATAAAATTTATCAAAAATTCGACTAACCCGTGCTAAATTTTGGTTGGCCGGCTATAAGGTTCAGTTGGGTGAATCCCACTGAATTTCGAAGAAATCCATTGCTGGAAACTTGAACCGAAAATACTTTGGGTTGGCCCAATGACAAGTTCGGCTAGCTGAACCCAAAGTTAGGCTGGCCCAACTTGCAACAGATTTTTCGAATGTTGCTGTAAACTTGGCCAAATTTGGTTAGGCAGTCCGAACCTGAAGTTAGGTTGTCCGAACTTCAGTGATTTTACATTATACATATTATGCTTATGGCTATAATTCAAAAACATCTAACCTAGGGTCCTTCTAGGGACATACCATCTGATGGTTGGCATATACAGAGATCTTAATCTTAAAATCATGCAATGCATTTAAGTCTTGAGATGTTGAGCCGATCTTAAGTTAATCTTCATGAGATGTTCTAGAAAACTGAAGTGTACTTGCGATCTGACCGATATCTTTATCTATGAAATTTGACAACTCATATGTGCTACAAATAAGAGCACTTACAGACTTTAATGAATATTGACTTCGCGGAGGAAGGAATTCCAATTCCTCCTCTGATGAAAAGATGTCAAACTCTGAAAGAGAATCTATTACCCAAGTACTATGTGGTTTTAATGCGGACAAGAATCCGATAATGCCCTACCAATTGGGAAATTTTTTCCTAAGTATAGTGTTATTCATCACATTTTTACGTCTAATGTTTATCCTAAAGCCGTTAACAAATTAGATCTCACTCCATTTATGCATTTATGGTTTGCATCCTTCATACGATAGCTATTGTAGTCAAATTTTATCTTCTGACTCTTATTTGTTACTCCATTATTCATTATCGGATGCACCCTAAACATGATTCTCTTCCTTTTCGTTATCTCATGACATCTCTTGCTTTATCTTTTCGAATCCAAATTTCTTCCATTGAGGCACCAAAATCTAAGCTTCCTTTTAACTCTTCTAATCTACATATGATGAAATTAACTCTTCTACCTAAGCAACATGGTATACGTGATGATAGGTAGGGAGAGGAAGAAGATGTTAACATGGATGATACTTCCAATGAATTGGTAGAAGAATTGGCTGAAGATGAGGATGATTCTGATTATCGTCCTTCTAATTGGGATGAATGTTTATCTGCTTTGGAGCATTGGATGGATGCTTTGCATATTTCTCAGGAAGTTCTTGTAACACCCCGTACTTTTCAGTACTCGGGTGTTATCGTGTCACCCAACTTAGTATGAACATTAACCTAGGTACTTGAATGTTCACCCTCATTCTAGGCTAAATTCGACTGTCGAAAGCAATCCCCATCCACATATCAAACTATCCATTTGATTGATTCTCAAAATGGTACATGACAACTTCAGAGACACCTAGTCTAAGACTTCAATCACTCAGACAGACCAATCAAACCTTTCATTTTAATATCGGGACTTGTATCATCCGATCCACCGTCCATCATGCCCATGACATCCTGTAAAGTGATCCGCCACTTGATCACCACGTATAGACCATCCTATCATTTTGAAAACAAACGATATATTATCAACCTTGGGTATTAAGTCACAAGATCCACTGTTCATCAGATCTACAACTGGAATTAGGAGATTCAACCCTCAATTAATATAATTAGCCTATTCGATCAATTAGTTGATCGATGATCTCCTTCTGGACTAGACTATAAATCCCTAGAACAATCCTAAAATCAAGTATGGAAGTTGTCCTACCCATGAAAAAATGTAGACCAACAAACTAAAACCAATATAACTGTAGGATTTCAAAATCCATTAATAAGAAATTTTATCAAGGCCACTTACCCAGGTAGTCCACCTTAAATTTAGAAGCTTGAGTTACCAGGCGCACTAACCAAACAATATATGGAAAAACATACCATTGCAGTTACCCAGATGGTCATTACAATACCTAGGACCGTAAAGGAGTAAATTTGTAATGATCAAACCATCGAATTTTAAAATTGACCATTGGATCGTCCGCGACCATCGACTAAACACAAAAACTCTTATGTATGGTCCATTGAGCTATGGATCTAGCTCATAGTCAGATTGGTGGCCTATCCTAAGCCATTGAAATTGATGGACAGACTAGATTTCTCAAAAACATCACAGTGGACCCCACATTGCAACGAGTGTACACTAGTGGGTGTACATCCATGATGCATTAGATTGCACTGCCTGTCTAAGTCGGGTTGACCTGACAATTCCAAACAAAGGAAGATTTCTTCCTCCTTTCTCGCTCCCGCCTGCAGCCGTTTGAAACAGCTTGCTTGATCTAGATGTGGCCCACCATCTCATCCCAGTTGGACTATCCAAACCGTCCATCTAATGGAGCGTCCACGCCTGATCAAAACCTCATCTGGTTCACATGATGACAAGTGCACGCGTGGGCACAAACCTAGGCGCAAACTGGTTGTGTGTTATAGGTTCTTTCCGAAAATGGAAAACTTCCGTTTCTTTTTCGGTTTGCCAGGATGGCGATCTGAGTGAGGTGGAATCGTTCAATCTCAGCCATTCATTTGGCACTATCCTAACCCTCCGTTCTTCCCATGGTTTAAGGCTTTTCCTTTGTAACAAAATAAAAATAACTACCAATTTTACGTTACCGGTTGTATTTGGAGTTGTTACAAAGCAAACCTTATCCAGACCGTTCATTATCATCCGACGGTTTAGCAACATTAGGGCAAGCCATAAAAGGGAGGTATCCTTGAGCTAGGGCTCTCCATTCCTTACAACATCTCGAAGTAAAAGAAACAACCATTTTCTTCTCCATTCCAACCCATCGGCCTAGCCTCCTTTAAGCTTTAAAACCTCTGTTCCACAAGCTCCCTGGCAAGCATACAAACCATTTTCCCCACCGCTAGTGTAACCATGCTGCATCATTGAAACAGATCCGTCCACATTTCGGGGTAAGTCTGGGTGCGTCCAGACTCCACCAGTCATGATGAAGGGGTCAAGGGAGAGAAAGTAAGAGAAGAGAGTGGGAAGGAGTGCAGTTTCATGCCACACTAACTCACTGTCGAGTTGGGACTCACTAGCTTGACTTAACCTAGTTATGCTAGCCGGGTTGGGTGGGTTTGGGTCTAGTCCAAGCCTTGCCGGAGTTTCAACAAAAGAATAAGGGAAGGAAGAAAGGAGAGAAAAGGAAGAAGAAAGTGAGTGAGAGAGAGAGTGCGACCTCATGCCACACTGAGCCATTGTTAGAGTCACGGTCTGAGTTTAGACTGAGTCTAGAGCTCCATAAAGCCTCAAGGAGAGAAAAGTTATAGAAGAAGATAGTGAAGAAGGGGAGAGTGGGGTTTGCTATGCATTTAAGTTGTACCGAGTCAAGCTGACTCGGTTTGAGTTATGCATTTGGGGGAATCCAAACCCTGTCTGGTCATAAAAACATGGCAGGGAAAGGAAGGAGGAAAGAAAGAAAGAAAGGAAGGAGGAGAGAAGAAAGAGAAGAAGAGGGATTTCAGCTTTGCTTTTTACCGAGTTGTTGTGATTTGACTTAGTGAATCATCATTCAGTTCAGGGCCTGGTCTGAATTGGTTCAGTTCTAACTCAGTCCAGCTAATGTTATAGCAGAAAAGGGAGAATGAAGAAGAAGAAGAGAGAGAGAGAAGGAGAAGATATAGCAACCGGTTTGAGCCAAGTTGACTCATTGTGTCGGGTTGAAGTGGTAATTTGGGACTGATTTCGGTTTGGCGGCACTAAGCATCACTACTAGACCTTGTTGATTCGACGCACCAAGAAGAGCCCGGGTTGGAAACAAGTGAGGTCGATTCAAGTTGCGTTGTGTCAAAATCAAGTTAAGCCAACTCAGTTAAGGTGAAAGAGTTTCAAAACCTATATTTTATTTTATCTATTATTAAAATAAAAGTGATTTGATGTTACTCCATATTTGAAAGGTAGGGAACTCTGGTTTCAAATCATGTAAGACCTGTATCCTAGTCCGTACCGTTCCATAGGCTTTCGCGGTCCTTCCGGTCGAATTCCGGCAATCCTCGACCCATATCTGATCTTTACGCGTGATCTTAAGTCGGGTCCCGCATACCGAAGTGAGCTCGAACCGAAACCTGTACCTAGCGACCGCGCCGTCACCGCGGTTCCAACGTCGTGACTCACACACCGACCCGATACCCAAGCTAGAAGATGTCGGCCCGCGTTCATTTCGAGGAAAACGCCATGCGTGCAAATTCTGAGAGAATCTCTACAACCTATCCCATCAATCAATCAATCAATCCCATCAATCAAGTAAACATCACACATCAAGTCAAGTAAAAGCAACCCATACCCTATCCTTACCTCTCTCTTACACAAGCTAACAAAGTCAACCATTACATCACTTCATCTATCACTCCACCCATCACCCATCACACCTCACCCATCCTTTTCACCCATCACTTCTCTCTCTTCGTCATTTCTCAAAAACCTCTCCCAAGCAACAAGCACCTCACGTCCAAGCCCTCTCTTTCACAAAGCCAAGTGTGGCCCATTTTCCCTACCCTCTCATCTCTCATCCACACCATCGAAACCCCATCAACCTCCATCAAAAGTGTAAGCAAGGAACTAAGGAGGCTAAGGGACCAAAAAGAAGGCCTAGAGGTGGGTGATCGACCATTAGATTCATTTTATTTAGAGACCACTTGATGTGGGACTCGTAATGATGTATGTAATGTAGTGAGGGGCCCATCGTGGCGAGGTCCCTCTATCTCACCGGTTTTTTTTTTTTCTCTCTCTCTCTCTCTCTTTCTCCCTCTCTTTCTCTTTCTTTGGTGGGATGTCTTGTGGCCACCAAGTGCAAAATGGTCTTGGTCGTCCAATCGTGAGGCCCACCTTAAAGCGGGTCTATTGGACCGTTAAGATGAAGGAAAAACACAAGTATCAGATTGGTTCCAATTAGGTGGGACACGTTCATGTGGAACCCACCTTGATGTGTGAGCCATGTTCATGTGGGACCCACCACAATGATGTGTTTATCCATGTCGTCCAGCATCTTGGACACTGGACAGGGTGTGGTGGTTAACATGGAGTGCGTGTGCTGACATGGGTATGTACTAACGAGCAAAAAAAAAAAGAAGATTTATATTTGTTTGGGGTGGGCCACCCATGTAGGCCCCACCTTGATGTATGGGACTAATCCACACTGTCCATTTCATTTCTCAGCCCACTTTAGGCATTGAGCCAAAAAAATGAAGCCGAACTGACTACCTAGGGGGCCATAGTATATAAAATAGTGCTTCTTACCATTAAAATGCACTTTAAAGTTCTATACGCCGAAATACCTTGGGTATTGGGCTCATTTAGCCCGTAATGAGCCACAGGGTTCAATGGCTGGTGTGGATCTGCCTGATGAAGGCCCCACCCAGGAAAATCCTCAGGATTTCAAAAAAAAAAAAAAAAAAAAAACAGCAGCAAACGCTGCTGCCGCTGATAGCCCAAGGACGCCCAATAGCGTCCTGCTGCGTGGGCGCTGGTGGCAGGTGGGCCCCAACCGTGGGCTCCACCATGCTGTGTGTCGACCATCAACCCAATGCATTTGATGGGTCCCCTTTAGGACGGTGGGCCCCCCAAAAATCAACCACGTACACAACTCAGGTGGCCCACATCACAGGAAACAGTTGGGTTAGACGCCTACCATTGAAACCCTTGTGGGTTGCAGAAGTTTCGGATCAAATATGAAATATGTTTTCCTATTCGCCTAAGTCCACGTGACCTCATCAACCGGTTGGATGGAAAACAAACATTATGGTGGGCCCTAAGTCCACGTGACCTTATGAACAGTTTGGATTGCAAAATAAACATTACAGTGGGCCCAGATTGGGTGGAAAATAAACATTATAGTGGGCCCAGGATGGGTGGAAAATAAACATTACTGTGGGCCCCCAGGTCTGAGTGACCTTATCAATGGGTTGGATGGAAAATAAACATTATGGTAGACCCCACATGGGACCCACTGATGTATGTATTGTAATCCACACCTCCCATTAGTGTGGGCCCCACCATGGGTATGTACCTCATCTATGTCATCCATCCTTTCAATCACTATGGAATCCACCATAATGTATGTGTTGCATCCAACCCGCCCAACCATTTATAAAAGATCATTTTAAGGCTTGAGACTAAAAAATAAGACAGATCTAGGTTCAGCTGGACCACATTATAGAAAATAGTGGGTTTGAACGTCCACCATTAAACCCTTAGAAATTTTAATGGTGGAAGTCCTTATCACCACTTATATTTGAGTGTGGCCCATCTGATATATATGTGGCCCATGTGGTGTGGCCCATTTACCATATTATGGACCATTGTCGAGGCCCACCTTGATTTGTGTGAGGTCCATTGTTGAGGCCGCCTTAATAGATATGAGGCCCATGTTATAAGGCCTATTGTGACGTATGCAAGGCCTATGTGATTAGGCCCAACTTGACATAATTGTGGCCCACCCACTGAGGCCCACTTTGATATATATGAGACCATGGGTTGAGGCCCATTTGACGTATTGGAGGCCTTTGGGTCGAGGCCCAACGGGATGTACATAAGGTCCATCGTAATATGTGATTCTTCCATGGTTTATGTAATGATGTTTTGGCGGGCATGCCTTGGGAGCAATGATGGTTTGACATCCACATTGTATGATGATGTTGGTTAAATGTTCGCATTATCACTCGCCCTAAGGCCCATTGATAGGCCCATACTTGCAGTGTGTAGGTCGTCTAGGCCCATCTTCGCTATGTATAGAGTCCATCACTGTATCACATAATTCATGCTCATACGCATCATTTCTATGCTTGATATGAGGAGTGACTGATCATAGCATATGCCTTCGGGCAGATTGTTTATGGGCTCCCTGACAGGCAGAGTTTTCTTACATGAGCGCGTGGTACACGCAGGATTGTTGCATGACTGGTAGTGTGATTCATGCACTTACATTTGTGTGATTGTGATTACTGTATGCCCTAGCGACATCAGGGCCATAGCCTCCACAGACACACCGTGGATGACTGGGTTGGATACCGAAAATATTGTTTCTAGCATTGGGGCGTCATAAATGTCCCTGGGTGAAAATCCCTAAACCCGATGGTACCAGAGGATAACTCCAACTTCAAGACCCAGTGGATACACGAGAGCGCGAGGGCCGTATACCAGTCGGCCGCGTCTCCCACTGTGTCGTGGTCAATTGGAAAGGGGTGTGACCTTACCCGCCTAAGTGAGGGGGCAATTTCTAGGTTGAGTTTAACCAGCTTGAGGAATCGGTCCGCTATCGATAAGCTGGGCCCGATATTGGCAGGCGGATAGTGAGGTCTCTTCCACTCTCCCAGTTGTGTGTTCAGATAAGGGGCGGCAAGCTGACATAGAGTGTACTAGACCTCGGTAATTATCCAGATTGAGAACTGTACTGATTTGATGCTCTAGTGAGGAGCTATATTGATATATGATGAGGATTGGCATGATCGAGTTGCATCTCGCATCGCATGGCCGTGTTATGGCCGATAACATTTATATTCTACACCGCATAGCCTTGGTATGGCTGATTGCATTCATATACCTATCAGCATGATTTCGTATTACTCTGACCTTGCATTCTGAGCACGCTTATACTATGCACACACTTACACCACTCTCTAAGCTTTCCATAAGCTTACGCACGATTGATGCGTGCAGGTGACGCCAGGACGCAGCCGTAGCCTCGCCGCAGTTGGAGCGTGCAGCCGAGCTTCTGGAGTTTTTGTTACTCTCATTATATTATATTTTTCTTTAGACGCATTGTACTTAAAGTTTTTTATCTAATGGATTTTGTGATGGTGTTCTTGTGGTTATTGGTCGTGGGTTATGCTTATAGTTATGCTCATTACAAATCAAATTGATGATTAGAAACCTTCCTTGTAGTATCCCAGGATCGAAACTTGGTATATGGGTGCCAAGAGCCGAGAATGAGGTACTACAGAGGCTGTCGGCGTCGAATTCGGCAATCGGGAATTTTATGAGCCTGGTTTCCGAGTTCGGGGCGTGACAAATCGCCACTCTTGGATCCTAGATCAGACCCAAGCTCAGGCTGAATTGTTGAGCCAAGTTAACCTAATAGACCTTGTTGAATTATATTATTGGGTAGCTGATAATAGTTGTTTGGGTACAACAATTCTAGGGATTTAAGCCATGCCAGATGGAGCCAATCAAGCCTAATCCGAAGACAAGATTTGGTAACCAACTAGCTACTAAGTAAGTTGATATCCCTAAGTACATTTCCTTATGATGTAATGTGTACCTAGTTTAGGTATAGCAATACCTTTAAATATCTTAATTGGAATGTAGGACTCAAAACCCCAAGTTTCATCCTCACCATATAAATATTGTAATGTTGCGATTTAATTGGGCAGATTGTGTTGATTTTGATCATCAAGTGCACAACTAACTCTAGCAACATTGGAAGCGATTCGACTCATACGGTGATGATTTCTTCCCCTTGAGCTTTCCACTTTCCTATTAGTTTAAGTAATAGTTATTATTTTAATTACAACTAATAACCAATATCACTAATTCATTATTACTTGTGCTAGTTATTGAATCTAATTGTCAAATTACGTGCTCACATTTATCTTGAATGAACCTCCATATGTTATATTTAAACTATCTTCTTATACCGTGAATTGCTTGTGGAACTTAAATTGCTACATATATCAATGAAAAATTTCACTTATATATGTAAACCCATACTTAGGATGTAACGGGATTAAATGTATTGGAAATGGACCCTCGACTTGGAGGTTACCTTGGGTGGTGGAATATTAATGTGGGTTCACCATCCATATGTTGTGTGCTTATATGACTTTTGGGGATAACCTCTTTACTGCTTTGATTTAAATTTCCCTACATGACCTCATTATCTCTTCAATTTGTTATTTACTTCATGAAACCCTTTTATCGCTTCGGTTTGGTATTTATCCTATATGGCCTCCCAATCATTTCAAATTGATATTTGCCATGTGTGGCTTCGATGGTTCATCCCTACATAACCATGCGGTGGTGAGTCCCACGTGTTGAATATGATTGGCCACTAGTCGATGGGGTTCCATTAAACATCTTAATGTGAGAGTCTCATGAGTCGGGGATGGTGGCATGAGACAAGATGCCCGAGTTGTCTGCCTACGCTGAGTGATGAGCCCCCCGTGGTGACCTTTGAACTTTCTTAAATTGGCTAGTTGCAATCAGAATAATAATGGTTAGCCTAATCATGCATTCATAGCATGCGAGCGATGATAAGTGGCTAATTCTGGATGCTGTAGCACGTGCCCTTAGGCCTTAGTTAAGGTATCATTTCACTAGCTCCCAGACTATCGACTATTGACCCACGTACGTGATGTACGATGGCTTGGTCACTATGCCTGTACGTGATGTACCCACGTGATGTGCTTCGCTGGTGACCGGCCATATACATGGGTGACAAGCCCAAGTTCGATTAGATGAGCATCCCTAGGTCGATGTGCATTCACGCATCCATGCATTTAAAAAAGATTGCATCATGTATTGTTTTGGATGCCTTATTTCTTTAAACTATGCTTGAGTAATGCAGCGGTGTGTAATCTTGAGGGAAATTCACACTGAGCTGGCCACTCATTCATCGAATATATAACCGTAAAGGTAGTGCAAGTGGCTTAAATGATATTAATGTTCAGATTGATGAGGAGTAGGGTACAATTGCCATGGATGCATGACTATATCTGTCAAAAGAAGTTGCGATCTTGCTTCTTAAGTTTATATACATCTCATTATTTCTCATGTGTTAAATTGTGTATTTCTTGTAATTATTAACATAGAGACATTGGTTTGTATAAAACATTTGGGCAACCGCTCATATTTTAAATGTATATGCAAATTTCCTTTATGCTTGATTTGTTCCTATTTCACCTAAATGCTCACGCTGAAAAAGAAAAGAAAAAAATATATGTGGAATTTTACTATCTTTAAAGGTTAACACTTGGGTTTTTGGAAAATGAGTCATATACTCGGGTTTTAAAAACCCAGGGTGTTACAGTTCTTGTTTTAAATCAACGGCTTAATATGAAGTACATGAAAAAGTACTTTCATCGTATGTGCAAGAGCTTGAAAATACTGATCCTAAGATGCAAACTCCATCTTCTGTTGAATCTGAATGATGTTTATATTCTTGAATTGTTGATTTGGATATCTTATTAATATTTTCAAACTCATGAAACTCTTAAAATCTTGTTTAATATTTGACCTTTGCTATGTTTAATGTTAATTCACTTGTTATATCTTATTCTCACTTCCTATATGTTTAATGTACTTCATCTTCCTTTGTCAACTTATGACAAAAAGGAGGAGAGATGATCTCATATATGGAGATGACTCATCTTATGTGAAAACAAGTTCTTTTTAGTATATTTTTCAGGGGGAGCAGAAAACATATTCTTCATGTGAAATCTTGCACTAAAAGTTCATGATTCGAGGCCTTCATTTTTCTAAATATGGTTATTGAGTTAATATAATCTTAAGTATTTGTAATGTGATGAATATGTAATGTGTTATATTTAATCACAAAATTGATGAAAGGGGAGATTGTAAGTGCTAATGTTTTAAGCACCCTATCTTTGGCCAGCCGAACTATCTCGAGTTAGCATGGGATCGACCTAGGTAAATTTTACAATAATGCATGATTTTGAATTTCAGGAATCTTAGGCCAGCCGAACCTTATCTATGGCCAATTGAAGGAATCTTAGGCCAGTTAAATTCTGTCTCGGGCCAGCCCAAGTTTGGTTCAAATTAGATCCTGTAAAATCTACTAGCCGTTGAAACAGAATCATGAAAATCTGGCTAGTCGAAGGGATTCTAGACTAATCAAAGCTTTAATCTCTTAGCTATAAATAGAGCTAATTTCTCATGATTTTAAGATAAGAAAAACAAGAAAAATACAGGGAAACAAAAGTGAGAAATCTTTTTTTTTTTTTTTAAGCCATTTGCATTATTTTTATATATCGTTTTTAGCTTATTCAATTCTCTTCTCAAATCTTGATAAATTCAAATAGAGAGTGCCCTATACTCAACTTGAGAATAGAGGATTGAATCTACAGCTTTTAGGGTTTTTTTCTTTGAAAAATCATATATCCCTACATCTTTCCTAGTTGTGCATACATTGGTTCATCTTCATTTAAAGAAAGAAAGGATCACTGCATTCACTAAAGCTTAATCTTCAAAGGCTTCATCGATATTTTCGCTTCGATAGCTCACATCTTCAAAACGATAAGTTTTCATCTAGTAAATTACTTTTACTTTGGGTTGATTGAGATTGCCCAAAAAATATCATTAGGTTGATAAGTAATAAGCCCGTTGAAATCACTTGATGTTAGTTATGATAGCTGTGAAAATCATAAACTGTAAGAGGTTATTGAGGTTAGCTCGTGAAAACCTTAAATATAGTGGAAAGCTAAAATTACTTGGTGATGTAATTTTGGAAGTGGAATAAGTGTGTGTTAACACTAAACCACTATAACTCTGTTTGTCTTGCAGTGATTAATAATCTTTTCCTTATATTTATTATCTTAAAATACTGAAATTAAGTCATAAAATAAGATTGCCTTACCTAAGATATTAGGTGAAGGTTTTTTTATGAGTCAATTAAAATCAATATTTCAATATTAGATGTTGTTTTGAATTTATTTTCTGAGATTGATTATTAAAAATTGGTTAAGTCATATTTACCCCCCTCTAGGACATCGATAACTCAACTTTCAGACTTTCGACCGTTGATGGAATCTCACAAATCCGGCGTGGGAAACCCGTCGTAGAGGGTTGGTTGGCTAAAGTAGCTTCTCCTACCCCAAAATTATATATGATACGTTGAAAAACTCATTCCAATTTGTGAGATACAATTATTTGAGGTTTTGACGGTCCTGATCACCTTCGCCCCTGATCAGGCCTTCTCTGGTCCATCTTGGCCACAAAACTGTCTGCGACCGACTCTACATCACATTATGCCCTAGGAAGTTTTTAATCGTGGGATTTCAATCAGCATTGTTTCATATGGTACGGTCCACCTAAGATTAGGATCTACTTCATTTTTTTTCTTGACCTAAAATGAGCTTAATAAATGGATATACAACGTGGATATACAATAGATGAACAAAGCGGGCCTCACAGTCAGGGCCATACTATGTTGGGTGAGTCCTGGGCGCACCAAATCCGCTCCCGTAAGGAATAGGAGTCGTTCTCTTACTCGTGCGAGTAACTAAGTTGAGCTAGATTGACACGTGTGGGTGATTCGATCGGCTCACCCAGATAGCCCCACCATTTTTTTGATCATGTCATCAGTGTTAAGACACGGCTTATCAGTAGAAGTGGGCATCATGTCAAGTTGAGTCAAACTGAGCTGGGGTTGACCTGACCTGATTTTTAAATAGACTTGACCCGAACTCGACCTGACTCGGTACCGAGTCCAACATGCCTGACCTGATCTGATTGTGGGTTTAGCCTGAACCAAGTCTGACCTGGTCACGAGGATCAATTTGGGTCAAGTTAACATTTTTATTTAGGGCTTAGAAATGGCTCAGCCTGAGCCAGCCCAGACGCACCTGAGCTAACCCGAACCAAATAAAAGCATCCAACCGATTCCAATTTATCCATTCTAACTATATCTGACCCCAATTTCATAAAATCCATCAAATTAGAATACCCTAGCATAATGTAATTCACAAGAATATATGAAAATTATGAAATAAAAGTTTTATGGAGCACAAAATTAGAAAAATAGCATGGTGGACCGGGTGTGTGTGAATGATCTGTTAAGTTAAGACGAGCTGTAACACCCCGAACTTCTTAATACCCGCGTATTGAAAGTTCTCGTGTGTAACCATTAGATCTAACTTATTAAGTACACACGTACAATACCAATCTAGCCATCCTAACCTTACATCCATTCCCCAACACGAATCAGACCGTTGGGAATAACCTTTATGCATATATTAAGTCACACATCCATTGATGTTCTAAATGAACCATCATCTCATCAGCAAAACCCACCTTAGGGCTTCAACCACCTTGTAGACAAATAGAATCATATAGTCGCGTTTTAGGACTCGAGTCATAAAATCTGCCACTCACTAGGATTATAACGTCACGTCGAACGACCCATCCTTCAAAAACACAAATCAGATTATTTAGTCTTATAATTAACTCCTAGAATACACCTAAACACTCTGTAAGATCCCATGGTCATTGATAACTAGACACAAACTTACCTAACCGTTGGATTGGTGGAATGGTCAGGATGTCAATCCAAACATCCATGTAGTGTGTCCCACTTAACTCGTAGAGTTAGTTAAAGACTATGTACATGACTCATAAGGATCGATCTACCATACATCACATTCCAAAGAGCCTAATAGTAAATTGACTCCTAAACTATAATATGCAACTAATCTAGTTGGGGCCCGTCATATAGATCGACCCAAGAGCCGTTAGGGACATATAAATTGGTAAATGATCAACCGAGGTGAAATCTGATCATTAAACTACATGTGATTATCAGTTTATTGAATGGATAGGGGGGTTACAGCTCACGTAAGTCTTAGATCAACACCTTTATCACACCCAAATATTCCTCCAAGTCCTTAAGACCCTTTTAACCGTTGATGTTCAAATTCGAAATGATCTGGCCACCAGATCAACAGCCACCCACAAATAAGACTCGAAAGTTAAAAGTATGGCCCACCTAAGCGCTAGAATTAGCTGATAAATGGATAGATGTCCTAATAGGATGAGTAAAATAAAATGGATGGTACAGATTGTACCATGCATCAATATGGACGCCACCATGGGAGGTGTGCGGACACGGGATGTGTGCAACCGCGGTGCACGCAGGTTAAGTGTCGGGTCAAACTAGCTTTGAGCCGATGGATTTCTAAAAAAGAGAAATTCCTCTGTTTCTTTAAGTTCCCTCCAGCAATGGTGTTTGAAAAACGCCATTCCATATTCTGAATGTGGGCCACCATTTGAGGTCAAGTGACCAGATTCGAGTCATCCATCTTGTAGAGAGACCACCACCGATCAAACCCTACCCATTTCCAACCATTGGATCGCACATGAGTGCACACCTACTCGCGTGGAAACCAGTGGGGTGCGGCTGCTTCTCCTCCAAAAACAGAAAGAATTTCAATTCTTCCTCTTCTTGCATTCACACATGCAATTACTACTCTTCATTCCCATGGACTCTAACATGAATCGTGATCCAATCCCATCCCGTAGCTCTTTTGCATTCCTTCCGTAAACGGCAACAAACGTGGATGAATCGCGCACTCGTAAAGTCTCTCGTGGAGGGCGTTCAAACTAAGATACCTAGCTCCAATCCAAGTCGTCCAAGCCTTATATAAGGGATTTTCGAATCTTTTCAAGCCAATAGAAAAGGGAGGAAAACACCAAGAGAATAGTGTTCCGCCATCTTCCATGGGAACAAACTGTAGCCTACAAAAACTATCGTTCCAAGAAGCCACCAGATAAACCGAGTCTGATCCTTCAGTTTGGTGGGCCAACGATCCTCAGTTTATCAATCCAAACCAACCAAAGAAGCCACTTTGAAGGTCAGATGGCGATGGTGAGATCCACCATCGATACAGACCACCCTCTACGCCAGGAAGTTGATGGCCAAGGAAGACCGTCTGATCATAATCTCCCAATCACACCCGATCAAGATGAGGTCAGAAGATCTAAGGTAGGTGTCTGAAAACACAAGGGAGAAAGAGATCCTATTGCGGAACGAAAACAACTGACCAAACGGTCAGGTGCTACGATCCTTCGTGTGCAAGAACGCTGCAAGTTGTTGAGTTAGATTCAGAAACCCCCTCACATGCGGAAGTGCTGTCCAAAAATAGTATATAAGAGAACATCCTTACAGGTTCCCAGAACGGCAAAATGGAGAGAGAAAGAGGGAGAGAAGACGTCCGTTCGAAAGAAAAGAAGAGAGAGAAGACGATGATTTTTAGAACTCGACTCGCTGCCGAGTCAAGTTGTAGCCACGAGTCAGAGACTCAGTGAGTCATTTGGGCTACTGTTTCTCAACTCTGGGCTTGAGCTCAGGTTGTTGAGCGAGCCTTTCAGAGAAAGAAGAAAAGAAAGAAAGGGAGAGAGAGAACAAGGAAGAGAGAGAGAGAGAGAGAGAGAGAGAGAGAGAGAGAGAGAGAGAGAGAGAGAGTGTTGAGTCGACTCACCGACTCCTGGACTGAGTCAGGGCCAGGTTCGAGTCAGTTTTGGGTCCTATAGTGCTAGGAACCCTGGTGGAGAGCACTCATCAGGTGGAGTTATGGGATTGGTATTGAGGGTCAAATATTACATATTAGACCCCTGTTATTACTTGAATTTACGAACATAATACTGTTTAACGGCCTATTTTAATCGTGTTTGTGTTGCAAGGTGACTTTAGGAGTTGGGACTGGAAAAGGGTATTAAAAGCATAGATTTAACACTCAGAAATCACCAAGGCAAGGGACGGACCCCAGGAGACTGAGACTGAAGAATTTACAAGCCAGAGATCTGAGAAAATCAAACCACTCACGTTAAACGGGCCTGAAAATCGTCCAGAATGCAGGTTCCCACAGTCCATTCGGCTCGAAACTTTATATCAGGCATGAGGACCCTAAATTAACCATACATTAAGGGGGGACCCACTTTACATGGTGCGCGTGCATAGCACACGTGCACTGGATTAGCATCGAATCGGTGGAATAGGTCAACAGAGCTTTGACTGATCTTTCTAAAGGATTTTGAATCCTTCTTCCCGCCGTACAACCAGAAGAGGGACTTGCGGTTGGATCTTGTGGGCCACCACCGTGGCCCATACAACTAATCCGGACCATCCATTTAAACCCTATGGTCCGTCTTACTAAGACCTAAGTGACAGAATTTCAAAAGACAACGAGGATGGGTTTCCAGCCGTTCAAACGCAGGTCATACGGCCATAAGATCGAGCAGGTGGGCCATATTAAAAGCACTCCACCATCCATTTCCACCCAAAATCTTGTCACGAAGGTAATGGATAGAGTAGATTTCCTCACGAATGTTGATCATGGGCCCTACCATCGGCCCAGCGCAGGTCTTACATAGGCCGCGTGTCTAAGCAGAGCCCGGACGCTGCCGTCTTTCGTAAGCCCTTATGTGATCTCAATCATGATCAGGTCAATGATCCAGACCATTCAAATGATGGAGAAAGGGGGTCTTGAACCACACCATGAAGTTAGATCCCAAAGATAGGCCATGCATCCGCTGCAAACACCATCCAAACGCAAGTCAGTTGCATTTTTCACTGCACACGTTGCGTAAGGAGTTTCTCCACTGACTCCAGCCTCTTATGCACAACTCCACAGCCACATCACTTACTCTCCTATGCCTATAAAATGAGAGAAGAGAGAGAGAGCATGGGATCATCAATCTTGGGACGTGAAGAGAGCAAGGGAGAGAGAGAGAGAGAGAGAGGAGAGAGAGAGAGAGAGAGAGAGAGAGAGAGAGAGAGAGAGAGAGAGAGAGAGAGAGAAGGCGTGGACGGCTCAGACTTGGGTTCTTTCTTCCTTTTCTTCTTTCTTTATGTGTTTATGTCTTTCCTTTTCAGAGATGTTAGCATGACTATGTCAAGCTAAGCCTCTTAGCTAGGGCTAAGAGGTGAAGCTTGTAGTGAGATGAGAGACTTTTTGTTTATGCCTTTTGTTTCATGTTTAAACTGAATAAATTTTGATTATATGTTGATTATAAAAAATGCCTTTAGTTTTTAATGATTTGTTGTGACTTCAATTACAATAGATTTGCGATAACTTTGACTATTTCCTTTTCATTATTTTGATTATGAAGTTAGGAAGCCCTGTTGTTCACCATCGTCCCATGAACATGGTTGGATAATGGAATCCTTCCTAACATTCATATATCTCTCGGAATGGTTGTGGATTGGTTAATTTCTGTTGTTTACTTTGTTTCATGGGCATGGTCTTGTGATGGAATCCATTCTAATTAACATCCTTCTCATCTCTTAAAAACTAGATCAAAGGAAGTTCATAGTTGTTTTTAACATATTATCTTCTAACTGGATGAGGATGGGACTCTAAATCCAGTTGTGTTTATGAATCAAGCATAGATCCACCCGATCTCTACAAGTGGATCCTTGGCACCCTAGTTTCTCACCTTTGAATTTTACAAATTTTATATTAATATTTCATCATCATTCTCTTAAATTTCCTGATTTAGATTACATCTTCACGTAGTTCTACTTCAAGTTACTTTCAAATTATGTACAAGGTTCAGTCCTTGTGGATTCGACATCGGTCTTACCGAGATTATTACTAAATCGCAACCCTATACTTGGGGTGTGAACAAGTTTTTGGCGCCGTTGTTGGGGATTGATGGTTACATTTTTCTGAGATTAGCTAGTTTTAGAATTAGGTTAAGATTAAGGTTTTCCTAGATTTAGGTTTTTCTATTTGATTTCTAGAAACTAACCTAACTTTCCTGTTTTGTAGGACCCTGATATAGGCTTTCTGATTTGGTAATCTCTTCCTGATTTTTCTTCCTTTCTATATCTAGATTAGGATTTGTTTTCTATTTTTAGAAATTTTCCTGATTTGTTTTATATTATAGTGCTTCTTTTATTTTTAGAAACTAACTTCCTAATTCTAGGTTAGAACTTTCCTGATTAACTTTTAGAAACTAGGTTAGTTACTTCCCTTTTTAGAAACACTTTCTAATTTTAGAAACTAACTCATCTTTCCTTTATTTATTTTTAGAAACTTTCTAATTCTAGGTTTTCTTTTAGAAACTTTCTTAATTTCTATTTTAGGTTTTTAGAAGTTTTTCCTTTTTTAGAAACTAGTACTTTCTATTTTAGGAACTTTGTAATTTTAGAATTTTTGTTTCTAGTAACTAACTTATTTTGGTTTGTTTTGCAGGTTTTTAACTTAGGGAATCCAATTTAGTAACTTCTTTCCAACCCTCTCTTTCTTACTAGTTTTTTATTTCATTTCTTTCTTTTAGGTTTAAGTTTAGAATTTGAATTGAGGGCTGCGAGTGTTTCATGCCCAAGTGGGTTCGTGACAACACTCGACGTCTCTTGACTGAAGGAGGATTGGTTGAGGGGTTGACTATCCATCGCAAGACTAAACACCGCTCGAGATCCCCTGAGTTAATTGAAGTGATGATTGCAAAACAACCTCTTCCACCTTAACCTAGGGTGGAAGACTTCTGGGATGAGAATGAGGTGCATCAAGCTACCCCACCTCGTACTTTACGAGATTATTTACAACTGGCGGGGGTGAGCACGCCCTCGTGCATGGTTTTTCCTGAGAATATGGGACACATGAATATCAAGACAGGGGTAATCCAACTCCTTAAATTTCATAGGCTTGAGTCAGAAAATCCATATTTACACCTGAAAGAGTTTAATGAGATCATAGCCACTTTATATTTTCCAAACATGTCTAAGGACACAGTCAAGCTGAAACTCTTTCCCTTTTCTTTGAAAGAGAAAGTTAAGACGTGGTAGCATTCACTGCATCCTAGAATGATATACAAAGGGAGTTCATAAAGAAATTCTTTCCACATCATAAAATGAACACCCTTAGAAAATCAATCATGAACTTCTTCCAAAAGGAGGATGAAACATTCTTCCAATGTTGGGAAAGGTTCAAGGATCTTGTCAGTTCATGCCCACAACATGGTTTTGAAACATGATGCATTACACACTTTTTCTATGATGGACTGACATCTTCCATGTGTCAATTAGTTGAGACGATGTGCAATGGGGAATTCATGAATAAAAATGTCGATGATGTGTGGGACTACTTGGATAGACTTGCTGAAAACTCACAATCATGGGACACATACCCAAAATCAAGCACTATGTCTAGGCCGACTCAATCTAAGGAGAGGGGTGGAATCTATCTCCGGAAAGAGGACGATGATATCAATTCTAAAGTGACTAATCTCATAAGAAAATTCGAGGCCATGGAATTAAAGAAGGATAAGGTTAATGAAACTGTTTACAGTATTTGTGATGGCAACATTCACGCAACTGAAAATTGTCCAACAATACCTGCCTTCCGAGGGTTGCTGAATGAGGAATCCAATGCCGTGAACAATTATGTAACGCCATAAAAATTGGGGGTCGAGCATAAGCTCCACTCCCGAGTTCCAACGCATCACTTATGCAACATAGATAATGATGATTAAATGTTGTCCGTATTAGTGCATTAAACATGAGTGGGATTATACCAAAGCAGCATATCATACTTCAGAGACAGTTAAATTATGCAAGCGGAAGACTGTGATAGATATATAAAATATATAAACTGTTGTAAGTCTCCAGAGTGTGAACATGTTACCAGATTAAATATATACATGTATACACCAAAAATGAACAAAATGAATATACATGGGTGTTCCAAAAGTGCAAAATAATAAGTGTAATGGTATCTTATCAGCACCCCTGTAACCCCGTCGATCAGAACATGGTCTACATAGACCCGCCTGATAGTTACATAAAGGAGAAACCCTCCTCGACATCATAAAAGTCCGACCCTGCTTCGTAAGCATCGCCATCATCTGAAACTAAAACAGGGTCTGGTTGGTGTTTAAAACACTGTCCCATAACGTGGGAGTGAGTGATCAACTCAGTGGAGCTATAAAGCAAAGGTTAACATGTTATCAATTTAGTCAAGCAGTAATGATAAAACAATACAATCAAACATCCCTAAGTACTCTGATTAATGCAAGAATGATATGTAGTAATGATGCATGCCTCGCCTACACTCCCTCTACAATCTTCATCTCACGGTCGTGGCATGTCAGTTACTTCCTCAGTGCTCTACCCAACGCCAAAGGCACATGCAATGCGGCGCATGAGCGTGATTACCAAGTTCTTATTAGGCATTTTCATACAACATGATTGGGAAATTAAGGTACCTCCCTTATATCATTTTTCAAACAATGATCCATTCTAAGGTCGTCAGTCCTAGTAATCTCATACGATGTTACAGTTCTAGGTCACTACAAAGGGCTCGTCACCTCGATGCAGTGTAGGCCTAGTTTATACTCTAGTTGCTACGGAAAGGCTCAGCGTATGCTTGAGGTCACTACAAAGGGCTCGTCACCTTATCAATGTAAGCTGACAGCTTGAATACAGTGTCTCATACCACCGTATTCGGCTCACGAGGCGGTGTTGCTCACTGGTCACTACGGGGAGGCTCGTCGCCCCAACGTAGGCTGACAGCTCAACTACAGTCTCCCATACCACCATGTCTGGCTCATGAGCCTTAGCGGATCGAGGTACCAAGGTTAACGAGATTTTTATTGGTGAGTTTGGTACCTTAGGTTCAAGCAGTAGCGTCCATACATGGTGAACATACATCGGGTCAATCGGGTTACTTGACGAGCTCGACTAGTACGAGCGCACATCGAGTTGATTGACATGAAGTGCGTAAGCACTCCGTGTGGCCTAACCTCTATCGACAACAAACGTACAGTTCAGGTTCATTGAACACGTCATGCGTGGTGAAGAGACTTCAGCCACTAACTTGGAAATCATTACCGATCGTCTGGATAACGTCGTAGCCCCAAACACACTCCAAGCAATTGTGTACGCATGTAGTAGCCAGAGATAGCATGCGACAACTAAATATGAATCTCATTTGAGCATTTCAATGAACACATAGTGTAAATGTTAGTGTATATAGACATTTCAATAGTAAATCACATAGTAGTAAGATAGGTTACATAAAGGAAACTCTAAATATGTATAAGGGGATTGAGAATCCCATCTCAACACCCTCATTAAGTACATTACATCAAGCATTTTCTCGTCCAAGCATTTTATCAAACACATAGACTACACATATCCATGTACATATAATGTATTAGTTTTAACATATATTATGACAAGTCCTTTCACAAAGGAGTTGTCACACATACAACTATCATACATACATATATATATATATATATATATATATATATATATATATATATATAATCACTAAGCATAGCAAGCACAAATGCAAATTCCATATTCATTCAAACATTATAACGAACACTTGGAATACATTTTAATCAACATAGCTTACATACATATGTAATATACGGGAAACATCTAATCTAAGCATATGTGATAGCGATCGAGTCAGTCATAAATCATTAACTAACATTGAAGACCTTGAAAACCATAACCTAAACATCTATAGTCTGCACCTTTCATTGGTAAACTTGAACCGAACTCAGTTTGAACACAACGCCTTTGTCTACGGCACAACGGCTACTTGAATTACGAAATAGATTAGCTATTTCATTGATATCTCTATTTAAATTTCAAAAATGAGATTAGGGTTAGGATTTCTTACCCAAATCAGAATCGAAACAAGTTGAGTAGCGAAGTTGAGAAGGAAACGACGTGTGTTGTTGTGCGAAAAGATCCCAACAACAATCCCCAAGAATCTCTCCTCCTTCCTTCCTCCTTTCTCTCCTTTTCTTTCTCTCTCACCTAGGGTTTTTAAGAAATTCGTATGGCTTGGGAGTGAGGGGGTTTTATGTCGTTATATAGACCCAGAACTGACCGAAATGGCCCCAGGGCCATGGTATACTTAGGTTATCGCCAAATGGAGGCTATTTCGATCCAACAGAGCACTTCTTGAGGCCCCTTTTCTGCGTGCGGTCGGACTTAAGCTCCCTGGCATTGGATCTAGGTCGAGTTAAGTTTTTGGTCCAATCGGATTTACAGATCGACCGTGGTAGACCAGTTTCAGTATAACGGTCACCATCACTCGATCAGGGCCACAAGTACACTGACATGTGTATGAAATTTTTTCTAATCCGAGGGTGTAATTGGGTCAAATTCTGATGGTCTGAAAGATTAAATTTAGCCCGCAAGCAAACGGCCAAAATCACTTAAATCTGAGTTCAATTTTTAAAGATATTAGTGTTTCTCGCACACTTTGCTCTAGGCTCAAGTTGTGCGTTTCTGGACACTATCTGGATTTGATTCCCAAGATGGTTGTCAAACCCAGTAAGGCGGTCATAATCTTTTAGTTTCGCGGTAATCGGACTTTCGACGCATGGTCCAGGTTCGATACAGAGTTTCAAGGTGCTCCCGAGAGCAACTGGATTTTGAGATTGATCTTAGGTTATAGGGTAATGTAGCGTTAAGGATTCTGTAAGTTTTAGGTTTTACAGTTCAAATATAAAGTGGTTCAAGCTAATTCTACTGAGTATTCAGTTTAGTACTTAACTAAATTATGCCCTAATTACGACAGAATAAGGTCCTAGGGCAGTTCTACACCCCCTTCTGGTACTTTTAATTATTATATTATTTTAATTATTTTTTAATAGTTCTTCATCAAGTATACTTCATCTCTACCAAATTTCATTAGATTTTGTATTGTAGAAAATTTCTAGAAATTCTAGAAGCAACAACTGTCCAAATTAATGATTTTCAGGCCGTTGTCACAATGACCCATATTTAACTATATTAATATTTTTATTATATTTTCACTTATTTTTATATAAAACTAAACTTATCAAGCTTCACTCTGGCTTTTGAATCACCTAAATCGGAGTTATAACGAGGGAGATATGACTTTTTGAAATCGGGCTGAAAAACATCAGAAAACGGCAAAAAACGGGCCGCCCGGAAGAACCGGACCGGGGTGCGCACTGGACTGGGCGGGGTGCCACCGCGTTCGCCTGATGGTGGTTCCGCCAGTTCTTTCCTTGAAGTGGGAGTATCTTCCACTCTGGAATGAGTTATTCGACATGCAATATATGTTTTTGGGGTAGGAGAAGCTAATCTATCCAAATAATCTATTTATTTTAACATAATTTTAATGGTCAAAAGATCATTTTATTTATTTATTTTCTATTTATGGTAATTTTTAGTTTAAGTATTGTTCTTCATCACCTAAACTTTAGGATTTGTGTCTAATATAAAAGTACTTAGAAAAAATTGAAGAATAAGGTGGTGAAAGGTGAGATTTTGAAGGAAATGGGTTAAAAAGGGATTTTTGACTTTGGGATTGAGTTCTGAGAAGTTAATAGGGTGTTATTATCGACCCATTGCCTAAGGACATCTATCTCCAGGTTGGAAAAAATCTAGGGCGTTACAAATTATCAAAGACCTTTCAATGGACCTACCTCTAATACATACAATCCTAATTGGAGAAATCATCCAAACTTTAGTTGGAGGAATGGACAAACGGCTACCTCTCAAGGTTTCTTCAATCAAATTCCAAATCAAGTGAAACCTCAAGAGGATCCAGTTCAAAATAATATTTGAGACCAAGAGCTACTCAACTAGGACATCAGAGCGGTTTTAAGATCACTTTTGACATCTATTCAAAGAATAGAGTCGCAATTAACAAATGGGGGAAAGGGGATGCTTCCTGCTCAACCTCTCCCTAATCCTAAACCGCAGTATGAGATAAGTGATCCAAGCTCATCAAATCAGATAGAGCAAGCTAAGTCTATCACTACTCTTAGGAGTGGGAAGATAATTGACAAATCTATTCCGGTAAGGGCTGAAAAGCCTAAGGACCTGGAAGAGGATAATGATGATGGACCTAGCACTGCTCCACAAGAATTGGATCTGGAACCTCAAGGGAAGCCAGTTGCTCCATTTCTCCAACAGTCGGTTGCACCAAAACCTCTATCTAACTCTCAGGATATTCTAGAGGTGTTGAAACAAGTAAAAGTCAACATTCCTCTACTTGATGTCGTGAAGTAAATACCTTTATATGCCAAATTCTTGAAAGACTTGTGTACGACCAAAAGACAACAAAATATTTAAAAGAAAATCTTCTTGATTAAGAAAGTGAGTGTCATCCTAAAGCAACATGTGCCGTAGAAATTCAAAGATCCCGGTAGCCCAACCATATCATGTGTAATCGGGAACTATCGAATTGAGTAGCACTTCTTGACTTAGGAGCAAGCGTCAATCTAATTCCCTACTCAGTGTACAAGTAGTTAGTATTAGGTGATTAAAACCCACCTTAACCACATTACAACTTGTTAATCGCTCTGTTCATGTACTGAGAGGGATAATTGAGGATGTGTTGGTCCAGGTTGACAGATTCTACTACCCTGTAGATTTTATCGTCTTGGATACCGAACCCATTAGTAATATGAGCACTCAGATTCCCATCATTCTTGGTCACCCATTCCTTGCCACTTCAAACGCAATTATCAATTACAGGAATGGTGTCATGAGTATGACTTTTGGGAATATGACATTGGAGTTAAACATCTTTTTCAACACGAACAGACGGTTAGAGGATGATGACGATTTTCACGACATTAACATTATTGACTCTTTCGTAGAAGATAAGACACCTTTGACCTTACCTCTGAACCTTTAGAGACGTGCCTGGCCCACTCCCATGGTTTCGATGATGACATGATTAGGGAGATTATTGCCATGCTTGATACTGCACCGGTGCTTGAAGTTAACCGGCGGAGGCCACAATTTGAAGAATTGCCCCAAACAGAAGAAGTGCCTCTGCATTCTAACCTCAAGGCACTGAAGCTTGACCTAAAACCTTTGCCCTCTGATTTGAAATGTGTCTATTTAGGTCAAGATGAGACATACATGGTGGTGATCTCTGCCCACCCGGAGAAAGAACCAGAGAGTATGCTCATATCCACTCTCATTGAGCAAAAGGGAGCCCTTGGATGGACAATTACGGACCTCAAGGGAATTGACCCTTCGATTTGTACTCACCGCATTTATCTTCAGGATAATGCGCAGACTTCTCGACAACCACAACGAATACTAAATCCAAACATGAAGGAAATGGTTAAGGTCGAGGTTCCTAAACTGTTGGATGTGGGTATCATATACCCTATATCCGATAGTCAGTGGGTGAGTCCAACTCAGGTGGTTCCTAAGAAGTACGGAATCACCATCGTAGCTAATGCCAATAATGAACTCGTGCCAACTAGAGTTACTACTGGTTGGAGAATGTGCATTGACTACAGGAAGTTGAATATTGTCACAACAAAGGACTACTTTCCTTTGCCCGTCATTGATCAGATCTTGGAAAGGTTAACTGGTCATTCCTACAACTGTTTCCTTGAAGGGTATTCGGGCTACAATCAGATAGAGATAGCCCCTGAAGATCAGGAAAAGATTACATTTACATGTCCTTACAGCACCTTTACTTACCGAAGGATGTCATTCGGACTATGTAATGCCCCTGCCACTTTTCAACGATGTGTGATGAGTATCTTTTCTAATATGGTGGGGCAATATCTAGAGGTTTTTATGAACGATTTCTCTATCTTCAGTCTATCTTTCAGCGAGTGCTTAGAGAGTCTTAAATGTGTGCTGAAAAGATGTGAAGAAAAGAATTTGGTACTTAATTGGGAGAAGTGTCATTTCATGGTTCGTAAGGGAATTGTCCTTGGACATATCATCTCGTTCAAAGGAATCGAGGTAGATAAGGCTAAACTCAATAGTGTCTCTAACCTACCTCCACCCAAGAACATACGGGACGTGCGATCCTTCTTAGGACATGTCGGGTTATACAGATGATTCATAAAGAACTTTAGTCTCATCTTGTAAGACCCGTATCCTAGTTTTTACTATTCCGTCGACTCCCGCGGTCCTTTCGGTCGAATTCTGGTAATTCTCGACTCGTATCCGACGTTGCGTGCGATCTTAAGCGAGTCCTGCCTACCGAAGGTGGCTCGATCCGAAACTTGTACCTTGGCGACCGCGCCGTCGCCGCGGTTCCAACGCCGTGACTCATACACCGAACCGATACCCAGGGTAGAAGATGTAGGTCCGCGTTCAATTCGAAGAAGACACTACGCGTTGCAAATTACAAGGGAATCTCTATGAGATGTCCCATCAATCAATCCCATCAATCAAGTTTACATCACACATCAAGTCAAGTACAACTACCCATCCCCAAAAGTCAACTATCCCATCACCTCACCATTCTCTCTCCCATCACTTCTCTCCCATCATCTCTCTCTCTCATTCTCTCTCTCTCTCTAATTTTTCCCAAGCAAGAATCGTCCATGGCATTCCATGGAAGAGAAACTAGTGTAGCCCACCTTCCTACCATTCAATCTCACCCTCCATGATCGATCTCAACCGTTGAAGTCCATCCATTGGAGCTCTAGAGGCTATAGGCGGAAGAAGAAGATAAGATCCTAAGGTGGGTGTTTTTCTTTGTTTTGTTATGTGGATTTGATCATTTGAGAGCTTATATATGGTGGGACCCATCTCAATGTATGCCTTGTATCAATGAGGGACCCATAGTGGCGGGGTCCCTCCCATCTCCACCTCTCTCTCTCTCCCTCTTTGCGATGAGGGAGTGTGGCCCACCTGAACTAGACCATTCGATCATGAGGCCCACCTTGTCGCTGGATTTCTGCGGGCCCTGGATAAAAGGGAATCACAAATATTAACTTGATTTGTGAACTCACGCGATGTACGTGTGAGATCCACACCGTCCGCCCTTGAGGCTGTGTGATGTATGGGTATTACCCACGTTGGTCATCAGCCATGTGGCCCACCTTAATGATATGTGGTGTCCACACATGTGGACCCACCCAATCTACACCGTCCATTTGTTGCTGCCCAGTAGTAATAGCATAGTTGCTGTCTGACGTAGCTGCTGTATTAACACAGTAGGTGCTGAAGGACCACCTCGATGTATGTGCTAGCTCTACGCATTGCAACGTGTGGGACCCAGCCCGCACGTGTTGCACGTGAGGGATGGGACTCACCTGATTTTGTGTTTTATCCAGACCGTCCGGTCTATGTGGGGCCTTACATTGATGTATGTATCTTATGCCCACACCGTCCATCTGGACCATGCTGTGGGGAGGGCCAACCGTGATGTATTTATCCACTCCGTCCATCTCCCTCTGAACGGTGGGTGGCCACCTTGATGTATGTAATCTGCACCGTCCAATCTGGACGGTGCTGTGTTCAGGCCACCATGATGTACGTCTTTCAACCGTCCTGGCCAAACGTCTGATGGCCTGGACGTTGTACCTTGGTATATGATAATATATATTTATATATATAACTTTTTAATATAATATTTTATGTTACAATATGCACTGGTGGGCCACTCCTACGTGGGACCCACCTTCAATTTACACCATCTGCACCGTCCAGATGTATCTGGACGGTGGATCTATGCATGTACATATAATATGTTATATATATTTATATATATTATTATAATATATATATTATCATGATTTGAGGTGGGCCACACGTGTGGACCCACCTGATATCAGTGTTTCATCCGACCGTCCATCAATGGACGCCTATGTCTAGACCGTCTGTCATTGAATGACCAGACGTTGGACATGTGATGCATATAATATATTAATATAAATAATATAATTATATATATATATATATATATATATATATATATATATATATATATATGGTGACCATACGTGGACCCACCTCTTTTGAATTGGACCGCTGAGATCAGTGGGTTTGATCGCGTGGTACGTGTTATATCCATACCGTGCACCTGCGGCCACACCGTAATATATGTATTTTTTTTATTATGTTGCACAATAGCATGTGGGACCCACACGCATGTGGAAACCACCGTGATATATCTGTACTCCACGCCGTCCATCTGTAGGTCCCACCCTGCACGTGTGAAAAATCCCACACCGTCCATTTGTTTTCATACAGACGATCCGTCTGATGGACAGTGGCCAGCACATGCAGCTAGCAGCTGCAGACGTCAGCCGGCCAGGTGGGCCCTGACCATGAGGTATGGTGTACATCCACGCCGTTCATATCAAGGTGGACCTCGTTATGTACGAACGTGCGGATTCCCACCGTCCATTGCTTGGACGGTGGGCACACCAATGCATGTATTTCAACCAGCGGTCCATCCATCTGGACTCTGGTGGAATTGTTTTAAAATAATAATAATAATAATAATAATAATAATAATAATAATAATAATAATAATAGCAATAATAATAGTAATAACAATAATATAATAATATCATTAAATTATGGTGGCCCCATGTGGGGCCCACCTGTTAGAAACAGATTGGCTGGTGTGTTTCACATCAACTATTTGGCTACTGGTGAGACGTCACCAGATTTTGTGGGACCCACCGTATATGTGTTTCATCTCACCGTACATTTGGACGGTGGGAATCCACTGGCTATTTAGCCGCTGTATGGACATCCGCAAAATCTGTAGGTCCCTCCATGATGTATATTTTAATTCACACTGTTTAGAATGTCTGGACGGTGCTGGATTTTAATTCACACTGTTTAGAATGTCTGGACGGTGCTGGACCACTGTTGGACAGTGCTGTGGACCCCACCTCAATGTATGTTTCGTTCTATACCGTCTAGAGTGTTTGGACGGTGTTGGACAATGTTTAGACAGTGCTGATTCCATGGACAATATTTTGGCGGTGCCGATCATCACTGGTGCATCATGTGCTCAATAGAATGATAGTATATAGTGATAGACATGTTGCACCTGCCACTATTGAAATGATTTTATATGTAATCCAAGCTCTCACCGACATCCGATTGGGAACCACCGCGATGTGTTTGTTATCCAGGCCGTCCTTGGCTGGACCGTTGGTAGGCCCAACTATGATGAGTAGGCCCACTTGTTGCATGTACAAGGCCCACTTGTGATGTACATTTGAGGCCCGCCTATTGTGTATTTGAGGCCCGTGTGATGAGGCCCATATGATGTATTTGAGGCCCAGGTACAGGGCTCACCTTTTGTGTATTCATGGCCCTTTTTGGCGTGGTCCATTGAGTTGTATCCATGGCCCTTGGTGATGTATATTAAGCCTGTGTATACGGCCCACCGTAATGTATGTATTGGATATCTATGTTGTCCATTCGTGCAAGCCCTCCGTGATGTATGTATTGTGTATCCATGCCGTCCATTTGTGTGGCGCGAAGTGATGTATTTGCGGCCCATATGATGGGGCCCAATGTGGTATATTTGTGGCCCATTGATGAGGCCCAAGGTGATGCATTCATGGCCCTAGTGTGAGGCTATGGGCCCACTGTACGCTTGACTCCATGAAGGCCACTTCATGGGAGTAATGTTGGTTAAACGTCCACATTGATGGGCAATGATGGTTTAATGTCCACATTGTGACCTTCCCTCAGGCTTTGTTAGGCCCATTCTCATCATTCTCTTAGTGGGTTAACCCAAATAAGTGGGCCCCATTTACCATGAACGGATGGCTCCATGTTACCGGATTTGATATACCCACGGTCGAGGGCCGATCTTTATATTGTGGTTGATCGGTTGTTCATCTATGGACCCCGCCCTGTTTATGTGCTGGTTGTCGGTATCGATTGTCGATACTAATCATTGGTTCCGATTGTCGAGGCCGATTCTATTTTGTCGAGGCCGATCCTGATTGTGGTGGCCGATTGCCAATTCCGATTAACTTGATCGATTTTGTCGATTCAGATTATTGATCGAGTCCGATAGTCGTGTCTGATTGACGTGGCTAATTGACCGATTACCGATCGAGGCCGATTATCGATTGACGTGGCCAATTGTCGATTCTGCTTGTCGTGGCCGATTGACCGATTACCGATCGAGGCCGATTATTGTAACCGATTACCAATCGTGGCTGATTATCGATTGACGTGGCTGATTACTGACTCTGCTTGTCGTGGCCGATTGACCGATTGTCGATCGAGGTCGATTACCGATCGTGGCAGATTATCGATTGACGTGGCCGATTGTCGATTCTGCTTATCATGGTCGATTGACCGATTATCGATCGAGGCAGATTATTGATGACGGTTATTGATACTGATTATGAGTATGTGATAGTATAGCATCACGATACACGCCCATACGCATCATCTGCATGTTTGTTATGAGATGTGGTTGATCATTGCATATATCATTGAGTGTGTTGTTATGAGACTCCCTGATAGGCGGAGGTTATTTCACATGAGTGCACGGTATGCACAGGATTAATGCATGTCTGGATTGTATGACTCATGCATCTTGCATTGTGATTTTTATACGCCCTAGCGACATCAGGGTTGTAGCCTCCACAGGCATATCGTGGATGGCCAGAGGGGACACCGAAAATATTTGGTTCTAGCATACGGGCGCCATAGATGTCCCTGAGTGAAAATCCCTAAACCTCCGTGGCCAGGAGACGCCCCAACGTCAAGACCGAGTGGATACATGAGCGCCCGAGTGCCGAATACCAGGAGGCCGCGTCTCCCACTGTGTCATGGTCGGTTGGGAGGGGGTGTGGCCTTACCCACCCGAGCGTAGGGGGCATTGTTAGGCTGAGTCTGACCAGCTCGAGGAATGGGTCCGCTATCGACGTGCCGGATAGGTATTGGCAGACTATTGGCCAGGCGGATAGTGAGGTTTCTTACGCTCACTTGGACTGTGCGGCTGGGAGAGTGGCAGTGCCATTCGGAGTGTATTAAACCCCGGTGATGATCCCAGAGAGGAACTGTACTGATATGTGGACTTATTGAGTAGGAGTTACATGCTCATTCATTCATTTATTTACTATTCACTCGGGCTGGTGGTGCGCAACTAATTGTTGTGTACCTTCGTTATGGCAAGGATTTCGGTTGGGCGCGCGACTAACCTGAGATCAGGAGTTTACCACGTTGAGCCTGACTATCCAAATTTAGGTATGGGACTGGTTTGGATAGAAGTCCCTTGTGGCGGACCCCGTAGCCTGCGATACTACGTACTATCATCCCGACTTCACATTCCAGCATGGTCATTTCATTCTCATCGCATATTGCATTACATCTACAGGCATATAACATTTTGGGTTGCTAAGTTTCTGTACTTATATGGCCTAGACAGACTTAATAGGATTTGTATATTGCATTGCATCTTCGGCATCTGATATTTGGCTCTTTATGACTCCTCATTTGCATAGCTGCTCTATATTGTGTATTCTGATATTGATTGACTCATGGAATTGTCCGTATTTCCGCTTATTCTGTTATCGTATGATTTATGATTTTGTCAGTATTTCTGCGCACTCTGATAATTCATGATCTTGTCAGTATTTCTGCTTATTCCGATAATGTACAATTTATGGATTACCTGTAATTTCGGTATTGTATGATGATGACATTATATTGAATACTTGACACTTACCTTGTGCACACACTTACACCACCCTCTAAGCTTTCTATAAGCTTATGCACGATAGATGCATACAGGTAATGTTAGGTTGCAGCAGTGTCGAGCTTGGAGCGTATAACAGTCTTTTGGAGCTTGATTTTTGATATTATGTATTTTCCCTTTCAGCATTGTACTCAACTGATTATATTAGTGGATATGTGATGATGATGTTGCCTTTGTGAATTGGGTAATCTTGTGGTTATGCTTATTTTGAGTTAAATGTACATTGGAAAAAATAAATAAATAAATAAATCCTCCTTGTAGGATCCCAGGATCGGAATCTGGCGTATGGGCGCTAGGAACCGAGAATGGGGTACTACGGAGGCTGTCGGCACCGAATTCAGCGATCGTGATTCCTGCGAATCCGATTTCCAGATTTGGGGTGTGACACATCTCTCATCCTCTATGTAATCTACTTCAAAAGGATACACCATATAAGTGGACTGAGCCATGCCAGGAAGCTTTCACTAAGCTTAAGGGCATGTAACTACTACACCTATCTACAGCCACCCGACTGGAGTCTTCCTTTTGAACTTATGTGCGACGCATCTGATTATGCTCTTGGGACGGTTTTAGGCCAAAGAAAAGAAAAGAATCCCTATGTTATTCATTATGCAAGTAAGACTCTAAATCCTTCCTAAGTGAACTACTCGACTACGAAAAAGGAACTCTTAGCCGTAGTGTTCGCCTTGGACAATTTTAAGTCCTACTTGATCGGATCTAAGATCATCATTTATACAGATCATGCGGTGCTCAAGTATCTTCTTACTAAGAATGATGTTAAGCCTCACCTGATAAGCTGGATCCTTCTACTCTAAGAATTTGATTTAGAAATTAAAGATAAAACCTCTGATTTCCTTGAGACAACACATATCAATGACATGTTCCTTGACAAATCATTGTTCAAAGTCTCTCATTCACCTTGGTTCGCTAATATTGCTAATTATCTTGCCACAAGTTTCATACTGACACATTTGACTGCGCAAGATAAGAAGAAATTTTTCACCGAGGTGTGCAACTTTTTCTGAGACGATCCGTATTTGTTTAAATATTGCCCAGACCAAATCTTAAGGATATGTGTACCAAACGATGAGCATCAGAGTGTCATCTCCTTGTGTTACTCATAGACCCGTGGTGGTCACTTTTCTGCTAAAAAGACCACGACTAAGATTCTGCAGTGTGGGTTTTACTGGCCCACTATGTTCAGGGATACTCATGAGTTTTGCAAAGCTTGTGAGCGTTGTCAGAAATTGGGAGCATTGTCCCATCGAAATATGATGCCCTTGAACCCCATCCTTACCATAGAGGCATTTGATTACTGGGGCATCGATTTCATGGGCCCATCCCCCCAATCTTTTGAAAATTTATACATTTTGCTCGCGTAGACTATGTCACTAAATGGGTTGAAGTGATTCCGTGTTGGAATAATGACCATCGCATGGTCATTAAATTCTTAAAAGAGAACATCCATTCTCGGTTCAGAACTCCTTGAGCCATCATTAGTGATGGGGGCTCACACTTTTATAATAGACCATTCAAGAGTTTAATGAAGAAATATGGTATCTCTCATAAGGTGAGCACCCCATACCACCCACAGATAAGTGAGCAAGCTGATATTTCTAATAGGGAGATCAAACACATCTTGGAGAAAACGGGTAACCGTGACCATAAGAATTGGTCAATCCGATTGACTGATGCCTTATGGTCTTACCGTACTGTATTTAAGACCCCTATTGGAATGTCTCCCTTTAGACTTATCTATGGTAAGGCTATTCACTTACCTGTGGAGTTGGAACATAGAGCCTACTGGGCGATCGAAAATCTAAATTTCAATCTGGACAACGTTGGCTCGCTATGCAAACTTCAACTAAATAAACTTGAAGAAATCTAGAACGATGCGTACGAGAACTCGAGAATCTACAAGGCCAGGATGAAGGCTTTTCATGACCAACACATTCTGTGAAAATCATTCACGCCAGGTCAGAAAGTCCTTTTATATAATTCTCATTTACATATCTTTCCAGGTAAGCTCAGATCTCGTTGGACCGGCCCTTTCACCGTTATCAATGTTTATCCTCATGGGGCTGTCGAGATTTGGAATCCAGACAATGGTCATGTCTTTAAGTAAATGGACATCGATTAAAGCCATTTGTTGATAAATTTGATTCAGAGGACATGTCCAAACCTCTGAATGATCCTGTTTACCGGGATTGATCTCCTAGTCTAATGGAGGTATAGGCAGGTTTATTGCTTTCATAGGACTAGGGTAGTTTGCTTTTTGTCATTCTAGGTTAGTCAGCTTTATGTCGTTAGGTTAGTTTGTTTTCCCGTTGTTTTAAAATAGTTTGCTTTTGTTGGATTAACTCTTGTGCCGAGCCACCTTCACACTGAAATCTCTTTGGGAAAAAGCCTCTTAACTCTGTCATTAGGTACTATCTTTCCATCACTTCTCCTTTACTTTCGTTGTCTCTCATGCATTGCTTGTGTATATTTTTTACAATGAGGATAATGTAGATTTTAGGTTGGCGATAGGAGATTAGGTTACCTAATCAGTGTTTTCTCAGTCTTGAGCAAAAAATTGTGAAAATTATGAACATTTTTATTTTTTTTTTTCAGAAATTCTTGTGAATTCGAAGCGATTTTGACGACCATCTTGATTTTAGAAGTATAAGAAACGTAATGTTGGTAATTTATGACTCTTAGATTCAGCTATCTGTTAGATTTCATAGTTAAGTCAAATTGTTAATCCATGATTAGAAGTTTTAAACATTGATTGAGTCATGATTTCACATGTCACACCTAGCTTACACATTAAGGCTTTAGTTCGATATTGAATTGTCAACCTGGTAGTCACTAGTGATGGAAGGAGCCAACCTGGGAAATTTGTCCATCATGTTCAAAGAAAAAATATTACCTAGCTAAAAAAAAAATAGTTGTCTTCGGAACGGGTTGGGCGAATGATCTTTACCATGGGTTTGCTCCCTATAGGTGAGGGTTCGATTTCCCTCCTTGGCTTTGCCTTTGGAAGGTTGACATAGCGTGAAAGCCATCAATGGAAAAACCCAAACCTGGAAAACGAAAAATTGAACTATAAGGCAAGTTTTGGTTTAGGTTATGGTTACCCTGAATGCTCTTGTGATTATCAATGTTATCATGAAAATAAAGAATTGAGCCTCTGAATGTGATAAGTTTAGGTTTCACTATACACCCATGGAACTCAATGTTTAGAATTTTTCTAATCGATGGATTAAAACCTTGAACTTGACTATGAAGTTTACCGTGTGCTTGAGTCCAGGAGAAAGTAATGCATAACATTAATGTATCTTGGAATTCTATGATCTAGATTGCTTTTCAAAATAAAAAAAAAAAAAACTGCTTTAATTTATAAAAATTTATCCTGTAATTCTCAACTTATTTTTCACATACTATGCTCGAGACTAGCAAAATGTTGGTTGGGGATTCTGTTGAGGGTCAAATATTGCATATTAGACCCCAGTTATTACCTGAATTTATGAACATGATACTGTTTAACGGTCTATTTTAATCGTGTTTGTGTTGCAAGGTGACTTTAGGAGCTTGAACTGGAAAAGGATATTAAAAGCATGGGTTTAACATACAAAAATCACCATGGTAAGGGACGGACCGTAGGAGACCGAGACCGAAGAATTTACACGCCAGATATCTGAGAAAATCAAGCCACTAACGTTAAACGGGCCTGAAAATCGTCCAGAATATAAGATCATAGGGTTCCCACCATCCGTTTGACTCGAAACTTTATATCTGGCCTGAGGATCCTAAATTAATAGTACACGTCGAATTTCAGCTCTTGGATCCCTATGGAAGTGGCCTAACGGACGGATCAACCCACAAATCGTCAATATGGGGCCCACCTGATATCTGGATACATTTCAATTTTGGTTTCAACCTCTTAAATAAGGTGGCAAAACAAATGGTCAGAGCAGATGTCTCATATAAATTCAGGGGGGACCCACTTTACATGGTGCGTGTGCACAGAACGCGTGCACTAGATGAGCACCGAACTGGTGGAATCGGTCAATAGAGCTTTGACCGATCTTTCTTCTGAAAGGATTTTGAATCCTTCTTCCTGCCGTGCAACAAGGACAAGGACTTGCGGTTAGATCTTGTGGGCCACCATCGTGGCGTAGACCACTAATCCGGACCGTCCATTAAAACTCCATGGTCCATCTTACCAAGACCTAGGTGATAGTTCAAAAAACAGCGAGGATGGGTTCCCAGTCATTCAAACGCAGGTCAAATGGCCGTAAGATCAAGCAAGTGGGCCATACCAAAAGCACTTCAAAACCATCCATTTCCACCCGAAATCTCATCACGAAGGTAATGGACGGAGTA
Organism: Magnolia officinalis; assembly: GCA_021015155.1. Taxonomy (NCBI): domain Eukaryota; kingdom Viridiplantae; phylum Streptophyta; class Magnoliopsida; order Magnoliales; family Magnoliaceae; genus Magnolia; species Magnolia officinalis. The sequence goes on from JAJHSJ010000008.1 coordinate 52,670,465, forward strand.
GATTTCCTCACTGACATTAATCATGAGCCCCACCATCAGCCCAACGCAGGTCTTACGCAGGCAGTACGTCCAAGTAGAGCCCGGACGCTGTCGTCTTCCGTGGGCCCTTATGTGATCTCAATGAGAATCGGATCAATGATCCAGACCGTTCAAATGATGGAGAAGGGGGTCTTGAACCACACCATGAAGTCGGATCCCAAAGATAGGCCATGCATCCACCGCAAACACCATCCAAACGCAAGTCAGTTGCATTTTTCACTACGCACGCTACGTAAGGAGTTTCTTCACTAACTCCAGCCTCTTGCGCACGACTCCACAGCCACACATTGACTCTCCTATGCCTATAAAAGGAGAGAAGAGAGAGAGGGAGAGAGAGAGAGAGAGATAGAGCTAGAGAGAGAGCATGAGAGATCATGGATCATCATCTTAGGACGTGAAGAGAGCAGCAAGGGAAAGATGAGAGAGAGAGAGAGAGAGAGAGAGAGAAAGCGTGGACGACTCGGGCTCAAGTTCTTTCTTCCTTTTCTTCTTTCTTTATGTGTTTATGTCTTTCCTTTTCAGAGATGTTAGCATGACTATGTCAGGCTAAGCCTCTTAGCTAGGGCTAAGAGGTGAAGCTTGTAGTGAGATGAGAGACTTTTTGTTTATGCCTTTTGTTTCATGTTTAAACTGAATAGATTTTGATTCTAGTTTGATCATAAGGAATGCGTTTAGTTTTTAATGGTTTTGTTGTGACTTCAATTACAATAGATTTGCATAACTTTGAGTATTTCCTTTTCATTATTTTGATTGTGAAGTTAGGAAGCCCTATTGTTCACCATTGCCCCATAGACATGGTTGGATGATGGAATCCTTCCTAACATTCATATATCTCTCGGAATGGTTGTGGATTGGTTAATTTTTGTTGTTTACTTTGTCTCATGAGCATGGTCTTGTGATGGAATCCATTCTAATTCACATCCTTCTCATCTCTCGAAAACTAGATCAAAGAAGTTCATAGTTATTTTTAACAATATTATCTTCCAACTGGACGAGGATGGGACTCTAATCCGGTTGTGTTTATGAATCAAGCATAGATCTACCTAATCTCTACAAGTGGTCCTTGGCACCTTAGTTTCCCACCGTTGAATTTTACAAATTTTAGTTTATATTTCACCATCGTTCTCTTAAATTTCCTAATTTAGATCACATCTTCGCCTAGTTCTAGTTCAAGTTACTTTCAGATTACGTACAAGGTTCAGTCCTGTGGATTTGACCTCGGTCTTACCGAGATTATTACTACAATCGCAACCCTATACTTGGGGTGTGAACAATTAGCGAACTGACGACAAATATTAAATGAGGTAAATTGTTTATTTACCTAATTTCTTGATTCAAGTTTTACTTAAATAGTTAATTAGTTAATCCCTATACCTAGGCTATAAACATAACCCTAGATTTAATCCTAACCTTATAAATTTTGTGACATAGGTTGAGATTAGATTTGAAGGAGTGTGTATAAACACCTAACATCGGATGAGAACGATTCGTCTTTAGAAGAGAGTTTTTTTCTTCTTTTAAGCTTACCTTAATTTAAGTTGGTATGATTTAATTGCCTTTTTACATGTTTTTATGTTATTATGATTCTCTCCCTGCGATTGTATAATTTTACCACCATCAATTGTTTATTCTTTGGAAAATTATAGTATGACTTTAATTACACGTGATATTTATGAATTCATGTGGGGCAATGGATACAAGTCTTGCATTTGCCTTTACAATTTTGTTGAGTTAACACTTACTACTACTCCTTCTATTGAGTTGGCCATTGCCACTCTCCTCTTTGTTGAGTTAGCCATTGCTACTCTCCTTATTATTGAGTTGGCATTGCTACTCTCTCTCTTTGTTGAGTTATCCATTGCTACTCATTTCCTTTATTATGTTAGCCTTGTGTTATTTACCTTTATGGCTTTAGCATGTGTCTTAATATTCCAGAACTCCCATAATTCAATGGATTTCTCTCTTTGATGTAAGTACTATGTTGGGAATCTCTCTTCTAGCGATCAAATAAATATCGTGGACGTAATGTGTTTTCGGTAACGGATCCGGGATGGACACGTAATTCCATATATCATGGTTAGTGGTGCACAAATCGATGTAAGTAATTCCCAATGCGTGTTACATCAACCTTGGGATTGGATGTCGCAAATAGTCGCTCCATGAACAAATCGTGTCACGTAATTCATTCATTCATGTGTTGTATTCATCTTAGGATAACCGTGTAAATTTGTGTTAAACGTGGGACACGCGAGCGAATATCCGTAGAATGGGATGCAAGGCAAGACGAATAACTCAAAATCATTTTCCACATTGTGGCGATCGTTAAGTATGATGAACCACATATACTTTGCTAGGCATGCATCTCATGTAGATTGTTTGTGCATATTGATACCTCTTGTAGTTGTGGAGTATGGGACGTATCAAAACCCTCACATTACTTTTATGAACCTCTTGAATTATTATGAATCTTAAATGATAACCATTACTATGAGTAGGGCGTTGACCCTCTCCAACCATACAGATGATGCAGGTGATGTATAGATTGAAGACCTAGAGGACCATCTCTCCATGGAAGATTTTACTGAAAGAATAAGAAGATAGTTTTGAGATTTAACTTTATACTTCCACTGCAAACTCGATAAATGTAATAAGCTCCCATTGAGAGGACATTTGATTATTTACTGAATTCTTTTACTCTGATGAAATAATCAATACAGTCGATTTTATTCTCGGAAATGTTACCGTCATGAATATATCTGAATGTGATCTAAATGAAAATAATAATAATAATATAAGGTACGATTTTTTTAAGCATCTAATTTATACATTATTAACACCTGGTTTTCTCGGGCACAAGTATAACTCAAATTCAAGATGTTACACACGACCAGCTGAGTTGGTGGCTGTCGGGTCAAGACTGTCGGTTACGGGAGATGAGGTAGGGAGTGGAGGAGAGAGAGAGAGAGAGAGAGAGAGAGAGAGAGAGAGAGAGAGAGAGAGAGAGAGGGGTGGGTGGCCTGGTGGTGGTGAGTGGCTGTTGAGATCGAGAGATGAGGAAGGAGAAGGAGAGAAGTCGGGTCAAGTGTGACGGATAGTTTAAAAGTAGATATATATATTATATATATATATATATATATATATATATTATATATATATATGTTTGTGTTGTGGTGTGTGTGTGTGTGTGTGTGTGGAAATGGTACTATAAGAGGTCGAGTTGGGTGGGCCCCACCGTGATGTGTGTCAAACATCAACATTGTGCATTTAATGGTCCCCTTTAGGCTATGGGATATCCCAAAATTAGTCATATATAGAACTTAGGTGGGCCAAACCATCTAAAACCATGTGAAGACATGATTAAAGCAAATAAAAGCACTTGGTGGGGCCCATCTAAGTGTAAGATGTGGCTAGATCTTGTCCAGGCCCCTCTTCCAAGATGGACACACATAGTGGATGGGCTGAATTTGTGAACCACATGTTGGTGGGCCTAATAAACAATCATGAAGGTTTTAATGAGTGGATAACCATCTCAATTTTTGTTTGTGGTGTGGCCACCCAAGTCATGGATTTGACCTGACTTTTAAGCTCGTGGCTCACCATTAAGTGGTGCATCTGACTGATGGGATAGATGTTCAACACACATAATGGTGGGGCCCACACAGCGCAACACGTTATAGTATCACACACACACACACACACACACACACACCTACCTAAACTAGAATTAGTATGAGTAGGACTTTGGGTCAAGTCGAGTTGAGTAGAATTATTCGGTGACCTGGACTTAACTTGGTTTGAGTTCGGATCAGAAAAAGTCTACTGTATTTGGCCGAGTCGAGTTTGAATGAGTCGGATAAGTCAAGTTTGCCCAGTCGACTCATCCCATGCCAGCTATACTTGGCAAATCCTCACCACGTATATTCCAACCAACTCATCAGGTTCACCCCACCTGGATAAATCTAGCCATCTAAAAGTTCAGTGGGTGATAACAAGTGAACATATAGGTTTGATAGAGATGATAGAGATGATTATTGAGATGTCCGGTGCCCATGAAAGAGTGCGCTATGTGAACGGTTTCGAATCAAGATACACATCACTGGTGGGCCCCACAGAGCTCAAGCATACGATAATTACCATAACACACATGGCCGTCCCCTTTCGGCATCCATAGCTGGGAAGGCCTGACCAGCGGACCTGGTCTTGCACACGTCTGCCACTTTGGCAAGGATGATGTTACCCTAGTTTCAACTGAGTGCAATTAACATCTATGTATTGGGCAATATGTTTACATTACTCCATTTTTTCATATATGGGTGGCCCATATGCTGACCTGACTTTCCTGATATTTGGCCAGTCGCATCGACACGTCGAGCCCATGTTGTTTGGCTGGTTGTTTATACACGCTGGGCTCACCAGACGGATATTTCGTATAGTGGAGGGACTATGATGACTACTATCTCTAGTATCCATCCGCATTCCATCCCTCCTGACACAGGACAAAGGTGAAATAACACGAGATGCGCTTTGTACTCGGAAAGAGTAATACACTAGTTTCTCCCAAGAGATCGAAGAGACGAATCACATCACATGTGTGAACTCGGCACTCATTTGTGAAGTCTGAGCAGTTGATCAAGTGGCCGACTGTGGATATGTTAGGAACCTAGATGGATGGGCCATACTCTTATAAAGAAAATGAAAGGTAACAAAAGGAAATAATGTCCCAGCTTATATTCAACGATACACTTTCGTCCCCTTAGATGAGTGGACCAGCATTCATTTGAGGAAAGAGAATTAACTTTCGAGTCCCGGCTTGGACATGTCTCTCGGATCTGTCACACGTGTTCCATGTTGGCACGTGTTCTGAGACTGCATTTTCAATTTCTACACACGCGGGTGCACTAGTATTGCGACGTATTAAATGGAAACGCGTTTGGTCTGCCAATTTATATTGTTGTCGTCATGCCGCTGGCAGTGAAGACTTTTGAAGGTTTCACATGCTTCTTATTCTGGGAAGAAAAACGGCTACTGACTTTTCCTTTTGGGATTTTGACCTACTGATCTCCAAGTTTAGGCAAATTATTTAGAAAACTATCACGTTTCATACATCCCAAGAGTGGCCTTTCGACAAGCTTCTAAAAATTACTTGCACCAAAATGCCCTCATCCTTATTTCAGTAGTTGTACGGTTTTCTAGGAATAAGAAGTTACGTCGTATTTAATGCCAGAAACGATGTACACGGAACCCTTTTTTGCGAGTGGGCAAGGACCAAACTCGTGGGGCCCACATTGGTGTATGTGTATAATCCATGCTACCCATCCTTTTTGCAATGTTATTTTAGGGTTAGGGCCCAAATATCAGTCTGATCCAGAGCTCGTGTGGGTCACATAATAGAAAAAAAATCATGACAATGGAACCCACTGTTGAAACTTTCCAAGCTTACTGTGATATTTGTTAGAAGTGAACATTGCCCAAGTCAGGACTTTTTGGGCCTACGCCAAGCTGGCCGACAAGGTGGAAGGAACGAATCTCCCCATTGTTGGCCTTAGACTATTGTACCAATGAGTATCCTGTCATTTGGAAGTAAAGGAAGTGAACATGTAACAACCGCGACCCATATAACATGAGAACCACGACCCATATGGGCCCACATTGAAGTATGTATAATCCATGCCGCCCATCCTTTTGCCGTGTCATTTTAGGGCTACGACCCATATAACATAAACAAACCACGACCCATTCACATGCGAACCAACAACCACGACCCATGCTAATAACTACGATCCATGACAAACCACGACCCATTTAACATGACAACCACGACCCACATAACATACAACCACGACCCATTAAACATGACAACCACGACCCACATGACAACCACGACCCATATAACATAACACCATGAGCCCATGACAACCACGACCCATATATCATAACAACCTCGACCTCCATGGGAAACCACGACTCATATAACGTAACAACCACGACCATAATACAATAACCATATGAATAACAGTTCTCTTCAACGGGCACCCAGCGAGCCGAAAACTCTGTTGAGAATGTCTTGTTTTAGCCTGACCGAAAACTCTGTTGAGAAGGTCAGCTTAAATAAGACATTCTCAACAGATTTTTTCAACTCGCTGGGTGCCCGTTGAAGAGAACTACTATTCATATTGATTGTAATTATGGTCGTGGTTTTTGTGTTACACGGGTCATGGTTGTTACGTTATATGGGTCGTGGTTGTCATGTAATATGGGCCAGCGACTCCATGGAAATTCTCAACAGAGTTTTTTAGCTCGCTGGTGCCTGTTGAAATTGTCGAGTTGTCAGAGTTCAGAAATTATCTTTAGAATTTCCTATGGAGGTCGTTGATCTTCAGGAAGATCGTCAACATCTCTGAGAAAAGGGAATGGATCACTCATAAAGGAAGAACGCGAGAAGGAGTCGATGGCTTCTTCGAATATCTCCTCCATTATTTTGATTGAAAGATCAAAGAAATCAATGAATGCTTAAGGGTTGCGATAAGGATTCTAGTTCGAATTGGCTTGTGAAAGTAATTTGAAACCCAAGTACCACTTTTATAGGTTGGTCAACCAATGGTTAATGTGGCGCTGATTTAAAGGCTCGCGCTGATTCCGAAGGGATTACAGGGAAGTAGCGACATTAATGCAATTTTCTAAAAAAGAATGTGGCACTGATTCCAAAGGGTCGCGCTTATTCCAAAGGGAAGGGTCGTTGATATGATGAACAATAGGTCGTGATTGTCATCCACAATGGATTGTGCTTTGGAACCACGACCTATTGTGTATGACAACAACGACCCTATCATGTGATAGTGGTTTACATGCACATTGGATCGTGGTTTTTATACACGTTGAATCGTGGTTGTCATCCAACATGGATTGTGGATCGGGGGAAAATGGAATGGCATCCACAACACGTGTAACACGAAAACCATGACCCATATCACACGAAAACCATGACCCATATAACATGAGAACCACGAGCCATATAACATAAGAACCATGACCCATGTTATATGGACCTTCTCAACAGAGTTTTTCAACTCATTGGGCACCCATTGAAGAGAATTGTTCTTCATATTGTATTGTTATATAGGTCGTGGTTGTCATGTTATATGGGTTATGGTTGTTACATAATATGGGTCATGGTTTTCGTGTGATATGGGTCATGATTTTCGTGTTATATGGGTTGTGGTTTTCATATTACATGGGTCGTGGTTGCCAATCCATTTTCCCCCGATCCACGATCTACGTTGGATGACAACCACGATCCAACGTGTAAAAAACCACAATCCAATGTGCATGTGAACCACGATCACAACTATGACCCATATAACATGAGAATCACGACTCTATAACACGAGAACCACGACCCATATAACATGAGAACCATGACCCATGTTATATGGACCTTCTCAACAGAGTTTTTCATCTCGCTGAGTGCTCCTTGAAGAGAACTATTCTTCATATTGTATTGTTATATGGGTCATGGTTGTCATGTTATATGGGTCGTGGTTGTTACGTAATATGGGTCGTGGTTTTCGTGTGATATGGGTCGTGGTTTTCATGTTACACGTGGTTGCCAATCCGTTTTTCCCTGATTCACGATCCAACGTTGGATGACAACCATGACCCAATGTGTCTAAAAACCACGATCCAATGTGCATGTGAACCACGATCACACGACAGGGTCATTGTTGTCATACACACTGGGTCGTGGTTCCAAACCACGATCCATTGTGGATGACAACCACGACCCATTGTTCATCATATCTACAACCATTTCTTTCGGAATCAGTGCGATCCTTCTGAATCAGTGCCACATTCTTTTTCAGAAAATTGCATTAATGTCGCTACTTCCCCGTAATCCCTTCGGAATCAGTGCCACATTAACCATTGGTTGACCTGCCTATAAAAGTGGTACTTAGGTTTCAAATTACTTTCACAAGCCAATCTGAACCAGAATCCTTATTACAACACCTTAAGCATTCATGGATTTCTTTGATCTTTTCAGTCAAAATAATGGAGGAGATATTTAAAGAAGTCATCAACTCCTGGCGTTCTTCCTTTACAGGTGATCCCTTCCCTTCAACGGGCACCCAGCGAGCTGAAAAACTCTTCAAAAATAATAACCAGTGATGATGAGAATGAGGAGGATGATAATATCCCATTTGTAAACTTAAGTGGAAGAAACTTGCAGAGTTGTGTGAAAGTACTGAAAAACCATCAAAATCTCCCATGAATCAGTCTTGTGCAGCTCTAAGCTTCTCTTCTTGCAGTGACTGTGTTTATATGGGTCGTAGTTATCATGTTATATGGATTATAATTGTCATGGATCGTGGTTGTCATGTTATAAGGGTTGTAGTTGTCATGTTTATGGGTTGTGGTTGTCATGTTACATGGGTTGTAGTTGTCATGGATTAAACGATATCTACGTATGTCATGTACTAACTTTGATGGATGGTAAGCATATTATAACCATGATCCTTACCACATTATAACCACGACCCTCGTGGTTGTCATGTTATATGGGTCGTGGTTCTCATTTCATGCTCCCAGATTGCATGACAACAACGACCCTTACATCATGATAACCACGACCCTTACCACATTATAACCACAACCCCTCGTGTTATCATGTTATATGGGTCGTGGTTCTCATTTCCTGTTCCCAGATTGCATGACAACCACGACCCATACATACACATAAGATCCTTACCGTCCATCAAAGTTAGAAAAGTAATGTGTCCATCCGTACCAAAGCTAGTCTGACATTTTTCAAATATGAGATAACTATTGATAGACTACAGGAGCAGGAAATGAAGGCTATATGGGTTGTGGTTATAATGTTAAATGGGTCGTGGTTATCATATTATATGGGTCGTGGTTGTGATGTTATATGGGTCGTGATTGTCATGTTATATGTGTCGTATTTGCCATATGGGTCGTGGTTTGCATGGGTCGTAGTTGCCATGCCATGATATATGAGTCGTTGTTGTCATGTTTGCCTGGATCGTAGTTGTGGTTTTCAACTTGTTCACTTCCTTTTCTTCTAACCAATCATTGGTACCATAACTTAAGGCCCACAATGGGGTGATCTGATCCATTCACCCTGTCGGCTAGCTCGCTGTAGGCCCAAAAAGTCTTGGCTTGGGCAGTATCCACTTCTATCCATCTTGTCGACTGATATTTGTCCTTACCCTTAATACGACACGACAAAAAGGATGGGCAGCATGGATTATGGACGGCATGGATGAAATAAATACATCATGGTGGGGCCCACAGAGCACTAAGCACCAGCCATTACTTGTGGCATGGGGAGTACCAATTCGTCACTTTCTCAAGAGAGTAGCTACTCCATCTCTTGAGGACCATACGACTTCTGAACCAAGGACAGGGCATTTTCGTCCTAAACAATATCCAAAGCTTGTCAGAAGGCCACTCTTAGGATATATGGAACGACGTAGCTTTCTAGGTAATTTGCCTCGAGGTCAGTACAGTCAAAATCCCTTTCCTTTTTTAAATAAAGAGAGGTGGTCATTCAATATCCATTCGAGAATGGGAGCGGATTGGGTGCGGCCTGGCCTCGCCCAACACTGTGCGGCCCTGAACATGGAGCCCACCTTGATGTTGTATTGTATATCTCAACTGTTCATCCATCCGTTTTTCCAGTTCATTCCTCAGTCGTGAGCCCAAAAGTCTAGAAGATCCAAAATTCAAGTGGATCATGCCATGGGAAACAGTAATGATTCGCCATTGAAACTTTATGTGGGCCACAAAAGTTTTAGATCAAGCTGATATTTATTTATTTTTAAATAACTTCATCCAAGTTTTTGTAACCTTATCAATTGGTTGGATGGCAAGTAAACATTAAGGAAATAGAAAGGTC
>JAJHSJ010000008.1:52680516-52755871 GCA_021015155.1 Magnolia officinalis
AACTAAACGATCCAAGCATCGAAAGCGCTCCTTCGGAACTTGTCGGGATTGACAAAACTCCATCTCGACGGTGTACGCATCTCTTCTCCATTGCCTGAGTTCTTGTCGGATTTTTACTAATTTGACATGTCTCCGCCTCAGTTCTTGCGGGCTGCAGGGAGAATTCCCTGCAAAGATATTTCAATTGCCCAGTTGGAGGTTCTCGACGTATCGGGTAATACTTTTCTGAATGGTTCTTTCCCTGCTGAATTGCCTACGGAAAATGCTTTACAAACGTTGTTACTCTCCGACACCAGATTTCCGGGGAGCTTCCATATTCCTTCGGTAATCTCAGGCACTTGATCAGATTACAGATTGGTGGTTGCGAATTCTCTGGTCAAATCCCGTATTCTGTGAGGAAGATTGGGGGAATTGTTCCATTTGGACCTTTCATCGAATGGATTTAACGGTTCAATTCCGAGTCTGGATAACCTTTCCAATCTCACGTATTTGGACCTTTCACTGAATTATTTCAGTGGCAAGATTCCGTCACTGGAGAGCCTTGTCCAGCTGGTTGTGTTGGACCTTTCATCGAATGCTTTCAGCGGTCCAATTCCAGCTCTGAAATCGTTGAAGAGCGTCGCGGAGATAGTCCTTTCTTCTAATTATTTAAAAATGGACACAATCCCTAACTCCTTTGGAGATGGACTTCACAAGCTAAAAGTGCTTGACCTACGGAGCAATTCGCTGAATGGGCAGATACCCTCATCTCTGTTTACTCTCCCATCGCTGCAGGCATTACAACAACTCAGCCAAAACCAACTCGAAGGCAACTCGATGAGTTCACTAATGCTTCACCAACATTGCAGACGGTTGATTTGAGCGACAATCAGCTGCGAGGTCAGATTCCACATTCACTCTTCGATCTCGTGGGGCTTAAGGTACTCGATCTCTCATCCAACAGCTTCAATGGCACCGTGCAGCTAGCCATGCTCCAGAACCTCAAGAACCTCTCAGGCCTCGATCTTTCAGATAACTACTTGTCAGTCAACACTCATGGGACTAATCATTCCTTTCCCCAGCTTGGGAGATTGTATTTGGGTTCTTGCAACCTAACAGAATTCCCAGGATTCCTGAAAAACCAATCTAAGATGCAGTATCTGGACCTTTCCAACAACAATATTTACGGAGAAATGCCCAAGTGGGTCTGGGAGATTGGAAATGGGTCTTTGACTTCTCTGAATCTTTCTCGTAATTTGTTGACGAGTCTAAAGCAACCTGGCAATCTATCATCGATCAATATGTTGTCCATACTCGACGTTCATTCTAATCGGCTAGGAGGATCGATTCCACTTCCACCTCCATCTAGCATCGTCCTGGATTACTCCTACAACAACTTCACATCAGTCATCCCGTCTAACTTCACCAACTCCCTCAATTACACCATTTTCTTTTCAATATCAGGCAACAAGATCAGCGGTGAAATCCCTCCATCCATCCATGCAATGCAAATTATTTGCGAGTCCTTGATCTGTCTAATAACAGCTTGAGCGGCTTGATTCCAGAATGTTTGGGTCAGATTAGCAATGTGCTTAGCATACTGAATCTTCGGAACAATCGCTTTACGGGCACAATACCTGAGATTTCAAGTGTGAGCTGCAGTCTAAGGACGCTAGACCTACATGGAAATCGACTAGAAGGGCAGTTGCCAAGATCTTTGGCTAAATGTAGAGATCTAGAGGTTCTTGACGTTGGAAACAATCAAATAAATGGTTCTTTCCTTGCCATTTGGAAACTCTATCCAAATTGCGGGTTCTTGTTTTGCGATCCAACAGATTCAATGGTTCTATTCCGTGGCCCCATAATCAGTCCTTCCCAATGCTACAAATCATCGACCTCTCTTCAAATCTTTTTTCTGGTAATTTGCCTCAGGGCTGCTTCCAAAATTGGAATGCAATGATATCTGGGGAGAAGGATAAGACCACGGCCATGAGATCATCAGATATGGATTCCTGAATCTAACCAAGCTGTACTACCAGGACACCGTGATGGTCACGAGCAAAGGGCAAGATATGAAACTCATGAAGATCTTGACCATCTTTACATCCATAGATCTTTCGAACAACCATTTTGAAGGCGAGATTCCGAATGTGATAGGAGATCTCAAGTTGCTCCACATACTTAACCTGTCGCGCAATGGGCTTACGGGCCCAATTCCAGTGTCGCTTGGGAACTTGACAATGCTCGAGTCGCTAGATATCTCTCAAAACAATCTCTCAGGGGCGATTCCTCAGCAACTGTCAAGACTGACATTTCTCTCAGTGTTGAACCTCTCACATAACCTACTTGTCGGAAGCATACCATTTTCCAATCAATTCCTTACATTTAACAATGATAGCTTCATTGGAAACTTAGGATTATGTGGGCCACCATTGTCAATAAAATGTGCACCTCCCAGCACGCCACCGCCCATGGTAGTCAAAGCTGCAGACTCATCAGCAAGCAGATTCGATTGGCAACTCATATTCATAGGATTGGGATTTGGAGGAGGATTGGGAATGTTTGCCGGTCCACTTGTGTTTTGGACGAAAGGGAGGAGTTGGTACAACAAACACATTGATCGAGTTGTGTTAATGATTTTCCCATCAGGTGTGTTTGATCATCTTAATTGTGATGAGCCGAGGATAGAGGCAGAGGAGCAAGTCGATCAAGATTGTACAGAAAACACAACGGATTCAGATGCAGAGGAAGAAGAGTGCCATCAACGATTCTGCGTGTTCTGTACACAAGTAGATGCAAGGTGGGAAAGGGCCATACATAAGGAATGTTCCTGTTTGGATATTTCACCGCCGTTTTCTTCTCCACAGAGCGGGATACCTGAAGCAACACCTGATTGAAAGAGAAATCAGGACCTCGTAGTTTTGATTGAGCTTTTGTATATTGACAGAAATGAAAAAGCGTACTATTTTCTCTCTCTCTCTCTCTCTTTTTTTTTTTTTTTTTTTTAATTTTATTTTTTTTAAGCCCTTTTATTCTGTGCATTTGTATTCACAGGAATGGATAAAAGTATATATTTTGATAAACTAGATGGGTAAATCTAGGTGCTCCATCTGCTTGGCCACACTTTAGATGACCCAGCTTAGGAACACAATACTGGTTCACTAATCCCTCCGTTTGAGTTCAGCAGTACAATGAGGTAAGCCTATTGATTAGACAGCTAGAATCATCCATCCTAGTGTCCATGATGTAGAGAGGGGTGTGGACAGTTACATGGCCAAGATAGATCAGAAAAGGTTTGGTTGACTACAGAAGTGATCCGGACCGTCGGACCTTAAATCAGGCATATCTCGCAATTCGAAATGAGTTATCGGATGTAAAATATATTATTTGGGGTAGAACGAGCTACTTTAGCCAACCAACCCGGCTACGCAGGGTTGCCTAAGCCGGATTTGCGAAATACCGCTAGATCGACGGTCGTTTCCCTATTTTATTTCCGTTTTCACTATAAATAGTAAGTTTTAGTTTGATTATAACTCTTCATCCTTTCGGCTTTAGGAGTTGTGTCCAATGCGAAAAGAGCTTAGAAAAATTACAAGAACATCTTGGTGAAGCCAAATAGGACACTTACTATTTTCGGCCGAAAACCTTACGCACTAGTAGACGATCGTATTCTAGGAGTTTTAGTCGTAGTTTGATTCTAATTTCTTTCCCATTGCTTGGTATCCCTATTTAAAGGGTTATGAACTCGTTTTTTTTATTTATTAATTCATCAATCAATTTTGAATTTATTAGAATTTATTTCTATTTTCTTGCTTTCTTTCCTCATGGATTCGAGAAGTCTCTATGAGAGGTCCAAAGAAGTTCCGTGGATTCGGAATAGTTATCCTCTTAAGGAAGACGGTGCTCGACTTCACGTCCTCCCCTACGTCAGTCCACCAAATGAACAATCCAAATTCACTGACCCCATAGACATCCACGGTTAGGAGAAACCCCTCCTCCTGAGCTAGTCTCCTCGTGTCTCGGTTGCCTTTGTCCACCTAGTTTAGATTATCTTGATGGCTCGTCAATGGGCCTAATGCCAAAGTGTCGGGTGTGGAAGCATAACCCAATGTTGGGTGTGGAAGCGTCACCTAGGCGTAACCCAGAAGTGAATCAAACAAGCATAGAGATATAAAATTTGAGCATGCACAGATGACACGGCAAAAAAAAAAAAAAAAAAAAAAAAAAAAAAAAAAAAAAAAAAAACGACACAAAGTAACAAGCAATCTACTAAGAAAACGAAATTATAAGAGATAAAATCAACTTACATGCAAATCCTAGAGTTGAAAACCTTAGCTCTTTCTAGAACAAGTTTCCAATTACTCCTAGAATACCCTAATACTGTATTACACCAGTATATATAACCTGGATTCTGAATTAGAAACAAAACCGTCCAACTGCAGAAACTGTCAATAGGACCTTCAATGGGATCGACTCCATTTGAGGGTCGTCGATCGAATCAGTCGCACTTTTGATCGTATCAAAAGTGCCCAAAATCATCCGGATAGCAAACTTGCATTTTTTATTTATTTATTTTTTTAATTGAATCGAGAGCCTCTTCAATCAAATTGAACAAGACCAAAATAGTTTTGCGAGAAATTAGGGAAAAATCTAGAATTTCTCAATAAAAAACCTTGCATAAGATGTACCTAGAAGGTGACCAAGGTTATGAGAGTTAGTTGAATTTCCTATCTAGGATAATGAGTGGATTTTGTAAGAAATTCAACCTATGGATGTTCTAGAGTATCAAAGAACCAAGGATTTTTCTATTGGTTTGGTCTTTGAACTCTAGAGAATACACGAGTTTATGTTCTTCATTGAATAGGAACTTTGAATGCTCATAGAAGTGAAAGATCACAATGAAGAGAACATGAACTCGTATGGATAGAGTCTAAATAAGCTAGGATAAACTTGGGATACATTAGAGACTCTATGGTACATATTGCCACTGATTTTGCAAGTTTTTACAAGCTGATTTTATAGACAAAACATTCCAACAGATATAAAACGGGTATAAAACCACTAGTTTACGGTATTACCGAAGTGATGTTCGGTATCACTGAACTCGTTTCAGTGGTATCAAAATATCATTCGGTAGTACCTAATTAATCCCTCAAGTTGTTGTTCAAAATATGTCCATTTCGATGGCACCGAACATTGTTCGTCGGTGGCAGTCGGTGTCACCAAATTATCCAGTCGGTGATACTAAATTAACATTGTAAGCTTGCTGGATAGTTATGAGCACCTTCGGTGATACTGAAGGTGACAATCGGTGACACCTTATTCCTACCGAAGGTGGACAGATTTTCTAGTTTTTAACCTTTTAATCATTCAACAATTTGGGATATGTAAAAGCCAATACTATAAGATAAAATATGAACTTGGGATTGACTTAGAATAGATGTCCTATGTAGGTGTTCCTATTTGGGTTGGGATCATTTATTTGCAAGGTCAAGATTGCAGAAGTAGTTCTTCGTCTTCAATGTGGCTTTGATGCTTCTGATCCAATTGCATCACCGGTCTTCACTTGCCAAGAACTCATCCGACTACAAGATACAACTAGTCACATAATCAACAAATATGGGTGCAAATAGGTGCAGTAACAATCTCCCCTTTTGTCTATTACGTGACAAAAATAACCTAACCTACGACTGTGTAGCATACCAAAACAAAAAGAATTAGATATCAAACGTATAGATTTGACATGTAATGTAAAATCATGTTGCTCCCCCTTAGTGTTTGCCAAGAATAACCTGCAATAAGGGAAAAAAACAAATTCTACAAGTAACACACATTGTTTTGGTGGGGTTTTCTTCTCCCCCTTTTTGTCAGCTATTGGTAAAGAGTTTATCAAGAAATATTCCAATAACATATGAGAATTGATATTGCAAAGGGTAAGAGAATAGATCATATAATGATATGGGCATAAAGATCATCATCCAGATAGTCAAAATATATCATCATGATCAATCAAACCATATGTTAGATAGAAAGAATAATCAAAACAGGAATATCTAACAGAATGTTATCAAAATTACTACTCCAAGATTGGGGATATAAGAACAATGAGTCAAAAGCAGTTCAGTGAGTGTTCTCCAGTAGGTTGAATAGCGTCAAGACGCAATTCAATCCCGGAGAGGCAATTTCACATTGCCAGAGGCGATCTTTTATATTTGACATGCTCATCAAGAAGTTGATGCATTAGATCGTTCTGGCGAAGGAGGCATCCAGTGCTAACTGATAATGGACTTGGTGCAGTCACCGGAGTGCGACAAGAGTCCCAGCCAGTGGCCATGAGAGCCTCTTGAGCTTCTTCGCTGCTACTCCATTCTTGATGAGTTTGGATGATTTTGAGTATATTTTTCTTGGTAAGATATACTGCTGGACATATTGTATCATGAGTAAGGGGCAGTGCAAGAAACTTGGAGAGTTTGCAGATGATACTGGGAAAGGGAAGACTTGTGTGGTGAATACCTTTGACAACTCGAATTAACTATCTTACTATTAGAGTGGGTAAACATATTTTGACTCTCTGATAGATATCACACGGGTATTCAGAGCAACTAGTGAGAGTATATCTCCAGAAACTTCATAGGGATATGCATTGGTACTCAATATTTGGTGAAACACTTTTGTGGTAGAGTCTAGATGCAATGAAGACAAGTACTTTTTTTTTTTTTTTTTTGGTTTCTGGATATCATTGATTCATCACAGTGTTCTTGTCACTTCTTTCTAGACACTTGAATCATTTAAGCAACGATTAGTTGGTGAGATGTGTGTGACTGGAAGATCTAGAAGTTCTCCCAACATCAAAGGAGTGATCTCTTTGGTTTGGTTCATGTAATTGATGCTGATCGACGGAAGATCATCTCGAGTATTATGACAAAAATTCAGAAATTGATAAACAAGGTCATATTGTATTTCCCCTCTTAAATAAAGAACGTTGTCCCACCCCATGGATTTTAGATAGATATTTATCCCATATGACTCTATGAGACTAGGTCTGATAAATCGATCAAAGGTAAATTCTTCTGCCCTGACATTAGAGTGTGAATAAGGAGTGTAGGGTCTCATTTTTCTAGACGAGGTTTCTCTTTTTGCATCTTCCTTTCCCTGTTATTGATCACGTTGTGTTGAAATCATACGATAAATCAATAAGTACAAGTAAAAATAATAGTTGTTGAGGGTCAAATATTTCATATTGGACCCCATCTATTACCTAGTTTTATGAACATGATAATCCTTAATATTCTATTTTAATCATGTTTATGTTGCAAGGTGAATTCAACAGCTTGGATTGAAAAGGATGTTAAAAGCATGGATTTAACGCTCAAGAATCATCAAAGTCAAGAGTGGATCTAATGGAACCAAGAATGAAGAATGCACACTCCAAAGATCCAAGAAAACCAAGTAAAGAATGAAGAAAATTGGATTTTTGAAGTGAATTTGCGTAACCCTCGACTAGTCCTGGCTCCGGCTCGACTAGTCATACGTACGCTCAACCAGTCCTAGACTCTGCTCGACTAGTCCTAGCTCGACCGGTCGAAGGTGCTCGACTCAAACTCCAACGACTAAAATAGCCAATTTTCCGTCCTTCTCGACCAGTTGAGGGTGTCCTACGACCGGTCAAGGACATCCCACGACCAGTCGAGCGTTACGCAATTTTTGTGCGAATTGCATAAATTTGTGACGGTTTTCGAAAATTTCCACTCGGTGCGAAGGTTAAGGCCTAAAACTATAAATAGGGGTCCCTAGGGCACTCATAGGCATCATCTAGGGTTTGTGGAGTGGAGCAAAAACATGGAGAAGCCGTCGTCAAGAGTTTTTCTTCCTTTTCCTTAGTAGTTTTTATGCTTTTATTAAGAGATTCTAGTTCAATCATGTCTATGGTTGGCTAAACCTCTTAGTTAAGGCTAAGAGGTGAAGCTTGTAGCGCGATAGGATGTTTCTATTGCTTTGATTCATGTTTATATTGAACTCTCTTTGATTATAGTTTGATTATAAGGAATACTTTCAGTTTTTAATGGTTTGTTGGGACTCAAATTACAATAGATCTGCGATAACTTTGAGTATGTTCTTTTCATGTACTGAGATTGTGAAACTAGGAAATCCTGTTGTTCACCATCGTCCCTTGGGCATGGTTGGGTGATGGAATCCTTCCTAGCTTTCACAATTTTCCCAGATTAGTTATGGGATTGGTCAATTGTTGTTGTTTGCCTTGTCTCCTGGACATGGTTTTGTGATGGAATCACTTCCAGTTCTCACACCTCTCATCCATTGAGAACTAGGTCAAAGGAAGTTCAGATTTGATTTTACTGAGATATCTTCCTACTCCGGAACGTTTGCCATTAGATGACCCATCTACTTAGAGGACCCATCCTAGTTCTGATACCGCCTTTTGATCACTTGGGGGAACAGGCGAAGGTGTTGTCTTGACTTCGGTACTGATCCCTTCTTCACTTGGAGTGGTGAATTTCGTAATGAAGTCGGCTACGGCTTGGCCCTTGATTGCTGTCCTTGATCGAAATTGGATGTTGAACTCCCCGAGTTCGATGCCCACTTGGTCAACCGACCCAACACTTTGGGCCTCTGGAGGACTTGCTTAAGGGGAAAATCAGTCAACACCATGATGGAATGAGCTCGGAAGTATGGACGTAACCTACAAGCTGAGACGACGAGACTGAGTGCTAGCCTCTCTAGAGCCGGATATCTTGTCTTGGCGGACACCATGGCCTTGCTCACGTAATACATGGGATGTTGCTTACCCCCTACCTCTCTAATCAGGGCCGAGCTGACAGCTGAGGCCAAGACTGCAAGGTATATGAATAGGGGTTCACCTTCTTTGGGCTTAGACAGTAGGGGTGGTGAACCTAAATACTGTTTGAGCTGCTGAAAGGCCTGTTTGCATTCCGACGTCCATTTTGCCTTCTTATGACCCTTCAACTATTGAAAGAAGGAGAGGCATTTGTCTGTAGCTCTGGATATAAACCGTCCGACCGCTGCTACTCGTCGGGTGAGGCATTGTATCTCTTTGACAGTTCGAGGAGAATTCATATCGAGGAGTGCTTTAATCTTGTCGGGGTTCGCTTCGATACCCCTTTGACTAACGTGAAGCCCGAGGAATTTGCCTGATCCGACTTCAAAGGCTCACTTCACGGGGTTCAGCTTCATCTGGTATTCTAGGAGGATGGTGAAAGTTTCTCCGAGGTTTGTCAGGTGATCGGACGCCTTAACGCTCTTTACTAGACACTTCCATGGTATGTCCGATCTGCTTGGCGAACATCTGATTCACCAGCCTTTGATATGTGGCCCCTGCGTTTTTCAGGTCAAACGACATGACCCGGTAACAGTAGCGTCCCTTGTCTGTGATGAAGGTAGTCTTCTACCTGTCTGGGGATGCATCACGATGTGGTTATACCTGAAGTACGCATCCAGGAAGGAAAGTAGTTTGTGCCCTGTTTTATTGTCCACCAACTGTAACGACTCGTAAATTTCCTTGCAAAGACGCGAGTACTACCTCGACCAGAAATCACTTAGGATTAAATCCTTTAGAAATTTGACAAAGTTAATTAAGTGCTAAACTAAATTAGCCATGAAATCCGTTTGAATCACTTTAAATATGATCTGCAAGACCCAAAACTTGTAGAATCATTGACGCTAGGTTACCCTAAAGTCTAGGATCAAACTCATTACCCTAATGCATGTTTTACTAACATACATCATGTATGTTGAAATAGTGTATTCTAAGTGTTTGTGAAAATGCTTGTGAGAGTAAGTGCTTGGATGTTAGTGCCTTAGGTAGGTGTTGAGATGGGGTTCTCAACTACCTTAGAGGCATGTATGATTTCCTCCATGTGGTTGTTTACTTTAACCACTTATGAAATATATGTGTTTGTATTCCTATTTATATAGTGCTTCATAATATGCTTTATAACATGCTTTGTAACATATTTTATAACATGCTTTATCACATGCTATAATTGCTTTGTTTATTATGCTTTACACCACATGCTATGAGTAAGGATTGATTGAGTTTGGGACTGTGTATAGTCCAGATAATCGGTACTAGACTTAAGATCGTGGTTGAGATTCATGTCGCCACGAGAGATGTGTTTGACGAACCCGAGTCATACTTCAGTTGGCAACAGTGGTTAGGCCACACGAAGTGCTTATGCACTTCATGTCGTTCAGTTGATTGTGCACTCGAGCTAGTAAGGCTCGTCAAATAACCCAATATGTCTAATGTATGTTCATCATGTTTGGTCACTACTACTTGAACCTAGGGTACCAAACTTACCAGTGAAATCCCGTCAACCATGGTACCTCGATCCGCTAAGACTTATGAGCCGGGCATGGTGGTATGTGACACCGTGGTCGAGCTGTAGGCCTACGCTGGGGCCACGTGCCTCCCCGTAGTGACTAGTGAGTAACCAGACTCGTGAGCCGATTATGGTGGTATGAGACACTATATTCGAGCTGTCGGCCTACACTGCTTGATGGGTGATGGGGGAGTGGTGCAAAGATTCCGTGTAACAGCCTTAGCAGCCTTGACTGTACCCAGTGTAGTGACCTCGAGCATACTCTAAATCTGCGGTGAGGCGATGAGCCTTCCCGTAGTAACAGAGTATAAACTAGGCCTGTAATGATAAGGTGATGGGGAAGTGGTGTAACGATTCCGTGTAACAGCCCTGACAGCCCTTGCAGCGACCTATAAACACACCATCATATGAGATTGTCTAGGACTGACGACCCTAGAATGGATCATGTTTGGGAATAATACGAGGGAGGTACCTTAGTTTCCCAATCCTGCAGTTTGAAATGGACTAATAACAACTCGGTAATCATGCTCATCATGCATTGTATGTGCCTGGAAGATGTGGAGCACTGAGAAAAGCAAGCATGCCGCGAACGTAAGATGGTGTCGCATGAGGGAGTATGTCGGTGAGGGCATCCATCATGACTGCATTCATACTTGCATTAATAAGAGTAGCTAGGAGTGTTTGATTATACTGCTTTATCATTGCTGCTTGATTGAGTCGATAACATGTTAACCTATGCTTTATTATTCCACTGAGTTAGCTACTCACTCCCATGTTACAAGACGATGTTGTACACACCAACCAGTCTCTGTCTCAGGTTTAAATGAGTTGGTGACTCAAGAGGCTGAGCCGGACTACGGTGAGGACCAGGACGAGTTCTCATTTATGCAGTATTCTGGCGGCTTCGACTAGACTGTCGGATCGATGGGATTTGCGGGGATTACATCCTTAGATGTATTTTTGACCTTTTTGAACATAAAACAGATATATGTATATACTGACTCAGATGGGTCCATAATCTGGAGAATGAAATGATTTTGTATCTTTTACATACATGTATATACAGTTTCAGTCTTCCGCTTGCCTTTATACAATTGATCTGGAGTATGAATTACTGTTTTGGTATAATCTCACTCATGTTTATTGTTTTAACACAGACAATATTTAACCATCATTATCTATGTTGCATAAGTGATGCGTTGGAACTTAGGAGTTGAGTTCATACTCGACCCCCGAATTTCAGGGCGTTACACCAGCTGATCAATCCGAGGCAACAAGAAGCTATCCTTCGGACACACCTTATTCAGATCCGAGTAATTTACGCAGACCTGCCATTTTCTGTTGGCATTTTTTACATGGACCACATTTGTGATCTAATCGGGATAATGCACCTCCTCTATGAAGCCTGCGTCGATCAGAACGGAGACTTCATCGGCTATAGCTTCATACCGCTCGGCATCAAACGGTCTCCTTTTCTGTTTTACTGGTTTGTGGTCTAGATCCACATTCATTCGGTGGGCCATGACATCACGAGCATATCTTCATGCAACCATGTGAAGAGATCTCTGTGCTGTCGTAGGAAGGCTAGTATTTCAGACCGCTGCTCAGAGTTTAATGAAGTTTCTGAGCTGAATAGTTCTGCTCGGGCATGCCTCATCGAGCGGCACTTTCTTTAGGTCTTGCACGGATGAGTCCTCCGCAGGTCCTCTGGGATCCAGAACGTTGACGGTAGGGCTTGCTTAACTTACCCCTTCACTGTTATCGCGTAGCATCTTCGGGCTTCACGCTGGTTGCCTTAGAGGCAACTTATCCTGCCCTCGGCAGGGAATTTTATTATCAGATGATAGGTGGAGACGATTGCCCTCATTGCATTGAGAGAAGGTCTGCCTAAGATGACGTTATGTACGGATGATACATTGACAACTAGGAAGTCCACCATGAGGGTGACTTGGTGTTGTCCTTCTCCCACGGTCACAGGGAAGGAGATGGCTCCCTCGGAGATCACCCTTTCTCTGGAAAAATAGTACAGGGGGGTCTTCACAGGTCTGAGGTGTGACATCGGAACCCCCATTCTTTTGAAAGCTTCGGAGTAGATTACATCTGTTAAACTTCCGGTGTCGATCAGGATGCGATACACCGTGTGGTTGGCTATAGTCATAGTAACCACTAGGGCGTAGTCGTGCGTATGCTGGATCCCACATGCATAATCTTCTGAGAAGGTCATGCTGCACAGAATGACACAGAGTTCTTTGCTCAGTCGCTCGGTCAAGTGGATGTAGTGTTCCGCATCGGACCTCTGAGAGTGGGCTTTCCGAGCCCTGTTCGAATCTCCTCCACCGGACGAGCCTCCGAAGATGGACGGACCTCGGCTGGCTCTTCCGTGGCATTATTCGGCTGTTCTTGCCCTCGCTCTTCTTTTCGAGCGGTTATTTCTCCCTTGGCGTATCGGCTCAGATGTGCCTTATGAATAAGAGTCTCGATCTCGTCCTTGAGATCCACACAATCAGCTGTGTTGTGGCCGTGATCCCGATGGAAGCGGTAGTACTTGCATTTGTCTCGATGATCTGGGTCGGCCCTCATACAAACAGGCCAATTCAAAAGCTTGTGCCCTCTAATGTCCAATAGATTTTGCTTGGTTGACGTGTTGAGGGGGGTGTAGGAACAGAATTTACCCTCCGATTTCCTGCTTGGACTACGATCGCGAGGGGCACGGTCATCTAGTCCTTTATTGGATGGCTGAGGTTCTTCATTCTTTGGCCTCTTCCCCTTACTAGTCGGTTCTATCACTTGAACATTTTTTGCGAGCGTTAGAGAATTGCTCAGCGTTAGTATACTTCTGAGCTTTGGTGACAAGGTCAGCTAATGTCTTCGGTGGATTCTTTCTAATGGAGAAAGTGAACTTTCCCTCTTTTAGGCTGCTGAACACGGCAACAAGTGTCATCTTGAGTCGTAGTCTTCCACCTGTAGTGCTTCCTCATTGAAGCAAGCATTGTAGTCCTTTAACAACTCCTTAGGCTCTTGCTTGATGGCGAACAGGTGATTATTGGGCTTTCGACTCTTCTTACCGCTTATGAATTGGGTAAGGAATCGTTGGTTCAGTTCTGCGAAGGAACCAACGGAATTGAGTTTAAGCTAACAGTACCAACTCCGAGCAGATCATGTGAGTGTGATTGAGAATCGCTTGCACATCATCGCGTCCGTCGCTGTCTGGATTTGCATCCACGACCGATAAGCCTCTACGTGCCCGGATGGGTCACAGACCCAGAGTATTAGATGACAGGAGGGATCCAAAACCTCTGGGGCATCACCTCATCCATGATCGCAAAGGTGAAGGGAGGCTCGGTCTCTTCCATCATTGCTTGAACAACAACGAGAATTGACGACGGTGGTTGCTTCTTTTCTAGCGTCAGAATCTTGTTGTTGAGTTCCGTGAACCGTGTTTTCCAAGGATCTTTATTCTTAGCTACTATCTCCTCGCTATTTTCTATTTCGGAAGTCCTCCTTCCCCTCCTCCATTCCAGCTCGTGGCGGAGATCCGTCAGTGCCAGGGCCGAGGTGACCGAGGCGTTCGTCGGAGATCGGCTTGTGTGTTTCAAGCCGAAACTCGGATTCGGGTCGGGCGAGGATTCTTAACTGAAGCCGGCGCCCTAGGGGGTTGACGCGGGGGCCCCTTGGGTCTCGTACTCCTCGGTGCAGAATGAGCTTCCACAACTGAACCAATCGGCTAAGGAACAAGGTTTTCCTGAGCAGGATGTGGTTGCGACTCCTGTCGTTGTTTCGTCTGGTTGATTTCGTCACACAGGGATTATATCTCGCTCTGCATCGCCCGATACTTGCTTGCCCAATTGCAAGAACTCTAGGAAGGAACTGGTGCTGATTCGGCATGAAGTAGCAAAGAGGAATGGGTCTGCTCATTTTGCTCTAGTTCCACAGCTATTGCTTTCTTATTTCCTCTTGCCATAATGCTGAAGAATACGAACCTGACCTTTAGTATCAGTTTCCCACAGACGGCGCCAAAAATGTTGATGACAAACTCTAGGCGACTCCCCGCTTCGACTCGCGAAGTCCAAATAGCTTCTTCGCCTCAAGCCTGCACACTAGCAACAAGCAAAGGAGACCCTGGCTAAGTTGGGGGACCCTCCGATGCCTAAGTCAGGTCAAGGGAATTGGGGTCTAAGTTGGAGAGTAGAGGGAGAGTGCAAGATGTTGCGTACCTATAACAATGGGGTCTCATTACATTTATACCTGACTATCGGACGGTCTGGGTCCTTTAATCTCGACACGATTCGCTCAATCAGTGAGATTTTCGGATCGTAGAGATATCGCCCATAATCCGGGGATCGTGTAGTGTATCGTACGTATCTGCGGGCGAAACAATCGGTCATGTCTGCTTAAGGTAGTTTCTTAGTTTAGTGCATGGAGCGTCCACGTTCCGCCTTGACCTTCACTCTGAACTTCTGGCCGAAGAGTCCCGGACTAGCGTGCACACTGGCCTTCACTGTTGGTTTATTAAATGCGGATTGTGTCACGAGTATGAGCCAAGCTCCGGTCTGGACAGAATGTGGACTTGGCTTTATTTATCTATTGAGTATTCTAGAGGTCTTTTTAAGAAGTGGAGCCACATTTAGGGTCGCGCACGACCGGTCGTGACCAGTCGTAGACTGACTTGACTCAAAGTCCAACGAGCATCAGATTTTAGGTCCCGAGGTACTCGACCGGTCGTGGCCCTTGCTCAACCGGTCGAGGGGTCCGCTCGACCGATAGTGAAGTATGCTCGACTGGTCATGGTTACGCAGATTCGTTTCCGGATTTGATGCAGATTATGGAAATTTGAGTCAGTCTTTCGCAAGGTGGGAAAGAAATGTTGCCTAAACTATAAATAGGAGTCCCTAGGGCTTTTCTAAGGTTAAGGTGAATATTGGGGAGTTATTCTAAAGTGTGGGTAAAGGTTTTCTTTGTACTTCCAAGGGAGAGGTTAGTATATTGCCTTGTAATCTCGTATTCTTCATAGTGGAAGTTTGCACCCGTGGTTTTTTACCCTAGTTGGGGGTTTTTTCACGTATATCTTGTCATGTGGTTGGTTTGGAATGCTTTGATTTTTCTTCTAGTTTATATTTCTTTTTTTTTATCGTTTGTGGGTGAGACATGAGATTGGATCTCGGTTCACTACATTGTTGGTGTGCTGCGCAACAACTGGTATCAGAGTTATTGGTTTAGTTCTATTGGGAGCGATGACAGAAGAAGGGAAGACTATAATTGAGAAGTTTGATGGTTCAAACTTTGCCTTCTAGAAGATGCAGATGGGGGATTATCTGTATCAGGACCTTTATATTCTTGTAGGAGGAAAAGAGAAGAAACCAGAAAAGATGACAGATGATGGATGGTTTTTATTGGATAGGAAGGCTTTAGGAACGATCCGACTCTTTTTGTTTAAGAGTGTCGCCTTCAACATATCCAAAATGAAAACCACAAAAGAATTAATAGAAGCCCTAGTCACCATGTCTGAAAAACCCTCTGCGTCCAACAAGGTTCATCTTATGAAACAACTATTCAACATGAAGATGTCAGATGGTGGGAGCGTGGCTGAACATTTAAACGAGTTCAATACAGTCACGAGCCAGTTGGAATCCCTTGGCATTATTTTTTTGGATGAGGTCAAGGCGTTATTGAACTTGTCCAGTTTGCCAGATAGTTGGGATGGTTTAGTGATTGCTGTGAGCAATTCTTCAGGGTCGACAAAGCTGAAATTTGATGATGTGGCTGGTCCAATTCTCAGCAAAGAATCTAGAAGAAAGACATCAGGAGTTTAAGGAGATTCAGGGAATGCTCTAAACGTTGAAGGAAAAGGAAGATCGCTGAATAAAGGAGGCAATAGGCATGGACGTTCTAAGTTGAGGAAGAAGTCCAAGGGACCGAAAGACAAAGACGGGTGTCGGCATTGCTGCAAGAAGGGGCATAAGAAACGTGATTGCAGGGCACTCAAGAAATAAGAAGGAAGCTCTCAAGGCAGAAAGGATTCAGTGAATCTATCTGAGGAGAGTGACACAGAGGCGTTGATCTTGTCCCTTGATGCGAGGAATGAGTCTTGGGTTATAGACTCGGGTGCTTTGTTTCATGCCACCTCATGTAAGGAAGTTCTGTGTGATTATGTGTCAGGTGACTTTGGGAGAGTCTACCTGGGTGATGATGAGCCGTCCAGTATTGTTGGAAAGGGAGATGTTCATATCAATCAGAAAGACGGAACAATTTTGAAATTGAAGGATGTCAAACATGTACCGAGTTTGAAACGTAACTTGATCTCAGTGGGGTAGTTGGCTGATACCGGTTATGTGATGACATTCACTAGTGATTCCTGGAAGATCACAAAAGGTGCCTTGGTGATATCTCGAGGCAAAATGATGGTACTTTGTATGTGATTTCAGGATCGTATAGTTCACTCGCAGTCGCATCAAATGGAGTGAATGAACAGTTATGGCATCAGAGGTTGGGACATATGAGTGAAAATGGGATGAAAGTGCTATTGTCAAAAGGGAAGCTACCAGGGATGAAGTCTATTGACTTGGAATTCTGCGAGGACTGCGTGTATGACAAGCAGA
This sequence comes from Magnolia officinalis, assembly GCA_021015155.1. NCBI lineage: Eukaryota > Viridiplantae > Streptophyta > Magnoliopsida > Magnoliales > Magnoliaceae > Magnolia > Magnolia officinalis. Next base: position 52,697,450 of record JAJHSJ010000008.1, read on the forward strand.
AGAGGGTAAGTTTCAAGAAGACAGGACATGCTCCAAGACACATCTGTTGGAGTTTGTACACACTGATGTGTGGGGGCCAGCATAAGTATCATCTCTTGGTGGCTCACGTTATTTTATTTCTTTTATTGATGATGCTAGTAGAAAAGTGTGGATTTATTTCTTAAAGAACAAATCTGATGTATTTGATGTATTTAAGAAGTGGAAAGTTATGGTAGAAAATGAGACAGGTAGAACAGTAAAATATCACAGATCTGATAATGGGGGAAAGTACTGTGATAAGAGATTTGAGGAGTATTGTGCAGCAAATAGAATTAAACATCAGAAAATGATTCAAGGGATACCGCAACAGAATGGTGTGGCTGAGTGCATTAACAGGACCATCCTTAAGCGCGCCAGGAGCATGAGGTTACATGATGGTTGCCCAAGACCTTTTAGGTAGATGCTGTGAATACTGCTGCATATCTCATCAATAGAAGTCCCTCAGCACCATTGGATGGTAGGCTACCAGAAGAAACGTGGATTGGGAAAGAAGTGAACCTTGTACATCTTAGAGTGTTCAGTTGCACTTCATATGTTCACATTGGTGCAAAGTACAGAAATAAGCTGGATGTGAAGTCCAGGCGGTGCACGTTTATAGGCTACGGGCAGCATGATTTTGGATACAGGTTTTGGGATGCAAAAAATCGAAAAATCATCAGAAGCAAGGATGTAATCTTCAATGAAAAATTGATGTATAAGGATAGTGTACAAGAAACTAAAGCCAAGGATAAAAAATTCGTAGAGTTGGAAGATTTACCGGACACGAGTGTTACAGCACCACAGGATGTACAGGAGCATTATGAGGTAGAGCTGGATACACAGTTGTGAGGAGGTTTACTCGGGAGAGTAGACCCACGGTCCGATACTCACCCTCCTTAGATTATCTATTGCTGACAAATAATGGTGAGCCAGAGTGTTTTGAAGAGGCGTTACAGTCAGGGGAGCAGGCCATGGATGAGGAGATGGACTCTCTTGAGTCCAATCGTACATGGGAGCTAGTCACTCTACCTAAGGGTAAGAAAGCTCTTCATAACAAGTGGGTTTACAGACTGAAGGAGGAGCACGACGGTTCTAAACAGTACAAGGCTAGACTGGTTATGAAAAGGTTTCAACAAAAGGCAGGTATCGATTTTGCTAAAATATTTTCACCTATGGTAAAAATGTCTACGATTCGCATGGTCTTGAGTATGGTGGCAACAGAGGACTTACGTCTAGAGCAGGTAGATGTTAAGACAACCTTTCTTTATGGAGACCTTGAAGAAAAGATATATATGCATCAGTCGACAGGATAAAGGCACCAAGAAAGGAGAACAAAGTGTGTAGACTGAAGAAGAGCTTACATGGCCTGAAGCAGGCCCCGAGGTGGTACAAGAAGTTCGACAGTTTCATGTCGAGAAACGGTTTCAGGAGATGTCATGCAGACTACTGTTATTATTTGAAGAAGTTTGATACGTCGTACATCATCCTTCTTTTGTATGTTGATGATATGCTTGTGGCTAATTCAAGCATAAAGGACATCTTAGATCTCAAAAAACAACTGTCTAAAGAATTTGCCATGAAGGATTTAAGAGCTGCAAAACAAATCCTAGGCATGAGGATAAAGCGTGACATGGAAAACAAAAAACTGGTTTTGTCACAGGTAGAGTACATAACCAAGGTACTTGATCGATTCAATATGGGAAGTGCTAAGTTAGTTAGCACTCCATTAGCTAACCATTTCAAGCTATCTAAGGAGCAATGTGCAAATACGCAGGAGGAACGAGACTACATGGCTAAAGTCTCATACGCGTCAGCTATTGGGAGTCTTATGTATGCTACGGTGAGCACGAGACCAGACATTGCTCAAGCAGTGGAAGTTGTTAGCAAGTTCATGAACAACCCCTGGGAGGAACATTGCGAAGCTGTGAAGTGGATCCTTAGATACCTGATAGGTACTAAGGATGTAAGGTTGTGTTATGGTGGATTGAAAATCAAGTTACAAGGCTACGTAGATTCAGATTTGGTAGGAGATATCGACAGTAGAAGAAACACTACAGATTACGTCTTTACTCTAGGTATGCTGCAATCAGTTAGATCTCTCAGTTACAGAAGATATTATCTATCAGTACGATGGAAGCAGAATATGTTGCGGCTACAGAAGCGTGTAAGGAGATGGTGTGGATGCAAGGTTTCATGGAAGAGTTGGGTAAGAAGCAAGCAGATTGCAAGCTGTACAGTGACAGTCAAAGTGCAATACACTTAGCTAAGAATTCAGCCTTTCATTTAAGGACCAAGCATATTGACATCAGATATCACTTCATACGTTCGTTACTGGAAGATGGATCGATTGCTCTGGAGAAGATTCATACAAGTGAGAATCCTGTGGATATGCTGACCAAGGCGGTCACACGGGAGAAGCTGAAGCTCTGTTCAACTTTGATTGGTCGTCAGGCTTGAAGATGGGGAGGTGGTGCACTTCGAATGAAGAAGACAAAGTTTATGGCGATGTGTCTCCAAGTGGGAGATTGTTGAGAAGTGGAGCCACATTTGGGGCCACGCACAACCGGTCGTGGCCCCTGCTCGACCGATCGTGGAGCCCACTCGACCAGTCGTGACCAGTCGTGGATTGGCTGGACTCAAAGTCCAGCGAGCATCTGATTTTGGGTCCCAAGGTGCAGTATGCTCGACTGGTCGTGGTTACGTAGATTCGTTACCGGATTTGATGCGGATTGCGGAAATTTGAGTCGGTCTTTCGCAAGGTGCGAAAGGGAAGTTGCCTAAACTATAAATAGGGGTCCCTAGGGCTTTTATAGGGTTAAGGTAAATATTGGGGAGTTATTCTAAAGTGTGGGCAAAAGGTTTTCTATGTACTTCCAAGGGAGAGATTAGTATATTGCCTTGTAATCTCGTATTTTTCATAGTGTAAGTTTGCACCCGTGGTTTTTTTACCCTAGTTGGGAGTTTTTCCATGTATATCATGTCTTGTGGTTTGTTTGGAATGCTTTGATTCTTCTTCTAGTTTATATTTCTTTCTGTTTATCATTTGTGGGTGAGACCCGAGATTGCGTCTCGGTTCACTGCGTTGTTGGCGTGCTGCGCAACAGGTCTTCCCTACGAGCTTCGAGGCAGGCGTCGGATCTATCCTGTCGAGCTGAATTTTTCCACTATTAATACAAGTGGTTGAGTTATTCGCTTCTGGTCGGGCAGTAGAGGAACGGTTTGGAGTATTCGGTCCGAGCTCCACACTGACTATTCCGGTCTCAGATCAATCCAAGCCGATTGCCAGCGTCGGAGTGGGCGTGCCACTGTAACCTAGCCACGAATTTCCTTCCCCTTGTAGCATCGTATCCTTTCAGATTGACTCTTTTGAGTCCAATCGGATCAAAGGAATGTCGGTCCTCGGAATCGTAAGTGGCTCGGATCTTCCCATAATATGGTCCATTGAGGTCTTTTTTTTTTTCCTTCCGTTTAATTTTTGGAATCATAGCCTAAAATGAGGTTAAACAAATTTATGACCGAGTGAATGTACAATAAATGCATGAAGCTGGGCGTCTCGGCCAGGACCGTAGCACCGTATCGCGTGAGGCCGGGCCATGCCTAATCCGCTCTCCTTTCTTGCAAGTCTCTTCCCCGTGGGTCGGAGAAAGTCATGGTCAAAACTCGTACTGCTACCATCTGATCCTTACCGGCCTAAAATTCGTCTCTCCGCTTCCCATCTCCTCTTCATGACCCTTCTTTCTCTCAATGTCTTCCAATGAGATTCCAACTCTCTCCTCTCTTCCTTCTTCTTTTTCACACTTTCATCTTCACCTCTCCTTTTATTGTTTCAGCTCAATGCCACGAAGATCAGAAAAATGCATTACTACAAATCTTCACCAATCACTCGGCCCTCCCATCTTGGACATCCAACAACTCCGATTGCTGCCGCTGGTATGGCATCACGTGCGACAACACCACCGGTCTCGTTATCTCCCTCGATGTCAGCAACAGCTCCATCTCCGGCCGCATCAATTCCACCAACCTTGCCAGACTCTCTACCCTCCAAATTCTCAATCTCTCTTACAATAATTTCAATTCTTCCATCCCACCCAATCTCGATTTGCTCTCGAATCTCACCCATCTCAACCTCTCCAATTCGGGTTTTACCGGCCAAATCCCGCGCGCGATTGCTCACATGCGTAATCTGGTCTCGCTCGATATATCTACCTTTTTTCTCGGCAACCCTCTTACTTCTCTCAAACTAAACGATCCAAGCATCGAAAAGCTCCTTCGGAACTTGTCGGGATTGACAAAACTCCATCTCGACGGTGTAAACATCTATTCTGCAGTGCCTGAGTTCGTGTCGGATTTTACTAATTTGGCATGCCTCCGTCTCAGTTCTTGCCGGCTGCGGGGAAATTTCCCAGCAAAGATATTTCACTTGCCCAAGTTGGAGTTTCTTGATGTATCGTCGAATCCATTTCTCAATGGTTATTTTCCTGAATTTCCTCGGGAAAATGCTTTACAAACATTGGTACTCACAGGAACCAGATTTTCAGGGGAGCTTCCACATTCCTTCGGTAATCTCACGCGCTTAAACAAATTACAGATTGGTGGTTGCGAATTCTCTGGTCAAATCCCGTATTCTGTGAGGAATATTAGGGGAATCGTTCATTTGGACCTTTCATCGAATGGATTTAACGGTTCAATTCCGAGTCTGGAAAGCCTTTCCAATCTCACCTATTTGGACCTTTCAATGAACAATTTCAGTGGCACGATCCCATCTCTGGAGAGTCTTACGGAGCTGGTTCTGTTGGACCTTTCATGGAATGATTTCAGCGGTCCAATTCCACCTCTGAAATCGTTGAAGAGCGTTGTCGAGATAGTCCTTTCTTCTAATCATTTAAATGGCACAATCCCTAACTCCTTTGGAGATAGACTTCACAAGCTAAAAGTGCTTGACCTACGGAGCAATTCGCTGAATGGGCAGATACCCTCATCTCTGTTTACTCTCCCATCGCTGCAGGCATTACAACTCAGCCAAAACCAACTTGAAGGGCAACTCGATGAGTTCACTAATGCTTCACCAACATTGCAGACGGTTGATTTGAGCGACAATCAGCTGCAAGGTCAGATTCCACATTCACTCTTCGATCTCGTGGGGCTCAAGGTACTCGATCTCTCATCCAACAACTTCAGTGGCACCGTGCAGCTAGCCATGCTCCAGAACCTCAAGAACCTCTCGGGCCTCGATCTTTCAGATAACTACTTGTCAGTCAACACTCATGGGACTAATCATTCCTTTCCCCAGCTTGGGAGATTGTATTTGGGTTCTTGCAACCTAACAGAATTCCCAGGATTCCTGAAAAACCAATCTAAGATGCAGTATCTGGACCTTTCCAACAACAATATTTACGGAGAAATGCCCAAGTGGGTCTGGGAGAATGGAAATGGGTCTTTGACTTATCTGAATCTTTCTCATAATTTGCTGACTGGTGTGGAACAACCTCACAATCTATCATCGATCAAAATGTTGGGCATCCTCGACCTTCACTCCAATCTGCTGCAAGGATCGATTCCGCTTCCACCTCCATCTAGCATCGTCCTGGATTACTCCTACAACAACTTCACATCAGTCATCCCGTCTAACTTCACCAACTCCCTCAAGTACACCATTTTCTTTTCAATATCAGGCAACAAGATCAGCGGTGAAATCCCTCCATCCATCTGCAATGCAAATTATTTGCAAGTCATTGATCTGTCTAATAACAGCTTGAGCGGGTTGATTCCAGAATGTTTGGGTCAGATTAGCAATGTGCTCAGCATACTGAATCTTAGGAACAATCGCTTTACGGGCACAATACCTGAGATTTCAAGTGTGAGCTGCAGTCTAAGGACGCTAGACCTACATGGAAATCGACTACAAGGGCAGTTGCCAAGATCATTGGCCAAATGTAGAGATCTAGAGGTTCTTGACGTTGGAAACAATCAAATAAATGGCACTTTTCCTGATTATTTGGATACTCTATCCAAATTGAGGGTTCTTGTTTTGCGATCCAACAGACTCAATGGTTCTATTCCGTGGCCCTATAATCAGTCCTTCCCAATGCTACAAATCATCGACTTCTCTTCAAATCTTTTTTCTGGTAATTTGCCTAGGGGCTGCTTCCAAAATTGGAATGCAATGATATCTGGGGAGAAGGATGAAGACCAGGGCCATGAGATCATCAGATATGGATTCCTGCGTCTAACCAAGCTGTACTACCAGGACATCGTGATGGTCACAAGCAAAGGGCTAAATATGGAACTCGTGAAGATCTTGACCATCTTTACATCCATAGATCTTTCGAACAACCATTTTGAAGGCGAGATTCCGAATGTGATAGGAGATCTCAAGTTGCTCCACATTCTTAACCTGTCACACAATGGGCTTACAGGCCCAATGCCAGCATCGCTTCGGAACTTGACTCAGCTTGAGTCATTAGATCTCTCTCAAAACAATCTTTCAGGAGAGATTCCTCAGCAACTGCTAAGCCTGACATTTCTCTCAGTGTTGAATCTCTCCTATAACCAACTTGTCGGAAGCATACCATTTGCCAATCAATTCTCAACATTTAACAATGACACCAACATTGGAAACCCAAGGTTATGCGGGCCACCACTGACAAGAAAGGGAGGAGATGGTACAACAAACACATTGATCGAGTTGTGTTAATGATTTTCCCATCAGGTGTGTTTGATCATCTTAATTGTGATGAGCCGAGGATAGAGGCAGAGGAGCAAGTCGATCAAGAGCGTACAGAAAACACAACGGATTCAGATGGAGAGGAAGAAGAGTGCCATCAACGATTCTGCGTGTTCTGTACACAAGTAGATGCAAGGTGGGAAAGGGCCATACGTAGGGAATGTTCTTGCTTGGATATTTCACCGCCGTTTTCTTCTCCACAGAGCGGGATACCTGAAGCAACACCTGATTGAAAGAGAAATCAGGACCTTGTAGTTTTGATTGAGCTTTTGTATATCGACAGAAATGAGAAAGGGTACTATTTTTTCTCTTTTTTTTTTTTTTTTTTTTTTTTTTTTTTTTTTTTTTTTAAATCCCTTTTATTTTGTGCATCAGTATTCACAGGAATGGATAAAAGTAAGTATATCTTTTGATGGTTGCGAATCTTTACAATTGTAATGCTTTAAACTAGATAAAAGTAAGTATATCTTTTGTATATTGACAGAAATGAGAAAGCGTACTATTTTTTATTTTTTCTGTTTTTTTTTTTTTAATTATTATTATTTTAAAGCCCTTTTATTTTGTGCATTTGTATTCACAGGAATGGATAAAAGTAAGTATATATTTTGATAAACTAGATGGGTAAATCTAGGTGCTCCATCTGCTTGGCCACACTTTAGATGACCCAGCTTAGGAATACAATACTGGTTCACTAATCCCTCCGTTTGAGTTCTCTGAAACCAGCCATAGAAAAACAAGAAGAGAAAAAGTCAGCAGTACAATGAGGTAAGCCTATTGATTAGACTGCTAGAATCATCCATCCGAGGGTCCATGATGTAGAGAGGATTGTGGACAGTTACATGGCCAAGATAGATCAAAAAAGGTTTGGTTGACGACAGAACTGATCCGGACCATCGGACCTTAAATCAGGCATATCTCCCAATCCGGAATGAGTTATCGGACGTAAAATATATTATTTTGGGGTAGAACGAGCTACTTTAGCCAACCAACCGGGCTACGCGGGGTTGCCTAAGCCGGATTTGCGAAATACCGCTAGATCGGCTGTCATTTCCCTATTTTATTTCCGTTTTCACTATAAATAGTAAGTTTTAGTTTGATTATAACTCTTCATCCTTTCGGCTTTAGGAGTTGTGTCCAATGCGAAAAGAGCTTAGAAAAATTAGAAGAACATTTTGGTGAAGCCAAATAGGACACTTACTATTTTCGGCCGAAAACCTTACGCACTAGTAGGCATCACGATCGTCTATAAATAGTAAGTTTACTATTTATAGTAAGTCACAAATTCTAGGTGTTTTAGTCGTAGTTTGATTCTAATTTCTTTCCCATTGGTTGGTATCCCTATTTAAAGGGTTATGAACTCGTTTTTTATTAATTCATCAATCAATTTTGAATTTATTAAAATTTATTTCTATTTTCTTGCTTTCTTTCCTCATGGATTCGAGAAGTGTCTGTGAGGAGTCCAAAGAAGTTCCGTAGATTCGGAATGGTTATCCTCTTAAGGAGGACGGTGCTCGACTTCACGTCCTCCCCTGCGTCAGTCCACCAAATGAACAATCCAAATTCACTGACCCCATAGACATCCACGGTTAGGAGAAACCCCTCCTCCTGAGCTAGTCTCCTCGTGTCTCGGTTGCCTTTGTCCACCTAGTTTAGATTATCTTGATGGCTCGTCAATGGGCCTAATGCCAAAGTGTCGTGTGTGGAAGCATAACCCAATGTAGGGTGTGGAAGCGTCACCTAGGCGTGACCCAGAAGTGAATCAAATAAGCATAGAGATATAAAATTTGAGCATGCACAGATGACACGGAAAAAAAAAAAAAAAAAAAACGACGACACAAAGCAACAAGCAATCTACTAAGAAAAAGAAATTATAAGAGATAAAATCAGCTTACATGCAAATCCTAGAGTTGAAAACCTTAGCTCTTTCTAGAACAAGTTTCCAATTACTCCTAGAATACCCTAATCCTGTATTACACCAGTATATATAACCTGGATTCTGAATTAGAAACAAAACCGTCCAACTGCACAAACTACCGATAGGACCTTCGATGGGATCGACTCCATTTGAGGGTTGTTGATCGAATCAGTCGCACTTTTGATCGTATCAAAAGTGCCCAAAATCATCTGGATAGCAAACTTGCATTTTTGATTTTTTTTTTTTAATTGAATCGAGAGCCTCTTCAATCAAATTGAACAGGACTAAAATAGTTTTGTGAGAAATTAGGGAAAAAACTAGAATTTCTCAATAAAAAACCTTGCATAAGATGTACCTAGAAGGTGACCAAGGTAATGGCAGTTAGTTGAATCTCCTATCTAGGATAATGAGTGGATTTCGTAAGAGATTCAACCTATGGACGTTCTAGAGTATCAAAGAACCAAGGATTTTTCTATTGGTTTGGTCTTTGAACTCTAGAGAATACACGAGTTTATGTTCTTCATTAAATAGGAACTTTGATGCTTATAGAAGTGAAATATCACAATGAAGAGAACATGAACTCGTATGGATAGAGTCTAAATAAGCTAGGATAAACTTGGGATACATTAGAGACTCTATGGTACATATTTCTACTGATTTTGCAAGTTTTTACAAGCTGATGTTATAGACAAAACCTTCCAACAGATATAAAACGGATATAAAACGGCTAGTTTACGGTGTTACCGAAGTGAAGTTCGATATCACTGAACTTGTTTCGGTGGTATCACAATATCATTCGGTAGTACCAAATTAATCCCTCAAGTTGTTGTTCAAAATATGTCAATTTCAATGGCACCAAACATTGTTCGTCGGTGGCAGTCGGTGTCACCAAATTATCCAGTCGGTGATACTGAATTAACATTGTAAGCTTGCTGGATAGTTTTGAGCACCTTTGGTGATACTGAAGGTGACAATCGGTGACACCTTCTTCCTACCGAAGGTGGACAGATTTTCTAGTTTTTAACCTTTTAATCATTTAACAATTTGGGATATGTAAAAGCCAATACTATAAGATAAAATATGAACTTGGGATTGGCTTAGAATAGATGTCCTATGTATGTGTTCCTATTCGGGTTGGGATTATCTATTTGCAAGGTCAAGATTGCAGAAGTAGTTCTTTGTCTTCAATGTGGCTTTGATGCTTCTGATCCAATTGCATCACCGGTCTTCACTTGCCAAGAACTCATCCGACTACAAGACACAACTAGTCACGTAATTGACAAATATGGATGCAAATAAGTGCAGCAACAATCTCCCCTTTTGTCTATTACGTGACAAAAATAACCTAACCTACAACTGTGTAACATGCCAAAACAAAAAGAATTACATATCAAACATATAGATTTGACATTTAATGGAAAATCATGCTGCTCCCCCTTAGTGTTTGCCAAGAATAACCTGCAATAAGGGAAACAAACAATTTCTGCAAGTAACACACATTGTTTTGGTGGGTAGGTTTCTTCTCCCCCTTTTTGTCAGCTATTGGTAAAGAGTTTATCAAGAAATATTCCAATAACATATGAGAATTGATATTGCAAAGGGTAAGAGAATAGATCATATAATGATATGCGCATAAAGATCATCATCCAAATAGTCAAATATATCATCATGATCAATCAAACCATATGTTAGATAGAAAGAATAATCATAACAGGAATATCTAACAGAATGTTATCAAAATTACTACCCCAAGATTGGGTAGAATAAACCACCATCCAAAAACCAACAAGCCTTTAAGGGCATAAATATCCAAAAAGAAAATATGCTATGATTCAGCAATAACACAATGAAAAATTATCTGGACGATCCGCCCTCATATGGAGGGATATAAGAATAATGAGTTAAAAGCAGTTCAGTGATGTGTTCTCCAGTATGTTGAATAACGTCAAGACGCAGTTCAATCCCGGAGAGTCAATTTTTGCATTGCCAGAGGTGATCTTTTATATTTGACTGCTCGTCAAGAAGTTGACGCATTGGATCGTTCTGGTGAAGGAGACGTCCAGTGCTAACTGATAATGGACTTGGTGCAGTCACTGGAGTGCGACAAGAATCCCAGCCAGTGGCCATGAGAGCCTCTTGAGCTTCTTCGCTACTCCATTCTTGATGAGTTTAGACGATTTTGAGTAAATTTTTCTTGGTAAGATATACTTCTGGATATATTGTATCATGTGTAAGGGGCAGTGCAAGAAACTTGGAGAGTTTGCAGATGATACTGGGAAAGGGAAGACTTGTGTGGTGAATACCTTTGACAACTCGAATTAACTATCTTATGATTAGAGTGGGTAAACATATTTCGGCTCTCCGATAGATATCACAAGGGTATTCAAAGCAACTAGTGAGAGTATATCTCCAGAAACTTCATAGGAATATGCATTGGTACTCAATATTGGGTGAAGCACTTTTGTGGTAGAGTCTAGATGCAATGAAGACAAGTAACTTTTTTTTTTGGTTTCTGGATATCATTGATTCATCACAATGTTCTTGTCACTTCTTTCTAGACACTTGAATCATTTAAGCAACGATTAGTTGGTGAGATGTGTGTGACTGGAAGATCTAGAAGTTCTCCCAACATTAAAGGAGTGATCTCTTTGGTTTGGTTCATGTAATTGATGCTGATCGACGAAAGATCATCTCGAGTATTATGACAAAAATTCAGAAATTGATAAACAAGGTCATATTGTATTTCCCCTCTTAAATAAAGAACTTTGTCCTACCCCATGGATTTTAGATAGATATTTATCCCATATGACTCTATGAGATTAGGTCTGATAAATCGATCAAAGGTAAATTCTTCTGCCCTGACATTAGAGTGTGAATAAGGAGTGTAGGGTCTCATTTTTCTAGACGAGGTTTCTCTTTTTGCATCTTCCTTTCCCTGTTATTGATCACGTTGTGTTGAAATCATACGATAAATCAATAAGTACAAGTAAAAATAATAGTTGTTGAGGGTCAAATATTGCATATTGGACCCCATTTATTACCTAGTTTTATGAACATGATAATGCTTAATGTTATATTTTAATCATGTTTATGTTGTAAGGTGAATTCAACAGCTTGGATTGAAAAGAATGTTAAAAGCATGGATTTAACGCTCAAGAATCATCAAAGTTAAGAGTGGATCTAATGGAACCAAGAATGAAGAATGCACACTCCAAAGATCCAAGAAAACCGAGTAAAGATGAAGAATGCACACTCCAAAGATCCAAGACAACCAAGTAAAGAATGAAGAAAATTGGATTTTTGAAGTGAATTTGCGTAACCCTCGACTAGTCCTGGCTCCGGCTCGACTAGTCCTACATACGCTCAACCAGTCCTAGACTTTGCTCGACCAGTCCTAGCTCGACCGGTCGAAGGTGATCGACTCAAACTCCAACGACTAAAATAGCCAATTTTTCGTCCTTCTCGACCAGTCGAGGGTGTCCTACGACCAGTCAAGGACATCCCATGACCAGTCGAGCGTTACGCAATTTTTGTGCGAATTGCGTAAATTTGTGACGGTTTTCAGAAATTTCCACTCAGTGCGAAGGTTAAGGCCTAAAACTATAAATAGGGGTCCCTCGGGCACTCATAGGCATCATTTAGGGTTTGTGGAGTGGAGCAAAAATGTGGAGAAGCCGTCGTCAAGAGTTTTTCTTCCCTTTCCTTAATAGTTTTTATGCTTTTATTAAGAGATTCTAGTTCAATCATGTTTATGGTTGGCTAAACCTCTTAGTTAGGGCTAAGAGGTGAAGCTTGTAGCACGATGGGATGTTTCTATTGCTTTGATTCGTGTTTATATTGAACTCTCTTTGATTATAGTTTGATTATAAGGAATACTTTCAGTTTTTAATGGTTTGTTGTGACTCAAATTACAATAGATCTGCGATAACTTTGAGTGTGCTCTTTTCATGTATTGAGATTGTGAAACTAGGAAATCCTGTTATTCACCATCGTCCCTTGGGCATGGTTGGGTGATGGAATCCTTCCTAGCTTTCACAATTTTCCCAGATTGGTTATGGGATTGGTCAATTGTTGTTGTTTCCCTTGTCTCCTGGGCATGATTTTGTGATGGAATCACTTCCAGTTCTCACACCTCTCATCCATTGAGAAATAGGTCAAAGGAAGTTCAGATTTGATTTTATTGAGATATCTTCCCACTCCGGAACGCTTGGCATTAGATGATCCGTTTACGTAGAGGACACATCCTAGTTCTGATACCGCCTTTTAATCGCTTGGGGGAACAGGCGAAGGAGTTGTCTTGACTTCGGTACTGATCCCTTCTTCACTCGGAGTGGTGAATTCCGCAATGAAGTCGGCTACGGCTTGGCCCTTGATTGTTGTCCTTGATCGCCAAGTTCGATGGCCCACTTGGTCAACCGACCCAACACTTCAGGCCTCTAGAGGACTTGCTTAAGGGGAGAATCAGTCAACACCATGATGGAATGAGCTTAGAAATATGGACGTAACCTACGAGGTGAGACGACGAGACTGAGCGCTAGCCTCTCCAGAGCCGGATATCTTGTCTCAGCGGACACCATGACCTTGCTCACGTAATACATGGGATGTTACTTACCCTCTACCTCTCTAATCAGGGCTGAGCTGACAGCTGAGGTCAAGACTGCAAGGTATAGGAACAGGGGTTCACCTTCTTCGGGCTTAGAGTAGGGGTGGTGAACCTAAATACTGTTTGATCTGCTGAAAGGCCTATTCGCATTCCGACATCCATTCTGCCTTCTTACGACCCTTCAACTGTTGAAAGAAGGAGAGACATTTGTCCGTAGCTCTGGATATAAATCGTCCGATCACTGCTACTCGTCCGGTGAGGCATTGTATCTTTTTGACAGTTCGAGGAGAATTCATATCGAGGAGTGCTTTAATCTTGTCAGGGTTCACTTCGATATCCCTTTGACTAACCTGAAACCCGAGGAATTTGCCTGAGCCGACTCCAAAGGCACACTTCACGGGGTTCAGCTTCATCTGGTATTCTAGGAGGATGGTAAAAGCTTCTCCGAGGTCTGTCAGGTGATCGGACGCCTTAACGCTCTTTACTAGATACTTCCATGGTATGTCTGATCTGCTTGGCGAACATCTGATTCACCAGCCTTTGATATGTGGCCCCAGCATTTTTCAGATCAAACGACATGACCCAGTAACAGTAGAGTCCCTTGTCTGTGACGAAGGTAGTCTTCTGCCTGTCTGGGGGATACATCGCGATCTGGTTATACCCGGAGTACGCATCCAGGAAGGAAAGTAGTTCGTGCCCTGTTTTATTGTCCACTAGCTGATCAATCCGAGGCAATGGGAAGCAATCCTTCGGATACACCTTATTCAGATCCGAGTAATTTACGCAGACCTGCCATTTCCTGTTGGCATTTTTTACATGGACCACATTTGCGATCCAATCGGGATAATGCACCTCCTCTTTGAAGCCTGCGTCGATCAGAACGGAGACTTCATCAGCTACGGCTTTGTACCGCTCGGCATCAAATGGTCTCCTTTTCTGTTTTACTGGTTTGTGGTCTGGATCCACATTCATTCGGTGGGCCATGACATCCGGAGAGATCCCGAGGATATCTTCATGCGACCATGTGAAGACATCTCTGTGCTGTCACAGGAAGGCTAGTATTTCGGACCACTACTCAGAGTTTAATGAAGTTTCTGAGCTGAATAGTTCAGCTCAGGCATGCCTCATCGAGCGGTACTTTCTTCAGGTCTTCCATGGATGAGTCCTCCGCAGGTCCTCTGGGATCCAGAACGTTGATGGTAAGGGCTTGCTTAACTTACCCCTTCACTGTTATCGCGTAGCATCTTCGGGCTTCACGCTGGTCGCCTTGGAGGTAACCTATCCTGCCATCGGCAGGGAATTTTATCATCAGATGATAGTGGAGACGACTGCCCTCATTGCATTGAGAGAAGGTCTCCCTAGGATGACGTTGTGTACGGATGATACATTGACAACTAGGAAGTCCACCATGAGGGTGACTTGGTGTTGTCCTTCTCCCACAGTCACAGGGAAGGAGATGACTCTCTCGGAGATCACCCTTTCTCCGGCAAAGCCGTACAGGGGGGTCTTCACAGGTCTGAGGTGTGACATCGGAACCCCCATTCTTTTGAAAGCCTCGGAGTAGATTATATCTGCTGAACTTCCGGTGTCGATCAGGATGCGATACACTGTGTGGTTGGCTATAGTCATAGTAACTACTAGGGCGTCGTCGTGCAGATGCTGGATCCCGCGCGCATCATCTTCTGAGAAGGTCATGCTGCACAGAATGACACAGAGTTTTTTGCTCGGTCACTCGGTCAAGTGGATGTAGTGCTCCGGATTGGACCTCTGAGAGCGGGATTTCCGAGCCCTGTTCGAATCTTCTCCATCGGACGAGCCTCCGAAGATGGACGGACCTCGGCTGGCTCTTCCGTGGCATTATTCGGCTGTTCTTGCTCTCGCTCTTCTTTCCGAGCGCTTCTTTCTCCCTTGGCGTATCAGCTCAGATGTGCCTTATGAATAAGAGTCTCGATTTCGTCCTTGAGATCCACACAATCAGCTGTGTTGTGGCCGTGATCCCGATGAAAGCAGTAGTACTTGCATTTGTCTTGATGATCTGGGTCGGCCCTCATACAAACAGGCCAATTCAGAAGCTTGTGCCCCCTAATGTCCAATAGAATTTGCTTGGTTGACGTATTGAGGGGGGTGTAGGAACGAAATTTACCCTCTGGTTTTCTGCTTGGACGACGATCGCTAGGGGCACGGTCGTCTAGTCCTTTATTGGATGGTTGAGGTTCTTCATTCTTTGGCCTCTTCCCCTTACCAGTCAGCTCTATCACTTGACCATTTTTATGGGCGTTGGAGAATTCCTCAGCGTTAGTATACTTCTGAGCTTTGGCAACAAGGTCAGCTAATGTCTTCGGTGGATTCTTTCCAATGGAGAAAGTGAACTTTCCCTCTTTTAGGCCGCTGAACACGGCAACAAGTGTCATGTTGATGTCGTAGTCTTCCACCTGTAGTGCTTCCTCATTGAAGCAAGCATTGTAGTCCTTTAACGACTCCTTAGGCTCTTGCTTGATGGCAAACAGGTGAGTATTGGGCTTTCGACTCTTCTTACTACTGAATTGGGTAAGGAATAGTTGGCTCAGTTCCGCGAAGGAACCAACGGAATTGGGTTTAAGCTGACAGTACCAACTCCGAGCGGATCATGTGAGTGTGATTGAGAATCTCCTGCACATCATTGCGTCCGTTGCTGTCTGGATTTGCATCCACGACCGATAAGCCTCTACATGATCGGATGGGTCACAGACCTAGAGTATTGGATGACAGGAGGGATCAGGAACCTCTAGGGCATCACCTCATCCATGATCGCAGAGGTGAAGGGAGGCTTGGTCTCTTCCATCATTGCTTGAACAACAGCGGGAACTGACGACGGTGGTTGTTTTCTTTTCTAGCGTCCGATCTTGTTGTTGAGCTCCGCAAACCGTGTTTTTCAAGGATTTTTATTCTCAGCTACTATCTCCTAGGTGTTTTCTATTTCGGAAGTCCTCCTTCCCCTCCTCCATTCCAGCTCATGGTGGAGATCCGCCAGTGCCAGGGCGGAGGTGACCGAGGCGTTCGTCGGAGCTCGGCTTGTGTGTTCTGAGCCGAAACTCGGACTCAGATTCGGGTCGGGGGAGGATTCTGAATTGAAGCCGGCGCCCGAGGGGGTTAACGCGGGGGCCTTTTGGGTCTCGTACTCCTCGGTGAGGAATGAGCTTCCACAACACAACCAATCGGCTCAGGAACAAGGTTTTCCTAAGTAGGATGTGGTTGTGGCTCCTGTCATTGTTTCGTCTAGTTGATTTCGTCACGTAGGGATTATATCTTGCTCTGCATCGCCCGATACTTTCTTGCCCGATTGCGAGAACTCTAGGAAGGCACTGGTGCTGATTCGGCGTGAAGTAGCGAAGAGGAATGGGTCTGCTCATTTTGCTCTAGTTCCACAGCTATTGCTTTCTTATTTCCTCTTACATTATGCTGAAGAATAGGAACCTGACCTTTAGTATCAGTTTCCCACAGACGGCGCCAAAAATGTTGATGACAAACTCTGGGCGACTCCCTGCTTCGACTTGCGAACTCCGAATAACTTTGTCGCCTCAAGCCTGCACACTGGCAACAAGCAAAGGAGACCTTGGCTAAGCCGGGGGACCCTCCGATGCCTAAGTCAGGTCAAGGGAATTGGGGTCTAAGTTGGAGAGTAGAGGGAGAGTGCAAGATGTTGCGTACCTATAGCAATGGGGTCTCATTGTATTTATACCTGACTATCGGAATGTCTGGGTCCTTTAATCTCGACACGATTCGCTCAATCAGTGAGATTTTCGGATGGTGGAGATATCGCCCGTAATCCGGGGATCGTGTAGCGTATCGTGCGTCTGTGGGCGAAACAGTCGGTCATGTCTGCTTAAGGTAGTTTCCTAGTTTAGTGCATGGAGCGTCCACATTCCGCCTTGACCTTCACTTTGGACTTCTGGCCGAAGAGGCCCAGACTAGCGTGCACACTGGCCTTCACTGTTGGTTTATTAAATGCGGATTGTGTCACGAGTCTGAGCCAAGCTCAGGTCTGGACAGAATGTGGACTTGGCTTTATTTATCTGTTGAGTATTTTAGAGGTCTTTTTGAGAAGTGGAGCCACATCTGGGGTCGCGCACAACCAGTCGTGGCCCCTGCTCGACCGGTCGTGGAGCCCACTCGACCGGTCGTGACCAGTCATGGACTGGCTAGACTCAAAGTCCAACGAGCATCAGATTTTAGGTCCCGAGGTGCTCGACTGGTAGTGGCCCTTGCTTGACCGGTCGAGGGGTTCGCTCGACCGGTAGTGCAGTATACTCGACCGGTCGTGGTTACGCAGATTCGTTTCCAGATTTGATGCGGATTGTGGAAATTTGAGTCGGTCTTTCGCAAGGTGGGAAAGGAAAGTTGCCTAAACTATAAATAGGGGTCCCTAGGGCTTTTCTAGGGTTAAGGTGAATATTGGGGAGTTATTCTAAAGTGTGGGCAAAGGTTTTCTATGTACTTCCAAGGGAGAGGTTAGTATATTGCCTTGTAATCTCGTATTCTTCATAGTGGAAGTTTGCACCTGTGGTTTTTTACCCTAGTTGGAGGTTTTTCCACGTATATCTTGTCATGTGGTTGGTTTGGAATGCTTTGATTTTTCTTCTAGTTTATATTTCTTTCTGTTTATCGTTTGTGGGTGAGACATGAGATTGGATCTCGGTTCACTACGTTGTTAGTGTGCTGCGCAACAACTGGTATCAGAGCTATTGGTTTAGTTCTATTGGGAGCGATGACAGAAGAAGGGAAGACTATAATTGAGAAGTTTGATGGTTCAAACTTTGCCATCTAGAAGATGCAGATGGGGGATTATCTGTATCAGAAGGACCTCTATATTCCTCTAGGAGGAAAAGAGAAGAAACCAGAAAAGATGACAAATGATGAATGGTTTTTATTGGATAGGAAGGCTTTAGGAACGATCCGACTCTCTTCGTTTAAGAGCATCGCCTTCAACATATCCAAGATGAAAACTACAAAAGAATTAATAGAAGCCTTAGCCACCATGTATGAAAAACCCTCTGCGTCCAACAAGGTTCATCTTATGAAACAGCTATTCAACATGAAGATGTCAGATGGTGGGAGCGTGGCTGAACATTTAAACAAGTTTAATACAGTCACGAGCAGTTGGAATCCCTTGACATTATTTTTTAGGATGAGGTCAGGGCGTTATTGATTTTGTCCAATTTGTCAGACAGTTAGGATGGTTTGGTGATTGCTGTGAGCAATTCTTCAGGGTCGACAAAGTTGAAATTTGATGATGTAGTCGGTCTAATTCTCAGCGAAGAATCTAGAAGAAAGGCATCAGGAGTTTAAGAGGATTCAGGGAATGCTCTAAACGTTGAAGGAAGAGGAAGATCGCTGATAAAGGAGGCAATAGACACGAGCGTTTTAAGTCGAGGAAGAAGTCCAAGGGACCGAAAGACAAAGACGGGTGTCGGCATTACTGCAAGAAGGGGCACAAGAAACGTGATTGCAGGGCACTCAAGAAATAAGAAGGAAATTCTCAAGGCGGGAAGGATTTAGTGAATCTATCTGAGGAGAGTGACACAGAGGCGTTGATCTTGTCCCTTGATGCGAGGAATGAGTCTTGGGTTATAGACCCGGGTGCTTCGTTTCATGCCACCTCATGTAAGGAAATTCTGTGTGATTATGTGTCAGGTGACTTTGGGAGAGTCTACCTGGGTGATGATGAGCTGTGCAGTATTGTTGGAAAGGGAGATATTCATATCAATCAGAAAGAGGAAACAGTTTTGAAATTGAAAGATGTCAAACATGTACTGTAAGACCCATATTCTAGACCGTACCGTTCCGTTGGTTCCCGTGATCTTCCCGGTCAAATTTCGGCAACTTTCGACCCTTAACCGGCATTGCGCGCGACTTTGATTCACACGCCTTCCATCTGAATCGATTCAACCTAAGACTAGTACCTATGCGACCGTGCCGTCGCCGCGGTTCCAGTGCCGCGACTTGCGCGCCGAGGCGATAATCTGACCAGGAGATGTGGGCTAGCGTTCGGTGCGAGAAAAATGCCGCATGTACGAATTCCGAGGGAATCTCTACGAGATGTCACATCAATCATCCATCAATCAATCTCATCATGTCAAGTACACATCACCTCACACTCTTCCCCAACCAACCCCCAAAAGTCAAAAAGTTCTTACACAAGCCCATACCTCTCTTACAACATGTGCCACAAAAGTCAAAAAAGTAGCTCTTACACCCATCACCACCACATCCATCACCCATCTCTCCCTTTACAAGTTTCTCTCTCTCTCTTTTTTCAAAACACTTTCCAAGCAACCCAAACCCTCTACACGTCCAAGCCTCTCCTACCTCTCCCAAGCAACAAGTGTGGCCCACCTTTCCTAACCTCTTATCTCCCATCTCTACCATCCAAACCTCATCTCCCCCATTGGAACCAAAGCTAAGGAGCTAAGGAAGCCTTTCGTGCAAGAAGAAAGCGGTGGGTGATCTTAGATCTTTGTTTTTCATGCATTTTGTTTGATTAAGGGTCCACATATGTGGGACCCACCTTAATGTAAATTTTGTATCAAGAGGGACCCATAGTGGCGGGGCCCCTCCATCCTCACCGATCTTTCTCTCTCTCTCTCTCTCTCTCTCTCTCTCTCTCTCTCTCTCTCCCCCTTTTTCTTTGTGTATGATGGCTTGTGGCCACTTGATGTATGTATCTCATCCACACCATCCAAATGGTGGGCCACCTTGGCCTTTTGTTTATGGTATGGGCCATCCAAATGGTGGGCCACTCGGATGAAAGGAGAAGCACAAATATTAGCCTGATCCTAACAGGTGGTCCATGTGGGACCCACCTTGATGGGGTGCATACCCACCGTCAGTCACCAGTGGAGGGAGCACTGACGCTGGGTGTGTGCAAACCGTGGAGTGACAACTAACAGGGGGTGTGATAACATGGAGTGTTAACTGACAGGGGGTGTGCTAACATGGCGTGTGCACTGACAAGGGTGTGGGACCCACCCCATCCACACCATCCATCCATTTGGAGTGGGCGACATCACTACACGGTGTGGCGTCCACCGTATTTAGATGGTGGGACCCACATCCCCGTGGGGCCCCTCCTGGACGCATGTAACCCCGCCCATGCCACACCTCAACTGGCCGCGGAGTGGAGATACCTCGTTTTACATTGAGGTCTTGGTACCGTCCCTGTGGGGTGGCTAACGGTGATGTGACCGCTGACGTGGGGCCCACCTGACCTTTGGGTGCGGCTGAAACTTGGTCGGACCCTTCATTCAAGCGGGACACCCACAATGGGTGGGCTGGATTGGTGGACCCCATCTCGGTGGGCCTACAAATGATTATGAATGTTTCAAATGGAGGGTAGCCCTCCCAACTGTTGTATCTGTTGCGGCCCACACGGCCTGACTTGAATTTCGAGACCCAGGCCCACGCTAGAATGGTGCATCTGGCTGATGGGTTAGATGTTGGTAAACATCAATGGTGGGGCCCACACCGATCGACCTCATGGGACGTTAAAATCAGCTCGAGCGCTGTACCTTTCCCATATATAATATATATGGTGGGCCCTACGTGGGACCCACCTCTGTTGTGTCAGTGCAAAGAAAAGAAAAAGGAAAAAAAAAAAAGAAAAGAAAAAGAAAAGAAAGAAAAAAAAGATGAAAAGGTGCATCCACGTGCTACACCCTCTCTCTATTTCTCTCTCTATTTCTCTCTCTATCTCACTCTCTACTCTATCTCTCTCTATCTCTTTCTACTCTATCTTTCTCTCTCTCTAACTCTCTCTCTCTCTTCCAGTAGCTAGTATGTGGGTCCCATTGTCTCACCCACACCATCTATCTATGGGGCCCACCATGGTGCGTATGTTGCATCCAATCTGTCCAACCGCCTTAGAAGCTCATTTCTTGGCGTGAGCTAAAGAATGAGTCAGATCTATAGTTCAAGTGGACCCCACTTTGATATATGTATGAGGCCCATCTTGGGCTATTTGTGGCCCATCCGTTGAGGCCCATTTGGATATGCATGAGGCCCAAATGATTAGGCCCATCTTAATGTAGTTAGGGCCCAACCATTGAGGCCCATCTGATATATTTAAGGCCCATGTTATATGGCCCATTTGTTGTACCTAAGGCCCATGGGTCAAGGCCCAATTAGATGTATACAAGTCCATTAAGATGTATGACCCTACCATGGCTTGTGTAATGACGTTGTGACAGCCGTGCCTTGGGAGCAATGTTGGTTTGACGTCCACATTGTAGAATAATGTTGGTTAAATATCCGCATTATGATTCTCCCTAGGGCCCAATGTTAGGCCATACTTGTAAACCCTCTAGGCCCATCTTCGTTATGAACAACATCCATCTCATATAACATATTTAGTATAGTTCCATTATTCATGATCATACGCATCATATGTATGCTTGATGTGAGAAATGAATGATCATAACATATGCCTTCGGGCAAATTGTTTAGGGGCTCCCGGATAGGCAGTGTTGCCCTACATGAGCGCACGGTATGCGCAGGATTGCTGCATGACTGGATAGTGTGATTCATGCATTTCTCATTGTGTGACACGGTTACCGTACGCCCTAGTGACATCAGGATCGTAGCTTCCACGGGCGTATTGTGGTTGGTAGGATTAGATACCGAAAATCTTGTTCTACATGGGGTGCTATAGATATCCCTGGGTGAAAGTCCCTAAACCCTTATGGTACCAAGAGGTTGCTCCAACGTCTAAACCGAGTGGGTGCAGGAGCGCTAAGTGCCGACTACCAGGCGGCTGCGCTTTCCACTGTGTCGTGGTCGGTTGGAAGGGGGTACGGCCTTACCCGCCCGAGATGAGGGGGCAAAGCTAGGCTAAGTTTGACCAGCTTGAGGAATGAGTCCGCTATCGACGAGCCGAGCTCGATATTGGTAGGCGGATAGTGAGGTCTTTTTCACTCACCTT
This sequence comes from Magnolia officinalis, assembly GCA_021015155.1. NCBI lineage: Eukaryota > Viridiplantae > Streptophyta > Magnoliopsida > Magnoliales > Magnoliaceae > Magnolia > Magnolia officinalis. Next base: position 52,719,663 of record JAJHSJ010000008.1, read on the forward strand.
GTTGCGCGCGATGGGGCGGCAATCTGGTTGAAGTGTACTAGACCCTGGTTATATTTCAGAGATGATCTGTACTGATTTGTGGACTTAGATGAGGATTTGTATGCTTGAGTTGCATTTCGCATCGCATGGCCTTGGTATGGTCGACAGCATTCATGCTTTGCATCGCATAGCCTTGGTACGGCAAACGGTATTCATGGATTCACCAGTATGTTCCGCATTACTCTGATATCTCATAATTGCATTACTACCTTGCGCACACACTTTCACCACCCTCTAAACTTTCTATAAGCTTATGACGGCCGTTGCGTGCAGGTGACGTTGGGATGCAGCAGCGCTGAGGCAGGAGCGCAGAGCAAATCATTTTGGAGCTTTTTGTACATTTCATTGTATTTTCCTTTATGCTCATTGTACTTGTAAAGTTTTTTATCATAGTGAAAATGTGATGGAGTTTTTGGTTGTTGTCTGTGGGTTATGCCTTTGGTTATGCTTATTACGAATCAAACTGATGTTGAAAATCCTCCTTGTAGCATCCCAGGATCGGAACCTGGCGTATGGGCGTCAGGAGCCGAGAATGGGGTTCTACGGAGGCTGTCACCACCGGATTCAGCGATCGAAAATTTTGTGAGCCCGGTTTCCGAGTTCGGGGCATGACATGTACCGAGTTTGAAACGTAACTTGATCTCAGTGGGGCAGTTAGCCGATACCGGTTATGTGACGACATTCACTAGTGATTCCTAGAAGATCACAAAAGGTGCCTTGGTGATATCTCGAGGTAAAAGGATGGTACTTTGTATGTGACTTCAGGATCGTATAGTTCACTCGCAGTCGCATCAAATGGAGTGAATGAACAGTTATGACATCAGAGGTTGGGACATATGAGTGAAAAGGGGATGAAAGTGCTATTGTCAAAAGGGAAGCTACCAGGGCTGAAGTCTATTGACTTAGAATTTTGCGAGGACTGCGTGTATGGCAAGCAGAAGAGGGTAAGTTTCAAGAAGACAGGACGCGCTCCAAAGACACATCTGTTGGAGCTTGTACACACTGATGTGTGGGGGGCCAGCATAGGTATCATCTCTTGGTGGCTCACGTTATTTTATTTCTTTTATTGATGATGCTAGTAGAAAAGTATGGATTTATTTCTTAAAGCACAAATCTGATGTATTTGATGTATTTAAGAAGTGAAAAGTTATGGTAGAAAACGAGACAGGTAGAACAGTAAAATGTCTCAGATTTGATAACGGGGGAAAGTACTGTGATAAGATATTTGAGGAGTATTGTACAGCAAATGGAATTAAACATTAGAAAACGATTCCACGGACACCGCAACAGAATGGTGTGGCTGAGTGCATTAACAGGACCATCCTTGAGCGCGCCAGGAGCATGACGTTACATGCATGGTTTCCCAAGACCTTTTGGGCAGATGCTGTGAATACTGCCGCATATCTCATCAATAGAAGTCCCTCAGCACCATTGGATGGTGGGCTACCAGAAGAAACGTGGATTGGGAAAGAAGTGAACCTTGCACATCTTAGAGTGTTCAGTTGCACTTCATATGTTCACATTGGTGCAAAGTACAGAAATAAGCTAGATGCAAAGTCCAGGAGGTGCACGTTTATAGGCTACAGGCATCATGATTTTGGATACAGGTTTTGGGATGCAGAAAATAGGAAAATCATCAGAAGCAAGGACGTAGTCTTCAATGAAAAATTGATGTATAAGGACAGTGTACAAGAAACTAAAGCCGAGGATAAAAAATTCGTAGAGTTGGAAGAGTTACCGGACATGGGTGTTACAGCGCCACAGGATGATCATGCACAGAAGCATTATGAGGCAAAGCTACATACACCAGTTGTGAGGAGGTCTACTCGGGAGAGGAGACCCACGGTCCAATACTCACCCTCCTTAGATTATCTACTGCTGACAAATAATGGTGAGCCAGAGTATTTTGAAGAGGCGTTACAGTCAGATACACGGGTTAAGTGGGAGCAGGCCATAGATGAGGAGATGGACTGTCTTGAGTCCAATCGTATATAGGAACTAGTCACTCTACCTAAGGGTAAGATAACTCTTCATAACAAGTGGGTTTACAGACTGAAGGAGGAGCACGATGTTCGAAACGGTACAAGGCTAGACTTGTTGTGAAAAGGTTTCAACAAAAGGCAGGTATCGATTTCACTAAAATATTTTCACCTGTGGTAAAATGTCTACGATTCGCATGGTCTTGAGTATAGTGGCTACAGAGGACTTACATCTAGAGCAAGTAGATGTTAAGATAACCTTTCTTCATGGAGACCTTGAAGAAAAGATATATATGCATTAGTCGACAGGATGAAGGCAACAGGAAAGGAGAACAAAGTGTGCAGATTGAAGAAGAGCTTATATGGCCTGAAGCAGGCCCCGAGGCAGTGGTACAAGAAGTTCGACAATTTCATGTTGAGAAACGGTGTCAGGAGATGTCATGCAGACCACTGTTGTTACTTGAAGAAGTTTGATACGCCGTACATCATCCTTCTTCTGTACGTTGATGATATGCTCGTGGCTAATTCAAGCATAAAGGACATCTCGGATCTCAAAGGACAACTGTCTAGAGAATTTGCCATGAAGGATTTAGGAGCTGCAAAACAAATCCTAGGCATGAGGATAAAGCGTGACATGTAAAACAAAAAACTGGTTTTGTCACAGGTAGAGTACATAGCCAAGGTACTTGATCGATTCAATATGGGAAATTCTAAGCTAGTTAGCACTTCATTAGCCAACCAATTCAAGCTATCTAAGGAGCAAGGTGCAAAGACGCAGGAGGAACAAGACTACATGGCTAAAGTCTCATACACGTCAGCTATTGGGAGTCTCATGTATGATATGGTGAGCACGAGACCAGACATTGCTCAAGCAGTGGAAGTTGTTAGCAGGTTCATGAACAACCCCGGGGAGGAACATTGCGAAGCTATGAAGTGGATCCTTAGATACCTGGTAGGTACTAAGGATGTAGGGCTGTGTTATGGTGGATTGGAAATCAAGTTACAAGGCTATGTGGATTCATATTTGGTAGGAGATAGCGACAGCAGAAGAAACACTACAGGTTACGTCTTTACTCTAGGTAGTGCTGCAATCAGTTAGATCTCTCAGTTACAGAAGATATTATCTATCAGTACGATGAAAGCAGAATATGTTGCGGCTAAAGAAGCGTGTAAGGAGATGGTGTGGATGCAAGGTTTCATGGAAGAGTTGGGTAAGAAGCAAGCAGATTGCAAGCTGTATAGTAACAGTCAGAGCGCAATACACTTGACTAAGAATTCAGCCTTTCATTCAAGGACAAAGTATATTGACATCAGATATCACTTCATACGTTCGTTACTGGAAGATGGATCGATTGCTCTAGAGAAGATTCATATAAGTGAGAATCCTGCGGATATGCTGACCAAGGCGGTCACACGGGAGAAGCTGAAGCTCTGTTCAGCTTTGATTGGTCTTCAGGCTTGAAGATGGGGAGGTGGTGCACTCCGGATGAAGAAGACAAGGTTTATGGTGATGTGTCTCCAAGTGAGAGATTGTTGAGAAGTGGAGCCACATTTGAGGCCGCGCACGACCGGTCGTAGCCCCTGCTCGACCGATCGTGGAGCCCACTCGACCAGTCGTGATCAGTCGTGGATTAGCTCGATTCAAAGTCCAGCGAGCATCAGATTTTGGGTCCCAAGGTACAGTATGCTCGACTGGTCGTGGTTACGTAGATTCGTTACCGGATTTGATGCGGATTGCGGAAATTTGAGTCGGTCTTTCGCAAGGTGCGAAAGGGAAGTTGCCTAAACTATAAATAGGGGTCCCTAGGGCTTTTATAGGGTTAAGGTGAATATTGGGGAGTTATTCTAAAGTGTGGGCAAAAGATTTTCTATGTACTTCCAAGGGAGAGATTAGTATATTGCCTTATAATCTCGTATTCTTCATAGTGGAAGTTTGCACCTGTGGTATTTTACCCTAGTTGGGAGTTTTTCCACGTATATCATGTCTTGTGGTTTGTTTGGAATGCTTTGATTCTTCTTCTAGTTTATATTTCTTTCTGTTTATCATTTGTGGGTGAGACCTAAATTGGGTCTCGGTTCACTGCGTTGTTGGCGTGCTGCGCAACAGGTCTTCCCTACGAGCTCCGAGGTGGGCGGCGGATCTATCCTGTCGAGCTGAATTTTCCTACTACTGATACAAGTGGTTGAGTTATTCACTTCTGGTCGGGCAGTAGAGGAACGATTTGGAGTATTCGGTCCGAGATCCACACCGACTATTCCGGTCTCAGATCAATCCAAGCCGATTGCCAGCCTCGGAGTGGGCGTGCCATTGTAACGTAGCCACGGATTTCCTTCCCCTTCGTAGCATCGTATCCTTTCATATTGACTCTTTTGAGTCCAATCAGATCAAAGGAATGTCGGTCCTCGGAATCGTTAGTGGCTCGGATCTTCCCATAACATGGTGTATTGAGGTGTTTTTTTTGTTTTTTTTTTATATAAATTTTTTGGAATCATAGCCTAAAACGAGGTTAAACAAATTTATGACCGAGTGAATGTACAGTAAATGCATGAAGCTGGGCGCCTCGGCCAGGGCCGTAGCACCGTATCGGGTGAGGCTGGGCCATACCTAATCCCCTCTCCTTTCTTACAATTCTCTTTCCCGTGGGTCGGAGAAAGTCATAGTCAAAACTCGTACTGCTACCGTCTGATCCTTACCGGCCTAAAATTCGTCTCTCCGCTTCCCATCTCCTCTTCATGACCCTTCTTTCTCTCAATCTCTTCCAATGAGATTCCAACTCTCTCCTCTCTTCCTTCTCCTTTTTCACACTTTCATCTTCACCTCTCCTTTTATTGTTTCAGCTCAATGCCACGAAGATCAGAAAAATGTATTACTACAAATCTTCACCAATCACTCGGCCCTCCCATCTTGGACATCCAACAACTCCGATTGCTGCCGCTGGTATGGCATCACGTGCGACAACACCACCGGTCTCGTTATCTCCCTCGATGTCAGCAACTGTTCCATCTCCGGCCGTATCAATTCCACCAACCTTGCCAGACTCTCTACCCTCCAAATTCTCAATCTCTCTTACAATAATTTCAGTTCTTCCATTCCACCCAATCTCGATTCGCTCTCGAATCTCACCCATCTCAACCTCTCCAATTCGGGTTTTACCGGCCAAATCCCGCACGCGATTGCTCACATGCGTAATCTGGTCTCGCTCGATATATCTACCTTTTTTCTCGGCAACCCTGTTACTTCTCTCAAACTAAACGATCCAAGCATCGAAAAGCTCCTTCGGAACTTGTCGGGATTGACAAAACTCCATCTCGACGGTGTAAACATCTCTTCTGCAGTGCCTGAGTTCGTGTCGGATTTTACTAATTTGACATGCCTCCGTCTCAGTTCTTGCCGGCTGCGGGGAAATTTCCCAGCAAAGATATTTCAATTGCCCAAGTTGGAGTTTCTTGATGTATCGTCGAATCCATTTCTCAATGGTTATTTCCCTGAATTTCCTCGGGAAAATGCTTTACAAACATTGGTACTCACAGGAACCAGATTTTCAGGGGAGCTTCCACATTCCTTCGGTAATCTCACGCGCTTAAACAAATTACAGATTGGTGGTTGCGAATTCTCTGGTCAAATCCCGTATTCTGTGAGGAATATTAGGGGAATCGTTCATTTGGACCTTTCATCGAATGGATTTAACGGTTCAATTCCGAGTCTGGAAAACCTTTCCAATCTCACGTATTTGGACCTTTCAATGAACAATTTCAGTGGCACGATCCCATCTCTGGAGAGTCTTACGGAGCTCGTTCTGTTGGACCTTTCATGGAATGATTTCAGCGGTCCAATTCCACCTCTGAAATCGTTGAAGAGCGTTGCCGAGATAGTCCTTTCTTCTAATCATTTAAATGGCACAATCCCTTACTCCTTTGGAGATAGACTTCACAAGCTAAAAGTGCTTGACCTACGGAGCAATTCGCTGAATGGGCAGATACCCTCATCTCTGTTTACTCTCCCATCGCTGCAGGCATTACAACTCAGCCAAAACCAACTTGAAGGGCAACTCGATGAGTTCACTAATGCTTCACCAACATTGCAGACGGTTGATTTGAGCGACAATCAGCTGCGAGGTCAGATTCCACATTCACTCTTCGATCTCGTGGGGCTTAAGGTACTCGATCTCTCATCCAACAGCTTCAATGGCACCGTGCAGCTAGCCATGCTCCAGAACCTCAAGAACCTCTCAGGCCTCGATCTTTCAGATAACTACTTGTCAGTCAACACTCATGGGACTAATCATTCCTTTCCCCAGCTTGGGAGATTGTATTTGGGTTCTTGCAACCTAACAGAATTCCCAGGATTCCTGAAAAACCAATCTAAGATGCAGTTTCTGGACCTTTCCAACAACAATATTTACGGAGAAATGCCCAAGTGGGTCTGGGAGATTGGAAATGGGTCTTTGACTTATCTGAATCTTTCTCGTAATTTGCTGACTGGTGTGGAACAACCTCACAATCTATCATCGATCAAAATGTTGGGCATCCTCGACCTTCACTCCAATCTGCTGCGAGGATCGATTCCGCTTCCACCTCCATCCAGCATCGTCCTGGATTACTCCTACAACAACTTCACATCAGCCATCCCGTCTAACTTCACCAACTCCCTCAAGTACACCATTTTCTTTTCAATATCAGGCAACAAGATCAGCGGTGAAATCCCTCCATCCATCTGCAATGCAAATTATTTGCAAGTCATTGATCTGTCTAATAACAGATTGAGCGGGTTGATTCCAGAATGTTTGAGTCAGATTAGCAATGTGCTCAGCATACTGAATCTTAGGAACAATCGCTTTACAGGCACAATACCTGAGATTTCAAGTGTGAGCTGCAGTCTAAGGACGCTAGACCTACATGGAAATCGACTACGAGGGCAGTTGCCAACATCTTTGGCCAAATGTACAGATCTAGAGGTTCTTGACGTTGGAAACAATCAAATAAATGGCCCTTTTCCTGACTATTTGGATACTCTATCCAAATTGCGGGTTCTTGTTTTGCGATCCAACAGATTCAATGGTTCTATTTCGCAGCCTGATAATCAGTCCTTCCCAATGCTACAAATCATCGACTTCTCTTCAAATCTTTTTTCTGGTGATTTGCCTAGGGGCTGCTTCCAAAATTGGAATGCAATGATATCTGGGGAAAAGGATGAAGACCAGGGCCATGAGATCATCAGATATGGATTCCTGAATCTAACCAAGCTGTACTACCAGGACATCGTGATGGTCACAAGCAAAGGGCTAAATATGGAACTCGTGAAGATCTTGACCATCTTTACATCCATAGATCTTTCGAACAACCATTTTGAAGGCGAGATTCCGAATGTGATAGGAGATCTCAAGTTGCTCCACAATCTTAACCTGTCACACAATGGGCTTACAGGCCCAATTCCAGCGTCGCTTGGGAACTTGACAATGCTTGAGTCGCTAGATCTCTCTCAAAACAATCTTTCAGGAGAGATTCCTCAGCAACTGCTAAGCCTGACATTTCTCTCAGTGTTGAATCTCTCCCATAACCAACTTGTCGGAAGCATACCATTTGCCAATCAATTCTCAACATTTAACAATGATACCTACATTGGAAACCCAAGGTTATGCGGGCCACCACTGACAAGAAAATGTGCACCTCCCAGCGTGCCACCGCCCATGGTAGTCAAAGCTGCAGACTCATCAGCAAGCAGATTCGATTGGCAACTCATATTCATAGGATTGGGATTCGGAGGAGGATTGGGAATGTTTGCCGGTCCACTTGTGTTCTGGACGAAAGGGAGGAGATGGTACAACAAACACATTGATCGAGTTGTGTTAATGATTTTCCCATCAGGTGTGTTTGATCATCTTAATTGTGATGAGCCGAGGATAGAGGCAGAGGAGCAAGTCGATCAAGATTGTACAAAAACACAACGGATTCAGATGGAGAGGAAGAAGAGTGCCATCAACGATTCTGCGTGTTCTGTACACAAGTAGATGCAAGGTGGGAAAGGGCCATACGTAAGGAATGTTCTTGCTTGGATATTTCACCGCCGTTTTCTTCTCCACAGAGCGGGATACCTGAAGCAACACCTGATTGAAAGAGAAATCAGGACCTTGTAGTTTTGATTGAGCTTTTGTATATCGACAGAAATGAGAAAGGGTACTATTTTTTCTCTTTTTTTTTTTTTTTTTTTTTTTTTTTTTTTTTTTTTTTTTTTTTTTAAAATCCCTTTTATTTTGTGCATCAGTATTCACAGGAATGGATAAAAGTAAGTATATCTTTTGATGGTTGCGAATCTTTACAATTGTAATGCTTTAAACTAGATGGGTAAATCTAGATGCTTCATCTGCTGGGCCACACTTTAGATGACCCAGCTTAGGAATACAATACTGGTTCACTAATCCCTCCGTTTGAGTCCTCTGAAACCAGCCATAGAAAAAAAAGAAGACAAAAAGTCAGCAGTACAACGAGGTAAGCCTACTGATTAGACAGCTAGAATCATCCATTAGATGTCCATGATGTAGAGAGGGTCGCAGACAGCTACATGAACAAGATGGAACAGAAAAGGCCCTATCTGGGACCAAAGTGATCCGGACCGTCGAACCTTAAATCAGGTGTATCTCGCAATTTTGAATGAGTTATCGGCCATAAAATATATGATTTTAGGGTAGAACGAGCTACTTTAGCTAGCCAACCCCGCTATGCCGGGTTGCCCAAGCCGGATTTGTGAAATACCGCTAGATCAACAGTCGTTTCCCTATTTTAATTCCGTTTTTACTATAAATAGTAAGTTTTAGTTTGATTATAACTATTCATCCGTTGGGCTCTAGGAATTGCATCCAACGCAAAAAGAGCTTTAAAAAATTAGGAGAACAACTTGGTGAAGCCAAATTGGACACTATTTTTGGCCGAAAACCTTGCGCACTAGTAGACATCACGACCGTCTATAAATAGTAAGTTTACTATTTATAGTAAGTCACGAATTCTAGGAGTTTTAGTCGTAGTTTGATTCTGATTTCTTTTCCATTGCTTGGTATCCCTATTTAAAGGGTTGTGATCTCATTTTTTATTATTATTAATTCATCAATCAATTTCGAATTTATTAGAATTTCTTTCTATTATCTTGCTTTCTTTCCTTGTGGATTCGAGAAGTCTTTGTGAGGAGTCCAGAGAAGTTCCATGGATTCAGAATAGTTATCCTCTTAAGGAAGACGGTGCTCGACCTCACGTCCTCCCCTACGTTAGTCCACCAAATGAACAATCCAAATTCACTAACCCCATAGACATCCACGGTTAGGAGAAACCCCACAAAACTTATAAATTCCAAACTAAGCGTAGTAAGCAAGCTTATAGGGAGAAACTGAAAGTGGAAAAGAAATCTTCCTGACCTAGTCTCCTCGTATCTAGGTTGCCTTTGTCCATCTAGTTTAGATTATCTAGATGGCTTATCAATGGGCCTAATGCCAAAGTGTTGGGTGTGGAAGCATAACCCAATGTTGAGTGTGGAAGCGTCACCTAGGCATGAACCAGAAGTGAATCAAACAAGCATAGAGATATAAAATTTGAGCATGCACAGATAACACGGGAAAAAAAAAAAAAAAAACGATGACACAAGGTAACAAGCAATCTACTATGAAAATGAAATTATAAGAGATAAAATCAACTTACATGCAAATCCTAGAGTTGAAAACCTTAGCTCTTTCTAGAACAAGTTTCCAATTACTCCTAGAATACCCTAATCATGTATTGCACCCGTATATATAATCTGGATTCTGAATTAGAAACAAAACTGTGCAACTGCACAAACTATCGATAGGACCTTCAATGGGATCAACTCCATTTGAGGGTTGTCGATCGAATTAGCCACACTTTTGATTGTATCAAAAGTGCCCAAATCATCCAGATAGCAAACTTACATTTTTGGATTTTCTTGATTGAATCGAGAGCCTCTTCAATCAAATTGAATAGGACCAAAACTGTTTTGCGAGAAATTGGGGAAAAAACTAGAATTTCTCAATCAAAAACCTTACATAAGATGTACCTAGAAGGTGACCAAGGTTATGGGAGTTGGTTGAATCTCCTACTTAGGATAATGAGTGGATTTCCTAAGGGATTCAACCTATGAACGCTCTAGAGTATCAAAGAACAAAGGATTTTTCTATTGGTTTGGTCTTTGAACTTTAGAGAAGGCACGAGTTCATGTTCTTCATTGAATAAGAGCTTTGAATGCTCGTAGAAGTGAAAGATCACAATGAAGAGAACATGAACTTGTATGGATAGAGTCTAAATGGGCTATGATAAGCTTGAGGTACATTAGAGACTCTATGGTGCTTATTTCCACTGATTTTCCAAGTTTTTACAAGCCGATTTTATAGAAAAAAAGCTTCCAACGGATATAAAATGGGTATAAAGCGGCTAGTTTACAGTACTACCAAAGTGAAGTTCGGTATCACCGAACTTGCTTCAGTGGTACCGAAATATCATTCGGTAGTACCTAATTAATCCCTTAAGTTACTATTCAAAATATGTCCATTTTGGTGGCACCAAATATTGTTCGTTGGTGGCAGTCGGTGTTACCGAATTATCCAGTCGGTGATACCAAATTAACATTGTAAGCTTGCTGGATAGTTTTGAGCACCATTGGTGATACCGAGGGTGAAAATTGGTGACACCTTCTTCCTACCGAAGGTGGATAGATTTTCTTATTTTTGACCTTTTAATCATTCAACAACTTGGGATAATACTATATGATAAAATACGAACTTGGGATTGGCTTAAAATACATGTCTTAGGTAGGTGTTCCTATTTGGGTTGGGATCATCTATTTGTAAGGTCAAGATTGCAGAAGCAGTTCTTCGTCTTCAATGTGGCTTTGATGCTTCTGATCCAGTTGCGTTGCTGGTCTTCACTTGCCAAGAACTCATCCGACTACAAGACACAACTAGTCACGTAATTGACAAATATGGGTGCAAATAAGTGCACTAACAATCTCCCCCTTTGTCTATTACATGACAAAAACAACCTAACCTACAACTCTGTCATAGTCCATACCAATGACAAACCAAAATAAAAAGAATTACATATCAAACATATAGATTTACAACTCAAGACTTTACATGTAATACAAAATCATGCTGCTCCCCCTTAATGTTTACCACTGATAACCTGCAATAAGGGAAACAAACAATTTCTGTAAGAAACACACATTGTTTTAGTGGGTAGGTTTCTTCTCCCCCTTTTTGTCAGCTATTGGTAAAGAGTTTATCAAGAAATATTCCAATAACATAGGAGAATTGATATTGCAAAGGGTAAGAGAATAGATCATATAATGATATGGGCATAAAGATCATCATCCAAATAGTGAAATATATCATCATGATCAATCAAACCATATGTTAGATGAAAGTGTCCTAGTTTGTCAAGTTACGTGAGTGTTGAGTCAGACTATCTACAGAGCCTGATAAGAAGATCAATTCAAGCGTCTGCCTCAACCGGATGTGTGCAAGCTCGCCACAGGTAAATCTAAAGCCTCACATCTCATGTCCCAAAACACCAGGTGAATAAAACCCTTAAAAACAGTTAGAAAATCATAGGGTTTTAAGGTGAGAAAACTTTATTTTTTTAAACAAGAAAATCACTAAGTTTTTCTTGCCTTGTCGATTTTATCGAAACACCTTCGATATGATCGACCTACCACTACCAAAAAATCGAGCAAAGGTTGCGGACTATGGGGGCTTTTAGCTACGGTTTAAAGCCGTAGCTATATTGCTACGGGTTTAATCCGTAGCTAAAATAAAAATATCTGTAGCTAAATCCGTTAAAAATAATCCGCCCGCTATTTCAGTCTCGCGGGTTCTTTTGTCATTCCCTCTCTCCCAATATCTCTCAAACGCCCTTTCCCTTTCCCTGCCTCCACCTCATCCCCACGCCCTAGCCCCACCTCCACCTCTCTCTCTCTCTCTCTCTCTCTCTCTCTCTCTCTCTCTCTCTCTCTCTCTCTCTCTGATTTCTCCTTTCAAGTGCCCTCTCTCATTCCCATTTCTTTCCCCCTTTTCTTCTTCTAGGGTTAGGATTTTTATTTCCCATTTTCGATATTTTCTCCACCTCTCTTCTACGCAAGAGGGAAAGCATTGGTGTTGACGGTAATTTCGTCAATGGGGGCGATTCGAGCATCAGCAGCAAGTTTGTAGACACTGAACAATTTCAGATGTAAGTAACAATTTCAACGTTTCTCCTCCTCTAGAATGGCCCTCTCCCTCTCATTCTGGTCTTCTCCTGCTGCGTCGTTTCTCTCTCCGCCTCAGAGATTCCTTATCCCTTCCTTCAAGCTCCATGCCTCTGTTTCTTCCTCCATTCGTCCTCCGCCCAAGGTCGTCCTCACAAGGGAGCTCGGCAAGAACAGCAAGCTCATCGATGCTCTGGTTCTCTCTCTCTCTCTCCCTCTTTTATTTTTTATTTTCATTTCCTTTTAAAAAAAAACATTCGTGCATGCAATTGGGTCTGGAAAGTCTGGTTTTTTTTTTTTTCATACAATTGCTCAGGCCGAACACCAAAATTTGGTGCAGTGACCATTCGGGTTTTCATTTTGTACAAGTGGAGGGTATGGTTGGACGATCCAAACTGTTGGTATGACAGGTCTCGCTGTTGATTGACAATGGACAGAAAATTTCGGAGATTGGCAGATCCCAGCCGCATTTTATGTGGACTTTTTCTTAGTTGGATATGAATCGTTTGCTGTGTTTTCTATCTTGGCTGCCTATTGGTCCACAGCTTTTTGAAGGGCTGGGATTCTTTAATCAACTGTGTGGCCTGTAATATCAACTGTTTGGATCACTGAAATGCTGGCCCCACTTGTCCAAGCTTCAAATCCGAATGGTGAGCATTGTTTGGTACCTGGGTCATTGGCACTCCTTCATGAGAGTGTTCTCCACCGCTTATCTGGATGTTTCATCCGGGGGTGGGCCCTGTAGTTGATAGGGGTGAGAGCTTGAAATTGCACTGATCTGATGATGCTCATCGTGTGAACAGTGCGTCTTGCAAATGTAAGGCCGATATGGGAAATGGACATTGTATACATTTGATGGGAAAAGGCCGATGGACGATCTCCGTGGTTTTCTTTGTCCATGGCCCATCCTAGGTGGGGCCAACTGGTGTGAGTCACTGTAAAAATGGTCAAGTATACTTTGGGTGTTGGTTGATATTCCCCCCCCCCCCCCCCCCCCCCCCTCATGCCTTGTCTGAAAGAAGAAAATGAAAATCTGGGGAAACAACTGAGTGGAGGAGATGTTTATAGCTTTTATACATGTCAGTTATGATGACTAGTAATGGTTGGTGTAATCCATCATTATACACAATGTCCAATCAAACTTTTTTTCTCAAGATAATTAGTACATGTGGGCCCCACCTGTTGTTTATCCAAACCATTCATATAGTGGGCCACATTTGTAAATGGAAGATGCTGAAAAATCGCTTCCATCAGATAATGATCTTGTCTGATTAGACCTATCTTTCTCCCTGTAAAATGTGGAATCGGTAGCTATAGTCATTATTTATTTATTTATCAAGTGACTAATAGGGGAGAGATTGGGGTATAGCCCAACTCATGATGAGGAGTCTCACTAGATGAACAGTTTAGAATTTTTAGCTCACTAAAAGGTTGCCCCACTTGTCCCATTTGGTTTGGACGAATGTGTCAATTCTTTCGGTCGAGTATATTATTATACCCTCCTATACAACGACTGATGACTGCTATTTTTATTTAATTTACAGATATAAAAAAGCAACAATTTCAACGGTGATTCCGTAAATGGGGGCGATTCCCTGGTTTTGCTCAGTGCTTGCCATCTTTTCCCTGTTCTGGCTTGATAGTTTTCATTTCTTATCATGATTATGTTGAAATTACAGGGAAGAAGGTTCTATGCAGAGGAAGGTAGAGGTACTTCGTGATTTGAGGCATTTGTTGTCGAAGTCTGAGGTGCCTCTTGTTGAAGCAGCCTTCAAAGCTGGGGAAATTCCTGTTCTTGTGCAGTGTCTTTCATTTGGATCACCAGATGAGCAGGTCCATAAATTTTGACGTTTTGTTGTGGTAGTATATAGCTAGTTGAAACATTTCTTGTACAGGTCATTCTTGTTAGAAATCGGAAGCTAATCACTTATTCAACATTCACAACCTAGGAGTAAGATTTTCCTGTTTATTACATGCTTTTGGGAGTGCATGAATTGGTAATGTTCATTCATATTGTGGGTGCGTGCTTGTGCTTCTATGGCTGTGTACAATATTCTACTTCTCTAATGCCTCTCACAGGAAAAAGAAAAAATGAAAAGAAAAGAAAAGAAAAAGACAATGCAGCCGTTAAGGGAATTTTTCATTATTTCTTTGCTGTTATATTGCAGTTGCTTGAAGCAGCTGGAGAACCAGAACAGACAAAGGCTCTATTGCCTACATTACCTCTGAATGTCCCTGAAATTTCTTTATTTACTGCTACGTTTGAATGTCCCTGTTATTTGGTTCTGATTCTCGCTATTTACTCAATCGCTATCTTAACAAGCACCTTTGCATTGTTATGGTTCTTTGAGTTCAGAACTTTTCTGTTTGGGATTCTTACAGTGGAGAAATCTACTTTCATGGAGAATCAAGTGGTTGCAGCAAATCAAGGGAATGGAACAAAGAGAAAGAGCCAGTTCCAACTTAAATCTGTGGAGAGTTTTTATTTGGGTATCTTTAGCTCTCCAACTTCTGTAAATTCACTGATTTGGTGGTTAGGTTAATTCTATCCTTCTCATCTCACCACCGATCATCAATCTCAAATCTCAATATCCTCATTTCAGCCATGCTTATCCTTAGAACATGTTGTTCCATAACTGACTAGCATTTTTTATTTATTTTTGGATCAACCATGAGTATATGCACTTTCTTGTATGTTCCAACTTCTACCATTGTTTGGATGAGTTTATTTAGAGTAGAATGAAATACTTCTGTTGGTCACATACCCATCTGTACATGTTACAAGCTGGGTCAATGGTATTTCTCCCAGATTATGGAGATGAGGATGTTGAAGTAGAGGTATTAAAGTTTTGCAAATACCATTTGGGTGTTCATTTCGCACAAGTGGTGCAAGCGGAACACCCACTGTCCAAAGATTCTAACAGTTGACATCATAGGCACCTCTGTGGGTGGGCCACAAACCAAATATTTTCCATTCGGCTATCAATAAATAGATGGTTAAGCGGAATACCCATGTACATGAGTTCATTTTCATCAACTAGTTTATCTTGCTTGCGTAGTTCAAAAGCTTTGATCTATATCAGCTTACAATTCTAAGATAAAAAACCATTATTCATGGAGGACATATGAGAAGTCTTATCGTGAGCCATTGACATGTTTTATCTTCTCTTGGTGTGAGTACGGATGTCTAGTTTAGTGACAACTTACACAGAACACCGTATTTTCTTTCAAAATAATTGAATGAACCTGTGGGTTGTAGTATCACGTGGTCTTATGGATATCATCTGATGGGGTATCAGAACTTCGGATATGCAATACAAGAAATAGTGTATTCCCTGTTTCATCCTTGGTATCTTAGCATGCAAATTTCTTGTTGCAGGATGCATTTGTTTTGTGGGACACTTATGGGTTCCCTGTAGATTTGACCCAGGTATGCCGATTAATGGTTTTACCTTGTACAAAATTTTCTTATGCAAGGCTTGCAACAATATAAACTTGGTGTCCTCACTTTCTTCTCTTTCAGCTAATGGCAGCAGAAAAAAGTTTAACAGTTGATATGGAGGGTTTCAACAATGCCATGGATGAAGCCAGGGAAAAGTCTAGGAACGCATCTAATAAGGTATCTGCTTCCAAGCCTTTTCATTATCTCTCACTCTCTCTGCTTGTCATGGATGAAGCCAGGAAAAAGTCTAGGAACTCATCTCATTTTGGTCGTGTACTGACTTCAGTTTGGGGTTTTCTAATAGGTTGGCATTTTTTGGTTTGTTATTTGCAATTTTGTCTAACATCTGGAGGTCATGTTAATTCTTGGCAGCAAGTTGGTGATTCCATAGCGATGGATGCTGATGCACATATTCTGTTTTCAGGTCAAATGGTATCAGGTCAGTATACTTTTTGATCCACATATTCTGTTTTCAGAATTTCACTTGAGATTATTAAATGGGTTACCATTGAATCTTTGGTACAATTGTATCATAAATGATGTAGAGTGATCTTTTCATATTTTCCCAATGACAAAAAAAAAAGGGAAGTAAAACATGTATCATTTCTAATAGTTTTACTTAATGAATAGTTTTTTTCACTGTTAGCAGATTTGTAGAACTTGTCACTTGTCTGCTTCTCTTTCATCAGTTAGCCTACAAACATGGCCGTGTGCCAACCTGACATGTATGGCGGGAATCCAAGCTCTACATCAGGTGTGTCCCACTGCATTGATGACCTGGTGTGAAAATCAAGCTGGTCAACTCTTCAGGTGTGCAGTGGGCTTCAGGTATGAAAACAACAGATGGTTTTCAGAAAGTTTCGAACTATCTGTATTCTTCATTCATGTATGCCACATTGTTTGACCAGGTTATCTACCCAGCCGAACCCACCTGATTCACGGTTTGGATGTCCTCCACAAGTGCCAGGTTGGGGTCACATGTGGTCCAATGTTTTCCATATCGTTATCGCGTGATATGTCGCACCCTTGGGATACTGTTAGCTGGCACATTTTCAACTTTGTTAGTTTATCCGCCATGTTGAATCAACCAGCCTAGAATTTATGGGCTGAATTCCATGCTGCTGGAAATCTTGAATTTTACTCAGTACTCAATGATAGACAGTGGTATCTTTTCAGTAGCCTTCAAGACTGTAAGAAAGTTTTGAAAGCTTGTTAATCCACTATGTTGGATATAAATAAAGGTTTGATGGATTGTACTATTTACTGAGGCTTCAGATTGACAGATGAAACATGAAACCGTTATCACCCATGTATTAAATTCAAAGAATGCTAATGCTTTTAGAAGTTGGATTGCAATTGCTTTAAGATATTCTAGTTTAGAAGGACACCGTCTACATTTTTTTTCCCCTACCATCTTTTGAAAGCTGTTTTTCTAGTTTAATATTTTTTAGAGCTCCTCTCCAGTCAACGCCAATTAGTTGCGATAAGGCTTGGATTATAATTTTCTAGTCTTTTCTCAAAGCTCTTTAGTACCCTTTTCCTGTGAAGTACTTGGGCTGCCATTTTTGTGACACAAAGGTGCACCATTTTTGCGATGACATGCATTCCATGGCGTAGGTGTGATTGGTATATTATTGTGAATGCTTGGATGCCATCTAGTTTAACTTATCAAGAATCAGGCATTCAAGCTCCCACAGTTTTCCTTTTTCCTTTGAAAAAGAGAGACTAGAGAAAACCTTCTACTGATGGATCTTTGCATGAAGGTTCTCATTAGAAAAGATTTTCAGATCTGGCAGATAACTGATGCATTGGTTATTGCTGCTTGCTCTTCATTGTTGTATTCTTGTAATGCACATATTCCCTACAAAGGCCATAAGTACATCTTATTTTGGTTCACCTAATTCCATATATATGTCCGAACAGAATATAGAGCCATACCAGCTATCTTGTTTGACTTGTTCCATTTGGTTTCAGATTTACGATACTGGATCTCTTGAAGGCTCCTTTGGATCATTTAAGGTCAGTAATGTCCAAATTTATGGAGGCTTTATACTCCACATTGGCTCTTTTGGTGGGGAGACTGGCAAGTTTTTTGTTGGTGATAAAGTAATCTGCAAGGTAATACCTTCATTGCTTCAGCATTTTGCTCTCTTTTGTTAACTGCTCTTGTATTTGTGGGTCATCATTTGCACTTGCTGGTGCCATGAACAGGTTGACTATGACAGGCGTACTCTCATTGCCCCAAACCATACTTGCACCCACATGCTAAACTTTGCTCTCAGGGTATGCAATCAAATTCTTAATGGATGCTATTTGCAGTTGCCCCTATGAAAGCACCAAACAGGAGTGCCATGTATGTGTCAAAGTGGCACACATGAGATTCACTGTTCATTGGACAGCCCCTATGGCGAACATGTCCTAGCCAAAAGGAAGGCCAGTCCACTCATCAGGTGGCCACATGTGTACAGAAGAACGGATGGTTAAAAAGTATAGTCAATGGTCTACGTTCAACGTGGGTGTGGCTCAATCAGTTCACCAGCCCACCTGGTACAGGTGTCACTTTGGCACACGGGATGTTTGTGTTTGGCACTCGCAAATGGATGTTGGGCAACAGTAGCAATCATCTAGCTCCAATTTGCCTGTGCTGTTGGTTCACTCAATGTTGCTGCAATATGATGCAGGAAGTGCTTGGGGATCATGTTTGGCACTCGCAAATGAATATGAGCTGTGCATCATGTCATGCCAATGCCCCTCGAATTATAGATTTCTTCATTCCAAGAATGCATAAATGCATAACTGTGTCATACAATTATACAGCAACTCATACAAACAGCTATGCACTCTTATGAAACAAAAGACTGGCCATTGGCACATATTAGCATGCCTATGCTTCTTATTGCTAGAAATGTTTTCATGTCCTTTAAATGATAAATGCCCAGTTGTGGTTGTTTCTGTTCTTTCTTGGCTTTTGTGGTGTGGAAATTTACCTCGTCTTTCCCCGGACAAGCATTTTCTGCATACAACAGATGATGGCTAACCCAGAGTAGAATTTCATGCCCTCCTGCAACTGTGTCATGTTTAGGATCTGGGCCATTCATCAATTAGGCTTCCACTGTTCATGTGCCATGATATGAAAGTTGACCTGATCCTATTATGAAGGTTGACCACATCAGCATGGAAAAAAAGGAAAAAAGAAAAGAAAAGGAGAGTGAGTATTGAGAACTAACAAACACTACATTCTTCCTGCACATGTGCCAACCTGATGCCCAGACCACCATTATTTCTAGCCACATCACAGAAATGTTGGGGTCCAGCCAATCAACATACCAACTCCCATACACAGACTCAAAATCCTTTCTCATGTCTTTCCATGGAGCTCACGCAATATTTTTCTTGTGAAAAGACAGACATAAGTTCATTTTTTACCCCATTGCCAGATAGTAGCTTCTCTGAAAAGTCGTGTAGATGCTGCTGCAATTCCAGCAGCTATGAAAGCAGATCTCAGAACAGAGATCTCCTGACTGGATGTAAGTATAGCTGGGCCACACCAGCATTTTCTTATCACCACCTTTTATAACTGGTTCAATCAATCATTTCTTGTGGTATTAGATCTATACTAAACATAACTATATATACATTATCAGGGTGAAGTTAGAAAGGCACAAAAGAAGATTGGGGAAGAAAATATTCAGAAATCAGTGAAGGCAGCAGTTGAAGTTGCAGAGACTGCGTCTTCGGAAGGTAAATTGTTCTGCATCACTCATGTCGACGTGGGTGTGGACGCAACTGCGATCCGTGAAGCAGTTCTTAAGGTCTTGGAGCAGAAGGTAATCAACTTCCCTGCACAAGTTTCTTAGACGTGTTTGTCTGCATGCATTAGATGCATATACATTACGTACGTACATATGCATTAGATGCAAAAATACCCATTTTCCTGCTTGACACATTCAGTCATATATGCTGATGGTACTGTATTTTGTTGTTGTTTTTTCATGAAATGGCATCTTAATGTAGGACACATTTGGGTTATTTTTCTCTTCAAAGACTGAACTAAAATATCCATTTGCTTGCATCCTTTGCATGTATGTATGTATGCATGAATCTGTGGATTTGACACTTTAGGTGGTGTTGGACACATTAATTCTGCTTTTGCTTCCTGTACTTTGAACATATGATCAGCGAACTGAGGAAAAGTATTTGTTTCTTTCAGTTTTGGTACTACACAGGGAAAGCCCAATTTTGTTCCATTTAATGAGGAATTGATGAAATTGACTTGAGGTATTTCGTATGTCCTATGCTTTTAGAAACAGGTAAATGAGATTTGAGACACTTGTTTCAGTTTTAGAAAATTTCTTGCTTTAATTTGTTGATGGTGTGCTTCCCATAGATTTGGATCTCACAGTTGTTCTTTGGCTGTTTCATCAATCAAAGATATGTTATCTCAGAAAAGATTTTGTAAAATAGTTTTTTCTATATGAGTCTATTTTAATTAATTTATTGAAAAGATGAATTCCAATCTTTTCTATATGGATTTCGTAAGGACCATGCAAACACAGTTGGTTTTGAGAAAGGCGCATCGGTGATATTGGATGATTCATGGTTCTCTAAGGACATCTTTTTGGATTGTCTGTGCAAGGTAGAATTCTTCTACTGTTTGAACATATAGAAATGCTGGGAAGGTTCATAGTAAGGCTGATTGAAGAGGAGATTTGGGAGAAAAGTGCAAGCATTGCTCACATGTGCAAGATCCAGGTTAATGATTTGCCTTGGTTGGCAGACAGTACCAATCATCTATATCCAGCATGCACATGTGGCATACCTGATGAGTGAACCTGTCTTGTGATGCCTGGTGAATGGACAGGATCTCTTACATGTGTACAATGAATCTCCTCTTTCATATGCTTATCTTCAGCTGTATAGTTTTGCATACCGGTTTTAATCGTTCGAAAAATCATAATCAAATCTGAAATCATACAGGTAGCGAGCCAATCTATGGCGATGTGCAGCTAATTCGCAAGAAGATACTAAAGACTGCAAAGGAAGGCATAAAACAGCAAGACAGCAACTCGGAAATCTATGGCAAGATGCAAGTGGTGTTCATAGAAATGGACAAAAGTCCCGCTGTAAGTTTTCTGCTCATGAAAGAACTAGTACTAATAATACACCTGAATGCTTCTGATTTCTGCATATTTAAGAAAATTACAGAAATTCTTACCTGTCATTACCAAGTACTTTGGGATTAGAATGGCTAGTTTTGTGGTTCAGCAAGAAGAAAGAGAGTATGCATAAATTCATCACTAGGTTTCTCTACCATCAATGAACACACCCAATCTCTGGGTAGAATAGATCTGATTGCTCAATGGGGATGAAATAGCCACTTGTGAGAAACAAGTTTTTATTGGAAAATGGAAGGGTCATATAATTGTAGAAGGTTCAATCAATATCAATGATTTCATAAACATTGAAATAATTCCTAGTTATAAAGGTTGCCTAGAGCATAATATAAATCATTAATTCACAAAGAATTATAAGCTTGCATCAGTCAAACGTACTTACAGTGGATGTTCTGGTATTGGAGTGAATGTCAGGACAGTTGGATGCTAATGAAAGGTGCCTTTTGTAGTCTGAAAGATCTTATTTGTTACTTTTAGTTGAACTTGTGGAGCTTGTCCTATCAAGCAAGTTGGTTACAAAAAACACTAGTAAATTTATGCTTTTACAAGTCAATTATTTTATGTTCTTTTGATTTTACAGAATTTCTGGTTGCAACCATGGTGTCTCTGAAGTTGCAAAATCTTAAATATATTGCTATTGTAGGTACCCTGGCCCAATGCTTAAGAATGTTTGATCAACTAGTGGGCCAAAGCTCAAGCTTGTCCCATCAACTGGTGAGCCATACATGTACATTGAGTGTGGATTTTACCCAAGTTCAGAGATCAAATCATACACAGTCAACTAAAGTTCTGCATTCAGCTTTATAAAAATTTAGACTATATTTAAATTTGAATTTGTTTATGGATTCTTTTCTAGCAAGAAGATACTTTTCTGTTGGTTGGCATCCCATTGGTAAAGAACTCCTTCTAGTGCCATGGCATACAATTCAATGGTTGTTTTTCCTTTTGGATCAGCCATGAATGAATCTGTGACATGTGTTTGATGCCCTTGCATCATAACCACTGAGGCTTCAAGCTCAAAAAATACTTTTTATTTGTTTGCAATTTATGTATATTATCAAGGTTCATTACCTTTGATTCTCGAAAGCCTTATTTCGTACTTATAAACATTTTCTAATACACCCAAATGTTGGTTAGCATCTTTTGTTATGTTGCAATTTCATGTTTGCATCATTAGGCAATAGCAATTTGAAGCCATTTAAAACAATGTACTGAATGCAGATGAGAAATTTGTGCAACTGTTTGACATATGGGTCTACAATTGCGAATTTAGAGTCTTTTGAATAGTTGTGCATCATTAGTTTTTATGGTTAGCCTGATTTTTAAGGCATCACATTTTCATGTTAGAGTGACCTATGATGGAACTTCTCTAAGTCCCATTTTTCCTTTAAAGGACTGATAAGCTTTATCCTAAGATGATTTGAACTTTTTTTTCTTCCAAAAAAAAAAAAAAAAAAACTAATGGGTGTTTTCTCTTGAATATAACATCCAATGAATGTATCAGTCACCGCTGTTAAATGCCTTTGCAAAAGGATTCACTAGCTGCTGAAACTAGACCTAACTGCTCACTTTTGTTGCATTTCCATACCTACCATCTTTGCCTTGCCTTTTGATTTCTCTCGTTTTGAGTATTGAGGGGCAGGAATGGAATTGATGGTTCTAATGCTCTATGGTTTTCAGCTATAGGTAACTAACCATGCGTTTTATTCCCAATGGATGCATTAGAAGCTGAAGTTGGACATGTCAATGCCCTTGAAAATCTTTCCTGTAAGAAAATGCATCACATTATTACACAAGATAACAATAGCAGGAGTTGGCTTGCAAACAAAATTGAAAATTTCCAAAAACGAAGAACATAAACAAGATCTATGAGAATTAGAAACATAAAGCTCCACGATCAACAAATATTGTGGAGTAACATTAAACATACTAGTAGACATACACATACAATGCATGTGGAGCAAGGTATTCAGAAATGGTAACAGCCGGCTGTATGACAGATACCACGCAGGCCACCTTTAAAGGAAATAGAATGTATCAACCCTATATCAGTCCTTTGAAGGCCCTTTTTATAGGTCGGGTGTTACAGCACCTAATGATAAAAAGAGAGTGCAGGGGTAATAAATAGAGGGAGTGGAGTGTAAGAAAAGTGGGAATAGGTGGAGGGGCAGTTTTGAAATAGTAATAGTTCAAACTACCAAGATCACCAGGTTGGATATATCCACTTCAAATAGCTCACCATAAACATCTATTTCTTGAATTTTGTGTCGTTAATTGTTTTTATTTCAACTGTTCATTCAACATGCATCCACCAAACGGAAGTCAAATCAATGCAATCCTCTGTTTAAGAGATTCAAATGGACCCACGATTTGTATGGTTTATTTGGAGTTCATTACATGCCACTTGCACAAATTTATTAATGCCATTGTATCAACTATCATACTTTGCTGGATCATCAAAGCTTTTCTCATTGTAAAGAGAAAGGAAGCATCTTCTAACAGCCAAATAGCTTCTACAAATTACCCGCATGATCATCGTTTCAGCCAAATAACAAGTATTTTTTATTTTTTCCCCTGATTTTTTCCTGAATACTGAATATATTATTCTTCAGTTGGATGTTTAAGAGATTTACTGCAGTCATCATTCACAGAGATTGTTACTTTTGTTCTTGACAAGAAGGGAACAGAAGAGGCTGTTAAGTTCATTAATATGTTGCAGCCATTGCTGATGGAGATTCTCTTTTAGAAGGATTATAGAAGTATTCCTTTTTCCATGCTCTAAGACTGCTGATATAGTCAAGGTAATTCTAGGAGAAGTTGAACTATCATAAGACTTTAACCTCCATTGTCAGGTTACATTAATGATGAACAACCCAGGTTATTAGAAAGCATGATTGAATGGCTGCTAGTTTCTTTCCACTGCCTTATTCTTTTAACTCATTGTATGCTTATTTGTCATCATTTATTTGTAAAGTTTTGTTAATGCAAGTCATGGAAACATTGAAAATATCATATGGTACTGGTCTTAAGTATCTAGTTAGTTATGAGGCCACCCAACCCAGATTATGGAAAATAGGATAGACGTCTCTTTCTTTTGTGCATTTTTAGAAATTTCTAGCTCACCATATTACTTGTCCCAATCCCATTCGGATTCTAACTTTGAAGTATCGGTTTTTACAGCTAAATCACAAATCATGTTTATTTTTTTGATGTCCTACATTTATAAAATAAATCAAATAGATTGTTTGGATCATGGATAAAGACCCCATATTTGGTTCGCTAATTACAATCAAATCAGTTTCTTCATGAAAACTGGTTAGATGTTTGTTGCCTTCGTTTGGTTAGTGTGCTTGTTGGACTTTTCCTTGCATGCTTTTGTGGTCCAGGGAACAAGTTGACTTTGTATCATTTATATGGTTAGCTCTTACCTGAAGTGATTTTGTACATAGTTCAACGGGAAAGTGTAGTGTGCATTTTTGAACTAATTTTGAAACGTGTAGTGTGCATTTTGAACTAATTTTGAACTAATTTGGCATTTGTTTTTTTTTTTTTTTTATTTTAAATATTGAATGAATTTTGTACTCTATATTTGAATGTATTTATAGTCTTAGGCTCCATTTGGTCATCACATTAGTATTTATGAAAACATTTTTTTTTGAAAACCAAATGGAGCCTAAGCCCTTTTTTAACTCCGCCAATGCAACTCTTTGCATTGCCGGTCCCAAGCCCGGATAAAGGAGGAGGGAGAAGGGCTTTAGAATGAGATCGTAAACTATGGAGGAGATCCTGAAAATGCAGTGAATATCTTTAGTTTTATGATTTTATTTGTACATTCCTGTATTGATTACTCAAGCATGACGGTTATGCGCATTCTTTCAGGTGGATGTTGCATGTGGGAGGACTGGAGCTGCATATTTCAGATTCAAGCATATGGTACGTCTCTTGTTAAGAATGCACATGTGTAGTTAATCAAACAATACATTATGTGATATCGTGTGCATGATATCTATGTTGTAATTCCCCTCATGCATTTTGCGTAAAATCCATGTTTATGCATGATTCTCATGCATTGACATGGATTTGGACAAAAAAAGATCGAACCCGAACCCGATTTCCTAAACCTAAACCTTAACCTATTCTCAAATCCCTAAACCTAAACCTACACCTAATCCTAATCTCAATTCTCTAACCTAAACCGAAACCTAAACTTGAAAACCCAAACCTAAACCTGATCCCGAACCCGAACCCGATTTCCTAAACCTAAACCTTAACCTATTCTTAAATCCCTAAACATAAACCTACAACTAATCCTAATCTTAACTCCCTAACCAAAACCTAAACCTAAACTTGAAAACCCAAACTTAAACCCGATCCCGAACCAGAACCTGATTTCCTAAACTAAACCTTAACTATTCTCAATACCCTAAACCTTAACCTACAACCTAACCTAAACCTAAACCTAAACCTAAACCTATAACCTACACTTAGAACCTAAACCTAAACCTATAACCTAAACCTAAGCCTAAAACCCAAACCTATGACTTAAAACCTAAATGTTTTCTCAAATCCCTAAACCAAAACCTACACCTAATCCTAACCTCAACTACCTAACCTAAACCTAAACCTAAACTTGAAAACCCAAACTTAAACCCGATCCCGAACCCGAACCCGATTTTCTAAACCTAAACCTTAACCTATTCTCAAATCCTTAAAACTATAACCTATAACATATAACCTATAACCTAAACCTAAATAAGAAAATGCAATGAGTATCTCTGGTTTTATGGTTTTAAATGTAGATTCTTGTATTGATTACTCAAGCATGACGGTTATGCGCATTCTTTCAGGTGGATGTTGCATGTGTGAGGATTGGAGCTGCGTATTTCAGATTCAAGCATCTGGTATGTCTCTTGTCAAGAATGCACATGATTGGAGTGGCCTGGCCATTTGGACAGGCCGTATTTATGTATTTGCTCGAAATTGATGGAGCAGACCCGGATGTGCGTCAGAGCTATCCGGAAGAGCGGGGGTCCCTGGAAGGTGGGAGCCGCTGTTATGACCATGATGAAGCTGTCCATTTCCTATAGACGGCATTGGAGGGGCCTGGCCATTTGGACAGGCCGTGTTTATGTATTTGCTCGAGATTAATGGAGCAGACCCGGATGTGTGTCGGAGCTATCCGGAAGAGCGGGGGTCCCTGGAATGTGGGAACCGCTGTTATGACCATGATGAAGTTGTCCATTTCATATGGACGGCATTGGAGGGGCCTGGCCATTTGGACAGGCCGTGTTTATGTATTTGCTCGAGAGTAATGGAGCAAACCCGGATGTGCGTCGGAGCTATCTGGAAGAGCGGGGGTCCCTGGAAGGTGGGAACCGCTGTTATGACTATGATGAAGCTGTCCATTTCCTATGGACGGCATTAGAAGGGCCTGGCCATTCGGACATGCCATGTTTATATTTGTATTTGCAGGGACCACACCCGAACCCATTCTCAAATCCTATAACCTATAACCAAAACCTATAACCTATAACCTATAACCTAAATCGAAACCTCTAACCTAAACCAAAACCAAAACCTATAACCTAAACTCAATTCCCAAAAGCTAAACCTACACCTAATCCTAATCTCAACTCCCTAACCTAAACCTAAACCT
Organism: Magnolia officinalis; assembly: GCA_021015155.1. NCBI lineage: Eukaryota > Viridiplantae > Streptophyta > Magnoliopsida > Magnoliales > Magnoliaceae > Magnolia > Magnolia officinalis. The sequence goes on from JAJHSJ010000008.1 coordinate 52,746,193, forward strand.
CAACTTGAAAACCCAAACTTAAACCCAATCTCGAACCTAAACCCGATTTCCTAAACCTAAACCATAACCCATTCTCAAATCCAAAAATCTATAACCTAAACCTAAACTAAAACCAAAACCTATAACCTAAACCCGAGCCCATTCTCAAATCCCAAAACCTATAACCTAAACCAAAACCAAAACCAAAACTTATAACCTAAACCCAAACCCATTCTCGAATCCCAAAACCTATAACCTATAACCTAAACCAAAACCAAAAACCTATAACCTTAACCAAAACCTAACCTAAACCAAAACCAAAACCAAAACCTATAACCTAAACTCAAATCCCTAAACCAAAACCTATAACATCTACCCAAACCCATTCTCAAATCCAGAAACCTAAACCTTAACCTAAACCAAAACCTATAACCTAAACCGGAACCCATTCTCAAATCCCAAAACCTATAACCTCTACCCGAACACATTCTCAAATCCAAAAATCTAAACCTTAACCTAAACCCGAACCCATTTTCAAATCCAAAAACCTAAACCTTAACCTAAACCAAAACTAATAACCTAAACCAAAACCTATAACCTAAACTCAAATCCCTAAAACCTTAACCTATAACCTAAACTCAAATACCTAAACCCGAACCCATTCTCAAATCCCATAACCTATAACCTAAACCAAAGCCAAAACCTATAACTTAAACGCGAACCCATTCTCAAATCCAAAAACCTAAACCTTAACCAAGACCTATAACCTAAACCAAAACCAAAACCTATAACCTAAACCCGAACCCATTCTCAAATCCAAAAACCTAAACCTTAACATAAACCAAAACCTATAACCTAAACTCAAATCCCTAAACCTTAACCTATAACCTAACCTAAACCTATACTTATAACCTAAAACTATTCACAAATCCCAAAACCTATAACCTAAACCTAACCTTTCCCTAAACCTATAACCTAAACTCAATTCCCTAGAGCTAAACCTGCACCAAATCCTAATCTCAACTCTCTAACCTAAACCTAAACCTAAACTTGAAAACCAAGACTTAAACCCAATCCCGAGCATGAACCTGATTCCTAAACCTAAACCATAGCCCATTCTCAAATCCAAAAACCTATAACCTAAACCTTAACCTAAACCTAAACCAAAATCTATAACCAAAACCAAAACCAAAACCAAAACCAAAACCTATAGCCTAAACCCGAACCCATTCTCAAATCCCAAAACCTATAACCTATAACCTTAACCAAAACCTATAACCTAAACCAAAACCAAAACCAAAACCTATAACTTAAACCAAAACCTATAACCTAAAATCAAATCCCTAAACCAAAACCTATAACCTAAACCCAAAAACCTAAACCTTAACCTAAACCAAAACCTAAACCCGAACCCATTCTCAAATCCAAAAACCTAAACCTTACCTAAACCAAAACCTATAACCTAAACCCGAACCCATTCTCAAATCCAAAAACCTAAACCTTAACCAAAACCTAAAACCTAAACCTAAACCAAAACCTATAACCTAATCCCGAACCTATTCTCAAATCCCAAAAAACCTAAACCTAAGCCTAAACCAAAATCATAACCTATAACCTAAACTCGAACCCATTCTCAAATCCAAAAAACCTAAACCTTAACCTAAACCAAAACCTATAACCTAAACTCGAACCCATTCTCAAATCCAAAAACCTAAACCTTAACCAAAACCTATAACCTAAACCTTAACCAAAACCTATTACCAAAACCAAAACCAAAACCTATAACCTAATCCCGAACCCATTCTCAAATCCCAAAAAACCTAAACCTAAGCCTAAACCAAAACCATAACCTATAACCTAAACCCGAACCCATTCTCAAATCGCAAAACCTATAACCTAAACCAAAACCAAAACCTATAACCTAAACCTGAACCCATTCTCAAATCCAAAAACCTATAACCTAAACCTAAACCTTAACCTAAACCTAAACCAAAACCTATAACCTAAACCAAAACCTATAACCTAAACCCGAACCCATTCTCAAATCCAAAAACCTAAACCTTAACCAAAACCTATAACCTAAACCTAAACCAAAACCTATAACCTAATCCCGAACCTATTCTCAAATCCCAAAAAACCTAAACCTAAGCCTAAACCAAAATCATAACCTATAACCTAAACTCGAACCCATTCTCAAATCCAAAAACCTAAACCTTAACCTAAACCAAAACCTATAACCTAAACCCGAACCCATTCTCAAATCCAAAAACCTAAACCTTAACCAAAACCTATAACCTAAACCTTAACCAAAACCTATAACCAAAACCAAAACCAAAACCAAAACCTATAACCTAATCCCAAACCCATTCTCAAATCCCAAAAAACCTAAACCTAAGCCTAAACCAAAACCATAACCTATAACTTAAACCCGAACCCATTCTCAAATCCCAAAACCTATAACCTAAACCAAAACCAAAACCTATAACCTAAACCCGAACCCATTCTCAAATCCAAAAACCTATAACCTAAACCTAAACCTTAACCTAAACCTAACCCAAAACCTATAACCTAAACCAAAACCTATAACCTAAACCCGAACTCATTCTTAAATCCCATAACCTATAACCTAAACCAAAGCCAAAACCTATAACTTAAACGCGAACCCATTCTCAAATCCAAAAACCTAAACCTTAACCAAGACCTATAAACCTAAACCAAAACCAAAACCTATGACCTAAACCCAAACCCATTCTCAAATCCAAAAACCTAAACTTTAACCAAAACCTATAAGCTAAACCCGAACCCATTCTCAAATCCAAAAACCTAAACCTTAACCTAAACTAAAACCTAAACCAAAACCTATAACCTAAACCCGAACCCATTCTCAAATCCAAAAACCTAAACCTTAACCAAAACCTATAACCTAAACCAAAACCTATAACCTAAACCCGAGCCCATTCTCAAATCCCAAAACCTATAACCAAAACCAAAACCAAAACCTATAACCTAAACCCAAACTCATTCTCAAATCCCAAAACCTATAACCTAAACCTAAACCTAAACCTATAATCATATGGTGAGACCATTTCTTTTGTGTCAATTTCATTCCTCTTTAATTTTTTTTTAAAAAATTCATTAAGAAAAAATGGTTATACATGATGCACTTCTTTGACTTTGTCTTTCTTTTCTCCAATGGGTATTCTAATTTATGAGTGACATGACTGTTTGTAGGATGATGGAATATACGAAGCTGTTGAAATTTCATGGTGAAGTCGAGCACATTAATTTCTCTAATGAAGCCAAAGACTTGTATTTTCAGTATTATTGTAATTGTAATTGTAATTGTAATTGTAATTGATTGAATGAATTGGATTGTAATTGATTGTAATTGTAATTGATTAAATGAAGAATTGTAATTGTAATTGATTGAATGAAGGATTATAATTGATTGTAATTGAATGAATGAATGATTGTACAGGTGGTAATTGAATGAACAAATGATTATATAAAAATTTTTAATGTCCAAAATAGCTACGGATTTTAACCGTAGCCACTAATCTGACAGGTGTAGCCTTAAATTTGGCATGTTGCTAAGAACTTTTAATATATTGCTACGAATTATAACCGTAACTATTAGAATATATAGCTACGGATTAAATCCGTAGCCATAGGTTCCACTGCGCCTATGACTACGGTCATGCTACGGACTAAAACCGTAGCCATAGATCTATGGGTACAGATTTGGTCCGTAGCCTTTGTCTGTTTTCTGGTAGTTATTGCTACGGATCATATCCGTAGCTGTTGGAACATATAGCTACGGATTAAATCCGTAGCCATAGGTTCCAAACTATTGTTATGGGACCTACGACTACGCTAGTGCTACGGACTAGATCCGTAGCCATAGACCTATGGCTACGGATTTTATCCGTAGCCTTTGCCCATTTTTCTGGTAGTGTGCGCTGTCGAGTCCTTGATGCTTCATTGATACCATCGAAAAGAGGACCAAATATGTCCTGCAACCTTACAACATATCTGGACGAATTATCGATGAATCGATACACCTATTGATATCATCGATACTCAAATCTCAAGCCCATCGAAAGTGACTCGATAAGATCGACGGACAAATTTTCGGCACCCCTGTTTTTAAAAGAAAATCTCAAATTCTTTCGATATATCGATGCCCTTCCCGATATGATCTTTAATCAAATATCGATAATATCGGAAGACCATTGATGATATCGATCGTGGGCGCGCATTTCTTCCAGTAGATATTTCAGGTTGTTTTTAACTTTGATCGGGGGCCATTCGAGGAAATCGATATTCATATGTTGATGATATCGAGGCCGAGTCGATTGCATCGAGACTGGACACAAACTGTCTAGCGAGCTTACTGGTAAATCTATAGGATTTATCGATGCATCGATACTGCCTTCGATATCATCGATATGCAAATTCTGATGACATTGGTTGTCCCTCGATCATATCCTAAAAACCTGAATTATTTCAAAGTCAGTCTCTCACATGCTTCAAATGTCGATAGATCGATTCCAGTTTTGATTGGATCGGAGTTTGAAATCCAATGTCATCGACACCTGTTTCGATCCCATCGACCAACTGGTAAAAGGTTTCAAAAGCGTATGGCATTTGAGTTTGTGTTATCAAGCGGACCATCGATGTTATCGAGAGTATACACTCGATGATACCGACACTGCTCGATGATACCGAACTCTGTCATAAATGTGACCGCTTATATCCGTTGGAACCTTTTGTCTATTTAAAGAGAGACTCGCCTTTATTACTGGTAGAGAAAGAAGAGAGTGCATTTGTGTGTTTCAACTTATATCTTATATCCAAAGCCCTTTCTCTCAAGAGAGTTCATCCTCCAATCCACCCTCATCATTGATATTTAATAGAGTGGATTGGGGAATGAACTTCCGCATTCAACGATCCTCTAGCTACTACCTTAATGGCAAATCATTAAGCTGGGATGCCTTGAATGCATAAGATTGGAATCACTCTATCTTCCTGATAGGAAAATATTTTGAGAGTAGGATTCCATCTTGACCTTGACCTAACCCAAAACCAAGTATTAATATATTATTTTGTGTTGCGGATCAAGGGAGCAGAAGACTCTTCATCAACAAGGAGGAGGAGATTTTCGGCATTGTGTTTATCGGGACTCATCAACTTATTTGTAAGTTTCTAGAGTCCAAGAGGACTCTTGTGATCATTCCTTTGTAGGATTGGGTCTTAAGTGGTTCTCACCCTTTGAAGTCCTCAAGGAAGCGTCCGACGGGAGTGTACGTGGTGGGTGTGTTGTGTGGACCCTTGCTCTATGAAGAGCATAAACATCTGGTTAGGGGTGAACCAGTTAAAACCTTGGGTTTAAGGTGAACCGTGTAAAACCTTGGGTTTGAGGTGAACCATGTGAAACCTCAGGTTTGAGGTGAACCGTGTAGAAACCTCTAGTAGGGTCTTATGGAAGATCCTTGGCCAGTGTGCCAAAAAGTGGGTGCGTTGTGTTGACCCTTACTCGTGAGAGCATAAACAGTCAGCCTTAGTGTAGTAGGCTGTAATGGTTGAAGGTGAACCTGATTTAAAACCTTAGGTTTGAGGTGAACCGCTGTGAAACCTGAACCTGATTTAAAACCTTAGGCTTGAGGTGAACCGCGTGTGAAACCTCCTTAGTGAAATCCAGCACACTCAAGGGTTGAGTGCGTCTGCCGGGAGTGGAGTAGACTGATCCTCGAACCACTATAAAAATGACTATGTTTGAGATTGTTATTCTTCTTATTGTGTGATTTACTTAAATATTTGCATATCTGAATATCTGAGATCACACCTCACACACTTACACAGTCATATTCATCATGAAGTAGTTCATATTGTTTACTTCTCAAATAGTTTGTGATTGGATCCTTTACCGAGCTTGGAAGACAGTAGAGTTAAGTTTGAGTAATCTTAATATGTGCCTGTTGTTAGGACTAGTGTAATAGGATTTTAAATAAATCATAAAAACTTTTAAAAGTCCTATTCACCCCCCTCTAGGACATATTGGCATATACCGACTTCAACTAAAGCGGTCTTCACCGCCTTTTCAATTGATCTCAGAGCAGGTCTCTCTTTAAGGGCTTCGCCGCCTAGAGAGTAATCTTGACTAAAGTTGGGAATATGGCCAAAGGAGAGGGCTCATCAGTCACTAGAACTCCAGTATTTGATGACTCAAATTATGCATACGGGAAGGCTAGGATGCATTACTTTATCAGATCTTTGGATCATGATGTTTGGGAAATAGTTGAAAGCGGATACGTGCCACCAACTGAACAAATTGTACTTGACAGTGGCACAACCATCACAAAACCCAAAGAAAAGTGGACAGCGTTCGACAAAGAAAAATAGACTGCTGAAGCTAAAGCTATGAACGCCATCTACTGTGTCGTGTCCCAGAATATATTCAATCAGATAAGTATGTGTGGGACATCCAAGGAAGCATGAGATCTACTGGAAACAACCCATGAAGGCACAAGCACTGGGAAGAGGTCTAAACTTCAACTCCTGACTTCACAGTTCGAAAGTCTTAGAATGGAAGAGCATGAGACGTTTATGGAGTTTTTCACCAAGTTGAATATTATTTGCAACTCCATGGGTGGATTGGGAGAGAAAGTTCCGGTACAAAAAATTTGTAGGAAAATTTTAAGATCCCTACCAGAACGATTTAATCCCAAAGTAACAACAAATGAGGAGTGTAGGAACATAGATGAAATAAAAGTAGAAGAACTAGTAGGTTCCCTACAAACGTTTGAACTACACTTCAAACAAATCCAAAAATCCAAAACAACTGTCCTAAAAACTTCTAAGAAAACATTACATGAGGGCAGTGAGAGCAAAAATGAAGATGAAGATGAGAAAGTGGCTTTTTTGGCACAACGATTCAGGAAGTTCTTTCAGAAAAATTGTGGCCGGCCTTCCAGAGGAAGAAAGGTGAACAACAAACCTTCTGCAGGCAAATTTGGTGGAAGAACCAAAGAACCACAATGCTATGCCTGTCAGGAGTATGGACACCTATCAACCGAATGCCCAAACAGAAAAACTAAGGGCAAGGTAATGGTTGCCACGTGGGATGATACTGAAGAGTCAAATTCAGAATCCAGTGACTAAGAAAGCAATGAAGATCAGAAATCATTGAAAATCCTCATGGTCTCCACTGCTCCAATCATTCCCACTGAATCTGAGAACAAGAAAGAACAGCAAGCCACTTAATCATTTCCATCTGATAATGAGGAAAACTGGAGAAGAAGAAGAAGAAGAAGAAGAAGAAGAAGAAAATGATAAACTACAAGATGCTTATAATCAACTGTATATCCATAACATCAAAGTGGTTAAAACACTTGGAATATCTGAGAACTAATTGGAATTGTTGCGAAAATATTTGGATAAAACTCTAGAAATTAATACACATCTAATCAATGATTTACAGCAATATCACTCTGACAATGATAGACTTGAGAGAATTAATTCCTTCCTTAAATCCGAGTTCGAGAAATTGAACAAACAGGTCGAGAGCTTAAGAGACAAAAAATATGCTCCTTCAAAATGAAAATCAAAAATCCTGTTTGATTTAAAAGAATCCAAAAAGATGGCTAAGATAAACTACAAGTTTTCCCATGTGGTGTGAAAAATTAGAAAAACTGTTAGGAATGGGAAGACCTGAAAGGATAAAAGTGGCCTAGGATATGAAAAATTTAAGCCAAAGGCTGGAAATGTAGCACCTAGACCTGAAGAATTTGCTGCTTCTGGAAGCAAAACTAGAACCTCTCCAATCTGTCATTTGTGTGGTGATTCTGGTCATTATAAGTTTAAATGCATAAACACCTAGGAGGACTAAACCTAACTCTGGTCAGAATCATGTTAACAAATTATCAACCAGAGAAATACAAAAACTTCAAAAGTCCTCTTAGGATATGGATAGAAGCAATGCCCTTACACCACAGCCAAATCGGTTAACAAAATGAAATGGATAAGGAAGAATTAGTTCACATTAAGCATCAGAGGTCTAAACATGGGCTAAAATAGGATTCTTTTGTTGAGCTTAAAAAAAATATATCTGAGGTTCCTTGCCTCAATCTTTTGTATAAATTCAAATGTTTATAAATTTGTTGTTGTGTACAGTGTGTGTACATAGTTGTTGTCGAGTATACTGTTGATAGAAATACGAAAAGTATATGTGGAGAGTCATCTGAATGCTAAAAATTAAAAATCTTCATCTTCGATATGACTGTCGATATGACATTCTCGATTTATCGATAAAAGGTCGATATCATCGACACCTCTTTAGAAAATGAATAGTCGTGTGGCCAAGAATGATATCGAAGACAGACTTGAAAGAATCGACCAGCAAACTTCTCGATGTTATTGAAACAATGATCAATAATATCGACAGATGCCGCCGAGATAAAAGTCAGCGAAGCGAAAAAGGGGGTTATTTTCTCAAGAGTTTTAGTCATTTCTCTGCTCTCCGATCCTCTCGACCAAAACCACCAGGAGCCATGTCAGATTACTCAAATCCCTCCACAAATCGAGTAATACCCTTCTAACACGTCAAGAGTCCATTTTTATTTTTTATTTTAGTATTTTCAGTTGTCAGGATTTTGTTGTCTTTCCCAAATTTTTTAAAATCCACTTGTCCACATGGGAAAGGACAAAAGAGTTGCATCCGGTACGGGGGAGTCTTCAAGAACAAGCCGATAAAAAGTCCTCGCCTCAAAAGAAACGGCGAGGGCCCCTAAAAGTGGGATCCCCACTCTGTAAAGCACACGAAAGACTTCACGTGGTGGGTCCCAGACCGAATTTCGGTAACCCTTCTAGCTAGCTAACGCCCAGCAAAATACACCGGCAGGAAACTGATCCATGAAAGAAAAGTAGACAGGGGTTGCTTCTTAGTGTTCACTCCCCAAGTATAGGGTTGTGATGTAGTAATAATAAACTCGATGAGACCGAGGTCGAATCCAAAGAGACTGATACCTGTACGTAATCTGAAACTAAGTAGTAGAACTAGAATTAGACTAAGATGAAATCTAAATCGAGTGTAAATTGATGAATAATGATGAAATAATTATCTAAAACTTAAAGAATTCAGAGAAAGGACACTAGGGATTAAGAGGATCCACTTGTAGAGATCAGGGAGATCTTATGCTTGTTTCAACCATTCAACTGGACTTAGAGTCCTATCTTCATCCAGTTGAAGGGGTGTAACCATCAAACTGAACTTCCTTTGATATAATTTTCAAGAGATGAAAGGTATATGAATTATAATGGATTCCATCACCAAACCATGCCCAGGAGATAGTAAACAACAAAATTAAACTAATTACCAACCAATCAACAAAATATGAAGGTTAGGAGGGTACGACATCTAACCATGCCTAGGAGACGATGGTGAACAACAGGCTTCCTGATGTCATAATCATAAAAAGGAAAGAAACATGCTCAAAGCTATCGTAGACCTATTGTAATTTTAGTCACAATAGACCATTAAAAACTAAAAACATTCCCTTAATTAAAACCAAAAATCAACATCAGTTCACAAATTAAATTAAATCAAAGGCATAAAATAGAGTCTCTCATCTCACTACAGCTTCACCTATTAGCCCTAGTTAAGAGGCTTAGCCACACATAAACATGATGAAGCTAAGTAAAA
>JAJHSJ010000008.1:52755971-52855971 GCA_021015155.1 Magnolia officinalis
TTACGAGGGCATATACCTTTCAGGGTTTGTTGTGGGATGATGAGGCTTTAGTTTACCTGTTAAAAATGATCATATGCCTTTATCTTTTGAAGAGTCTTAGTCTTGATGTCTTCATCTCAGGGCTCACTTGGCTGACTAACTCAACACTCACGTATATTGACAAACAAGGGCACTTTTAATGCCTTTTGTTTTACATGTCATAAATGCCAACGTACGGGTAATATTTCTTGCAGGAACATGATGCTACTTACCAATATTCTTGTTGTTAAGATATTTGATGTTTGGGGTATTGACTTCATGGGTCCATTTCCCCCGTCATTCGGCTATATGTATATCCTAGTGGTCGTCGACTATCTCTAAGTGGATCGAAGTAGTGCCATGTAAAATGAATGATCACAAGGTTGTTGTCTGTTTCTTGAAAGAAAATATCATTTTTTCCATTTTAGTACTCCTCGAGCAATTATAAGTTATGAGGGTACTCAATTTTGCAATAAACCGTTTGAATCTTTAATGAAGAAACATTCCATCACTCATAAAGTTGCTACGCTATACCATTCATAAACAAGTGGTCAAGTAGAGGTTTCAAATAAGGAGATTAAACAAATTTTTGAGAAAACGGTCCTGTAACGCCCCAAACTTTTCGATACTCGAGCATTAAAAGTTCTCGAGCATTACCATAAGATTCAACATAATATATACGTGTGTACGATACCAATCCAACTATCATAGCCTCATATCCTTGCCCTGACACAAACCTAACCATTGGGAATGATCTTCATTCATAAGTCAAGTCAACCAACCGTTGATAATGTGATTTGATACACATACCTTTCCTTGACTAAACTAGTGAATAACTCTTTATTCATAATGATTTAGTTATAAGTCATTTTGTAAGAATTACTTAGAAATGTGCCTACAACTATGTAGAACCCTTAGATTTCACAAAACTCTTAGATCAGCAATAATTATGAAAATGCCATTAACATACACCACAAAATTCCAAATCACATGTTTTCCACGATCCGCTTAATGAAAAATCTAGCATCATGACTAAGCATCATAAATTAGCCATGGACGACAAATCTCAGCCCCTAGATCGCCGTAAAGGTGGCCTAATTGATTAATCGGCCTACAACCATTGATTTTGATGTACATCAAGTAAAACAATCTCGTAGGTATTCATAGTTGAACCTTCCTTTTCAGATGGACGCTGTGGATTCACTTGCAAACATCATAGTGGGCCCCACTTGCAGTGCGTGTGCACCACTCATGTGCACCAGTGGAATTTCAAATTTTGGAGGATTTCTCTCCCGTGTTCGCAGGAGAAACGGATGGTCATCCGTTTTCTGTGTCCCTGGCCCTAGATCAACATCTACATAGACGATCTAAACCGTCCAGAATCTCTAGGTGGGAAATCCGACCAGAGCCATGTGATCTCCACCGTTAATCAAAACCAAAGATCACTCCAGGAAGATTAAAAATCGGGCTGCACTGGAAGTGTAAACGATCAGCGTCCATTTGGAGGCGCGATGAGCCACTTCGATGATCAGAGGGATGATCAATACCGTCCATCATGATCAGGGGGAAAAATAGACCAAACCCTGGCCCTTTTACATTCCATCTAACACACAAGGCAGACCAATCCTCTTCCGACTTCCGCCCGCAAATATAGGAAAGGAAGCAGCGATGGGATTCCATTCCGCTGCGTATGAGAACCCAAAACAGATTTCTTGGAGCAATCCAAACCTTCCAAAACTGAAGGGGACCATGTCCGATCACAACCAAGATTTACAAATAGAAGGAAAAAGAAACACGCAATGGAAGGAGAAATTCTGTCGTGTTTCATGCTTGAAAACGAGTCGCGGAAGGAACTGCTTGCGTATTTGAGCAGTTGCGATCAGCCCGGGATCTTTGGTAGGGCCAAGGACTTCCATCCAGAAAAATCTGGGACGTCCATCTTGAAGCCATAACTGAGGAAATCCCCAGCTGCTGAGATCTGGTGTAAGAAAGAAGGTGAGATTACGTGACCATGTTCTCCCAATTGCACAGAAGCTGCTGCGTAAGATGTTACGCTAATCTCCCTGCCACGTAAATAAAGATATGCAAAGGAGACTTTTGTGTAGAAAACCTATAAAAGGGCTCTCCACCCCACCGTCTTAAAAGCATAACAAGAGAGAAGAGAAGAAACACGAGAGCAAGGGTGAGATCCAACTGACAGGCAGCAACAAGAAAAGGGAAAGAAAGAAAGTAAAGGAAAAGAAAGGAAAGAAAAAGAAGAGAGAGTTGGATTTCGAGTCGACTCGCTGTGTCTTGGAATGAGTCAGGACCAGATTTGAGTTGATCTTTGGGTGAGGGTTTTATCCTTTAAGCTTATATTAATTTAAGTTATTATATTTATCTTGCCCTTTTACATGCCTTCATGCTACTGTGAATTCTCCCTGCAATTATATGGTTTATCAACACTTATTTACCCTTTTGGGAATCACGATTCAGTTTACATTCCCTATCACTGCAAGTGATGTGTTTAAGGTATCATAACTAGTAAATCATATATTTATCATGGACGTAATGCGTTACGGGTAGTGACCCTCTTGGTTGGCATGTAATTTTATGTGTTGGTTGGCGTAATACACAATTGATGTAAGTAAATCACCATGCATGTCACATCACTTCTCGGGATTGGATGTCGCAAATAGTCACTCCATGAACACATCATGTTACGTAAATCCCTCAATCGTGTCGTTGTGTCGCCTTGAGATGTATGCGTAAAGCCACGTTGACGTTGGACACGCTGACGAATATCCATATAGTGAGAGTGCGGATTGGGCCGGATATTATAAATTATCTTCCACATTGTGACAGTGATCACTACGTATGATGAGCTGCACACACTTTGCTAGGCATACATTTATGTAAATTGTTTGAGCATACTGATATCTCTCGTAGTAGAGTACATGGCATATCAGAACCCTTACATTACTTTTATGAATCTCTTGAATTATTGTTAATCTTAAATGATAACCATCACTATGAGTAGGGTGTTGACCCTCTCCCAACCGTACAGATGATGCAGGCGATATACAGATTGAAGACCTAGAGGACCATCTCCCTATAAAAGACTATGTTAAAAGAATACAAAGATACTTTTATTATTTAGTTTTATACTTCCGCTACAAACTTGATAAATGTAATAAGCTCCCATTGAGAGTGCATTTGATTATTTACTGAATTCTTTTACTCTAATGAAATAATCAATACAGTTGGTTTTATTCTCATGAATGTATCTGAATATGATTTAAATGAAAAAAAAAGGTGCGATTTTTAAAGCATCCAAGTTTATACATTATTAACACCCAATTTTCTCGGGCACGAGTATAAACTCTGGCCGTGAAAATTCAGGATGTTATAGGTTCGCCCCGATCATAAGGATTGATTGCAACATTTGAATTATGTTCTTTGGGCGTATCATACGACTTTCAAAACCCTGATTGGAATGTCTCCCTATAGGCTTGTCTTTGGGAAAGCTTGTCACTCGTGGAATCAGAACATCATACTTATTAGGCCATCAAAACCTTTAATTTTGACTTAAACAAGGTTAAGTCGCACCATAAACTTCAACTCAATCAGTTAGAAGAAATTTGAAATGAGGCATATGAGAATGCAAAAAATTTATAAGGAACGGACAAAATTTTTTTATGAAAAATTATTTCTTCGCAAGACATTTGAACCAGACCACAAAGTATTATTTTATAATTCCAACTTGCGCCTCTTTCCTGGGAAATCATGTTCGCGATAGTATAGTCCTTATCGAGCAGTAAAAGCCTTTCCTCATGGAGCAGTTGAGATTTAAAATCTAAAGGATGAGAATGTTTTCAAAGTAAATGGTCAACGGGTGAAACCATATTTGAAAGATTTGGTTAAGAAAAGGAGTCTTATAAGCCCACAATGTGTCGGTTAGTCTGAAAGACCAATACTTTGTTCTGAATTCATAATTTTCTCTAATATCCATTTTTTCTTCATATTGGAACTTTAGCTTGGCCACTTGTCTGTGGATGATAGGGTGTAGCCACTTTATATGTAATACCATATTTTCTCATTAAATTCTCAAATGACCTATTATAAAAGTGTGAACCACCATCATCGATTATAGATCTAGGCACTCCAAATCTCGACAAGATATTTTTCTTTTAAAAACTGTAGAACTACTTTGTGGTCATTAGTTCAATAAGGAATCACCTCCACCCATTTAGAAACATAAACCATAGCTAGGAGGATGTAGAGATGTCTAAAAGATGGGGGGAAAGGTCCCATGAAATTGATACCTCGACAATCAAAGATTTCTACAATTAGAATCAAATTTCTGGGCATTATATTTCTTCATGACATTCTTCCCATTTTCTGACATTGGTCACATGCTTTACAACACTCGTAAGTATCTTTAAACATTGTCGGCCAATAGAAACCATATTATAAAATCTTAGCGATGGTTTTCTTTGCCGAAAAATGGCATCCATAAGCTTGTGAGTGACAAAAGGAGATGACTCTAGAATGTTCATTATTCGAAACACATTTCGTAATGATTTGGTATGGAAAATATTTAAATAAATAAAGATCATCCCAGAAAAAGCTACATACCTCAGTTAAAAATATTTTCTTATCTTATGATGTCCAATTGATTGGAAATTTACCCATCACGAGAAAATTGTTATGTTAGTGTACGAAGGTAATTAGGAGGCAACAAATAATTGTTTGTCTGGGAAAGTGTCTTTGATGACGAACTTAAAATGGAATCTGAAAGAACTAATCGAGATAAGTAGTCTACTATTATATTCTCTACTTCTTTCTTCTCACGTATCTTTAAGTCAAATTCTTGGAGTTGGAGGATTCATCTCAAAAGATGAAGCTTAACATCTTTTTTTTGAGAGAAGATACTTGAGCGTCGTATGGTCAACGAAAATTATAATTTTTTATTGAATCAAGTAAGACTTGAATTTATCCAGAGTAAAGACTATGGCAAGGAGTTACTTTTCCGTGGTAGAGTAATTTATCTAAGCACCATAATGCATTGTACTTGCATAATAGATAACAAATGGTTTCTTGTCTTTCCTTTGGCCTAACACAGACCCAATAGCATAATTACTAGCTTCACACATAATTTTAAAAGGAATGCTCCAATCGAGTGGCTGCATAATTGGTTTGGTTATCAACGTACCCTTTAGCTTTGTAAAAGCTTCTTCGCATGAGTTTGTCCATTCAAATGTGACATCCTTTTGAAGGAGTTTAAATAAAGGTTTAGAGATTTGGTTAAAGTTCTTAATGAACCTCTTATAAAAACCTGTTTTATCTAAAAAAGAGCAAATGTCACATATGCTTTTGGAAAATGAAAAATTAGCAATCAAATCTATTTTAACCTTTTCAACTTCGATTCCATTGGGCGAGATCATGTGTCTAAGGACAATTCCCTTCTGACCCATGAAGTGACACTTTTCCCAATTCAAGACAAAGTTCTTCTCTTTAAACCTTGTCAAAACAAAATTCAAGTACTCGAGGCACTCATCAAATGTACTTCCAAAAATGGAGAAGTCACCCATGAACACTTCCAGAAAATGCCTAACCATGTATAAAAAAGATAACAAGCATGCATCTCTAGAATGTCGTAAGAGAGTTATATAGCCTGAATGGCATCCTTCGGTAAGTAAAGCTGCTAAAGGGGCATGTAAAAGTAATTTTTCCCTAATCTTCAGGGGCTATCTCAATCTGATTATAGCCTGAGTACTTGTCTAGGAAGAAACAGTAGGAATGACCACTACCAAAAAAAAAAAAAATGACCAACGCCAACGGTTGTGTAGGATTTTTCCCAATGTCTAAAATCTGTCAGCGAAGTATAATAAGCTGTCGGTGAAATCAATGAGGATAATAAACTAATATTTCAATATTTCAAGTATATTAGCAAAAAAAAAGTGGAGTAAAAAGCCCTCCACAATATTTGTGTTTTTATCTAAGCTGTCCATCCATTTTGAAAGCTCATGTTAGAGCATGATCCAAAAACGAAGGTAGATCGAAGGTCCAAGTGGACCACACCACATGAAATGATGATATTAAGCATCTACCATTGATAAGCGGTGTGTCCCAATTGAAGATTTGATTTGCTTACTTTTAGGATCATGCCATAAAATAAACCGTAGAAATGGATGGACGGAGTGGATAAATAACATACATCATGATGGGATCCATGAGGCCTTGTTTGGACCGTCCACTCTGGCTCCTCATTTTGGAAGTGGATTGGATGCTGTATCACACAAAGTGCAGTGGTGACGTCACTAAGTTGTGTGGGTCCCATCATGAGGCATGAGTTATATCCAAACCGTTCATCCACTTGGTGATTTAGTCGTAAGGCTTGAGCTGAAAAATAAGACAGATCCAAAAATCAAATGGACCACACTATAAAAAGCGGTGGAGGATTGAACGCTTGCCATTAAAACCCTTTTGGGGTCACAGAAAATTTGGATCAATATGATATTTGATTTTTCACTTCATCTAGGTTTGTATGACCTTATGAACAAAATGGATGGAAGTTAACGTTACAATGGGCCCTACGGATGTTTTAATGATGAGAATCATTATAGTAAATGTTATTTGTGGTGTGGTCCACTTGAATATGAAATTACTCATTTTTGGGATCAAGATATAAAATGATCTCACCAAATGGATAAAGGATGTAGATATGATAAATTCATCATTGTGGGCCATATAACTTTGATCTCCTTTGAACTGTTTGTAAACTCAGAAGTCCAGGAGCGTCAACAAGGAGGAAACGAATGGACGCGGATTTCCTACAAAAGGCTTTCGCAAGGATGCTGGGTGGGGTCCACCTAGATGTTTGTGAGAAATCTACTCGTCCATCCATTTTGAGAGCTCATTTTAGGACATGCAACTAAAAATTAAATAGATCCAAAACTCAAGTGGGTCACAAGATGAGGAAGTTTGGGAAAAGAAATTCATACTGTTCAAACCTTTCGGAGCTCCACCTTGATGTTTATATTCCATCCAAACCATTTAGGGCGTGTTTGGACAGGCGGCCTGCGCTGGAGTAGCCTGTATTAGGTGGGCTATGCTCCTCGAATCCCACAACGTCCGTATAACCATCTGTTTGGATGGGTGATGGATTGAAGACGGGTGAGAAAATCTGCTAGATTCGGCTGGATTTCTTGCTGGATTTGGGGGGTTTTGGTGGTACTTGCGAAATCCTACAATTTTGAAGCTGGATTGGGATTTTTTCTCCCTGCCATTCTCACGCCCGATGTCCATCATATGGACACATCCGGATGGGTTTTCAGAGGTTGTGATTTGGCGGTTTAAAGGGAGAGGATTATTTTGGCGCGAAATGGGGTTATAAGAACCACCATCAGGTCGCCATGGCCGTCTTCAGTCGAGCCGGTGCTGCCATCACGAACTGACGGTGTTCTCGAGCAGAGGTAGGTCCTCTTCCTCGCCCAAATTCCATGAATAAACCCCGATTTGTCTTGCATGTTCAAGTAAGACCTGATTTTTGTTACGCCTAAGAGGGATGAGGTAGTTTTGCATGCATCTGATGTATGCGGCTTCGTCACTGGCGAGACAGGCCCTCCAATATGGAGTTGGCCTGTGTCGTTGGCTGTGACGGCTTCATTTGGAGTTCTGATATATGAGGGGGTGGATTTTCATTCAATAAGTCATATATACTGATCTTCGCATCCTATTGTTGTTGCCTTTCATTGCATGCATCTAATTAACATCTCCTATTGCTGGATTTTCTGTTGTTGGTATATCTTAGATGAGTTTTCTATTATTGGTATATCTCAGATGGTTTTCCGTAGGTGTATCTCAGGTAGATTTTTGTTGTTGGTATATCTATTGCTAAATTCTCTATTGTGGGTATATCTGAGATGGATTTTCTGTTGTTAGTATATCTAAGATGGATTCTCTAGTATATCTGAGGTGGATTTTCTGTTGTTGGTATATCTATTGCTGGATTTTCAATGTGTATAAATCTTTTATATGGATTTTACACATGTTGGTATATCTCAGATGGATTTTTCTGGTATATCTTAGATGGTTTTTTCTATTGTTGGTATATATATTGTTGCATTTTCTTATGTTGGTATATCTCAGATGAGTTTTACAGATGTTGGTATATCTGAGATGGATTTTTTGGTATATCTCAGATGGTTTTCTGTTGTTGGTATATCTATTGATGGATTTGTCTGTTGTTGTTATATCTCAAATGGAATTTACACATGTTGGTATATCCCAGATGGATTTCCAACAATTGATCAGATTTCAATGACTTTGTTTTATATTTTTTAAGTATCCTAAAATCACATTGTTATAGATCTGTGCATGTGTTTCTTGTAGCATATAGTTCTAGCTGAATATTCTTGTTTTTTCCTGCTTATGGGTAGCTAACTCTTTGCAAATTGCAGTACTTGAAGTCTATTTAGCCATTTTTCTTGCTTATTTTTTTTTTGTTGAGCATTACATATTTTACATATTTTAGATGTTCTTAATTTGGTGTTAATTTTATTTTTTAGTTTTTTTTCCTATAAATCTTTTCCTTTTCTTGTTTTGATTGAGTCTATGATATCTTCTTCTTTTTAAATCAGATGGTTTTCTAGTATATTCAGATGGTTTTTTAGTATATGTCAAATGAATTTAGTAGTATATCTCAGATGGTTTTCTGTTGTTGGTATATCTATTGCTGGATTTGTTTGTTGCTGCTATATCTCAGATGGATTTTCTATTGTTGTATCACACCCCAAACTCGGAGACCGGTCTCACAAAATTCCCGATCACCGAATCCGGTGCCGACAGCCTTCGTTGTACCCCATTATCAGCTCCCAACATTGATACGCCAGATTCCGATCCTGGGATCCTACAAGGAGGATTTTCTAATGTACATTTACTTGTAGTAAGCATAACCACAAGTTTACCCAAATCACAAAGGCAACATCATCATCATATATCCACTAATATAATCATTTGAGTACAATGCTGAAATAGAAATACATATATCAAATTCAAAGCTCCAGAAGACCGCTTCACGCTCCAAGCTCAACACAGCTGCTGCGACTTAATGCCACCTGCACACATCTATCGTGCATAAGCTTATAGAAAGCTTAGAGGGTGGTGAAAGTGTGTGCACAAGATAA
This sequence comes from Magnolia officinalis, assembly GCA_021015155.1. NCBI lineage: Eukaryota > Viridiplantae > Streptophyta > Magnoliopsida > Magnoliales > Magnoliaceae > Magnolia > Magnolia officinalis. The sequence goes on from JAJHSJ010000008.1 coordinate 52,765,160, forward strand.
GTGTCAAGCATTGAATACAATGCCTTAATCATACAATATCGAAATTACTGGAAAGATCATGAATCATACGATATCAGAGTAAACGGAAATACTGCAAGTCTATAAATCATACAATCGTAACATAGATCAGCTATACAAATGAGGAGTCATAGAGAGCCAATATCAGATGCCGAGGGTACAATGTAATATGTAAATTCTACTAAGTCCGTCTAGGCTATATAAGTGCAGAAACATAGCAACCCAAAATGTCATATGCCTGTGGATGTAATGTAATATGCAATATGTGGTGCGAATGAAATGACCAAGCTGCAGTGTGAAGTCGGGATGATAGTACGTAGTATCGCAGGCTACGAGGCCCACCACAAGGGACTTCTATCTAAACCAGTCACATAATTAAATTTGGATAGTCAGACTCAATGTGGTAAACTCTTGATCTCAGGTTAGTCGCGCGCCCCAACTGAAACCCTGGCCATTACGAAAGTACACATAACAATTAGTTGTGAACTACCAGCCCAAGTGGATAGTGAATGAATGAATGAATGAATATAATGCTGAGTATGCAACTCCTACTCCACAAATCAACACTATACATCTCTGGGATCATCACTGGAGTCTAGTACACTCCAAACTGACTACCGCCCCTGTAGGCCGCGTAGCCTAGCGAATGGAAAATACCTCACCACCCGCCTGCTAGCAGTATACCAATGCCTACCCGACTCGTCGATAGCGGACCCATTTAGGAGCTGGTCAGACTCAACCTAGCTATGCCTACTCCCTCAGGCGGGTAAGGCCACACACCCTCCTAACTGACCACGACACAGTGGGAGACGCGGCCTCCTGGTATTCGGCACTCAGGCGCTCATGTATCCACTCGGTCTCGACGTTGGGGCGTCCTCTGGTACTAAGAGGGTTTAGAGATTTTTACCTAGGGCCATTTATAGCAACACGATACTAATAACAGATTTTCGGTATCTCATCTGGCCATCCTCGATATGCCTGTGGAGGCTACGGCCCTGATGTCGCTAGGGCGTACAGTAATCACAACACACAATACAAGATGCATAAGTCATATAATCCAGTCATGCATCAATCCTACGCATACCGTGCGCTCATATGAGATAACCTTTGCCTATCTGGGAGTCTCATAATAAACTGCCCAATGTCATATGCAATGGTCAACCACATCTCATAACAAACATGCAGATGATGCATATGGGTATGTATCATGATGCTATGCTGTCACATACTCATAATCGGTATCAATAACCAGCATCAATAATCGACCTCGACAATGTGGACATTTAACCAACATTGCCCCTAAGGAATGGCCCTCATAGAGCCTAACATATAGTGTACCCATGTCCTCACACAAGGGCCAAAAATACAATACCATGGGCCTCACTCAAGAGCTTAATACACATCACGATGGGCCTTTCACATGGGCCTAACATACATCAAAATAAGCTTTATAGCCTGGCCCTCAAATGCACCACAATGGGCCTCATACAATCTTAATGGGCCACGTCACATGGGCCTAATACACATCACATGGGCCTATATACATCGGATGGGCTATGTCCCATGGGCCTGGATACATCACAATGGGCCACAACCTATGGGCCCCGAATACATCACAATGGGCCACAACCCATGGGCCCCAAATACATTACAATGGGCCACAACCCATGGGCCTCAAACACATCGTAATGGGCCTCTCACACGAGTCCATTATGCATCACATCAAGGTGGGGCTCAATAGATGGCCAAAAATAAGTCACATTGGGCCTCGTATACATTAAGTGGGCCGCATCACATGGGCCACATATACATCACAATGGCCTTTAACACGGGCCTAATATACATCACAAAGGGGCCACATCTCATGGGCCTTATATACATTACATTAGGCTTCGACAATCGGAATCAACCTCAACAATTGGAATCGGTCTCGATAATCAACCTTGACGCAAGGCGAGGGTCTATAGTTGGACAGCTGATGATAAAATCAATGGGGCCCAAGCGTTTGGGTTAATCCACTAGAGAATGATGAGAATGGGCCTATCCAGGCCTAAGAGAAGATCACAATGTGGATTTTACACATGGACATCATAATCCTGTTATCAAAAATCATGTTTTGTTGATCTATTGTACATGTATAGATGATAGTTTGATCAATGTATAGATGATAGTTATGAATTTTGAAGGATTGTTCTGAGAATAAACTATATGCCTTGGAATCCAATTATGAAATTTTGTGTTTTTTAGTACATGTATAGATGATAGTTCTATCAATGTATAGATGCAAGCTGTTTAATTTTGCACTATTTTCCTGAGAATAGATTCTTCTCCTTGGAATCTAGTTATGAATTTTTCATATCTAAAGTACATGTATATATGATAGTTTGATCAATGTATAGATGATAGTTATGAATTTTTTTTTTGTTCTTCTGAGAATAGACTGTTCTCCTTGGAATCCAGTTATGAATTTGCTATGCCTAAAGTACATGTATAGATGACAGTTTGATCAATGTCATCTTCTTTTTTTTTTTTTTTTGTTTATATATGTCCATGCATTTTTATTTTGATAAAACAAATGACTGGAAATCAGGTTCTGTGGAATTTTTGCGATCACATTGTGTTTGACAATTGTGAATATCTTTGAACCTGTATCATTTGGTTTTTGTTTGGGTTGCATAAAGTGGAGATTTTTAGACTGTTCTTCTGAGAATGATTTATTTAGAAATTAAAATGGAGATTTAGTCAATGTTCTTCTGAGAATAGACTGTTCTTTTGGAATTTCATATAAAGTAGAGATGTATACGTGATAGTATGATCAAGGTATACATGACAGTTATGAATTTTTCTATTCATCTGGGAATAGACTGTTCTCCTTGGAATCCATTTATGAATTTTTCATTTGGTTAATGTACATGTATAGATGATAGTTTGATCAATGTATAGATGATAGTTATCAATGTTCTTTCTGTTCATGCTGAAAATAGACTGTTATCATTGAAATCCAGTTATGAATTTTTCTACTCTTGTGTACATGTATAGATGATAGTTTGGTAATTAAAGTAGAGATTTAGTCATTGTTCTTCTGAGAGTAGACTGTTCATCTGGATTGTTACATACAATGGATATTTTTGGACTATTTTCAATAGATTGTTCTTATGAGAAATTCTATTCACCTAGTTGGAGTGTTACATTGGTATATCTCACATGGATTTTCTGTTGTTGGTTTTCTTGGAATCCAGGTTCTTGGTGTAATGCATGCCCATAAATTTCACTCTGTTTCACATTCAGTTTAGACTATTGATTTGCATCAGAATCCTATTATCTGTGGGATCTATTTTCCAAATCTAGATCCACTTTTGAGGGCTGTAGTGTTTCTCAGATTGTTTTTCAATATGGATTCTAGCTTTCATAGACTATGGAATTTTAAGACATATTGGGTTTGACAAATCTGATTATCTTTCAACCTGTATCATTTGGGTTTTCTTTGGGTTGCAGAAAGTGTATATTTAGTGTAATATTCTCCTGATAATGATTTAATTGTAAGTAGTTTTGGAGATTTGTAGACTATTCTTGTTTCAATAGACTGTCTTTTTGGATTGTTACATAAAGTGGATATATCTAGACTATTTGCAATAAACTGTTCTTCTAAGAAGTTCAATTTACCAAGTTAGAGTGTTATATTGGTATATCTCAGATGGATTTTCTGTTGTTGGTTTTCCTTGACATCCAGTTATAAATGTTACTGATTTAAAGTACATGTATAGATGATAGTTTGATCAAATGTTATCTTCATTTGCTGATATCTGTCCATCCTTTTTTGTGATAAATCAAATGAGAGGAAATCAGGTACTTGGTGTAATGTATGCCCATAAATTTCCATCTGTTTCACATTCAGTTTACATTATGGATTTGCATCAGAATCCTGTTATCTCAACTCCTGTTTTCCAAAACTGGAGCCTGTTTTGAGGGCTAATGTGTTTCTCAGTATATTTTTTTAATATGGATTCTAACTTTGATAGACCATTGAATTTTAAGACATATTGGGTTTGACAAATCTGATTATCTTTCAACATGTATCATTTGCAATATTTATCTTTGGAGAGGTAGTCATGGATATGAATTACGAATCCTCTTTTCTTCTATGTTTCTTTACTCTTTTGTTTTTCCCCTTGAATTCTTATTGTTTTTTTTTTTTTTTTTTTTCATGTTCTAAGTTTCCGTTTAATGTATATGGGTATGTTCTTTGTTATTATTTTTTTTTTTTCTTATTGATGGGATTTCAATGACTGTGGTTTTCTATTTATCTATAGTAAAATGTCACTGTTATAGATATGTGCATGCATTTCTTGTAGCATAAAGCTCTAGCTGAATAGTCTTCCTTTTTCCTTATTTGCTTACTTTAGTCATTTTTATTGTTTTTCTAATTTTATGTTGAGAAGCACATTGTTTTGGGTGTTCTTTAGTGTTAAAATTTTCTTTCTTTTGTTTTTTGTTTTTTTTTTTCTTTTTTTCCTGTAAGTCTTTTCCTTTTACTGTTTTCATTGAATCTATAATATCTTCTTCTTTTTTGATCAAGTCCTAACTGGTAGATACTCATTTATGTGGTTTCTATCTTTCTTTCCTTTTTTTTTTTTTTTTTTTTTCTCCTTCTTGTTTTAGGCAAAGCATTATTATCATGATTTCAGCCTTTGTCGCTGTGTAGATAAACTTGAAATTTTTTTCCTTCCCATTCTCTTCAACTTGAAATAAATATTTGGTTTTTCAATCTCTGCCTTCTATTGTAATATAGAGATCTTTCACAAATCATTGCCTTGTATTTTGTCTTCATTGAAATTCTTTCCCTTTTTGCTTTTTCCTGGAATCTATATGTTATGAATTTCTCATTTGGTTAATCATAGCATGGTCGCTTTTCCTTGAAGTTTATCTGGTATGGTTTCTCTAATCTCTAAGATCTGTTATACATATGTGGTATGGTTTTGCAATGCTCTTGTAGTTAATATCGCACACTCCATTCAATTTTCAAGCCAATGACCTATATGCGAACAATGTGTAATTACATTCAATGGTGTAAGACGGGACTTGCTTATTATAGTCGTTTATTATTTTATCTCAAGGAATATTTCCAATACATTTTGTTCCATTTTACAGGAAACAATGTTGAGCACATTGTTCTTTTCATTACAGAGAGGTTTAAGAGGTAAGTTTTTACTCTTCTATTCATATAGGAAAACACAAATTTACTTTAATGTTTGGTTGGCAACAAGATCTCTGTGAAACGTACTTGATTTCATAGCTAGGATTAGCGATGAATACTTCAATTTCCACATTTGATGTGTTGCTTGCGAATCAGATGATGTTTATGAAATTATGCCAGGACAACTGGTTATATCATTCCAGAATATGCATGTCAGCATGCGCATGTTATCCATTCATAAGTTACAGGAAAAATATGCTTTCAGTTATCAAGACAATTGGTTGATCTCATTCCATCATGTAAATGGAATTGCTTGTTTCCTGGTATGTATCAAGTTATGAGCTTGTTTTAGTTTACTTTCTTGTGCTTCAATTCATTTTGATCCCATATAACCAACACTACTAGAAAAAATTTTATGCCATATATCATTTTTTTAAAAACTCTATGCCTCTTGCTCTTGCAACATAGACTGGACTAAAGCTGGATTTTCATGTTTCTGGCATATATCTTTTTTTTTTTAAAACCCTCAAACAATTTTCCTTTTGTTATGTCTAGATTTTCAATTTAAATCTTTAGCTTCAGACTTTCTTGAAGAGATTCTATCTTGATTGCTGATCTTGAAAAAAATCGTGGGATTCGAACTTTTTAACATATAATCATAGTTGAACTTATCCCACCATTTAAGACTTATTTATCTTTCTAGAATAGGTCGAAAAGATTGTGAATCAATAGAGCATCCCAACATGAGAATTTGTAAGACTTGTATCCTAGTCCGTACTATTCCGTCGACTCCCGTGATCCTTCCCATCGAATTCCGACAACCCGCGACCTATAATCGATGTTTGCGCGTGACCATAAGTCATATCCCGTAGATTTGAGTCGGCTTAATCCGAGACTTGTACCATTGCGACCGCACCATCGCCGCGGTTCCAACGCCGCATCTTGCACACCGATCCGATACCTTGGCCGGAAGATGTGGGTCAGCGTTTATTTTGAAGAAACGCCATGCTTTTGTGAACCCAAGATAATATCTACAACTTATTCCATCAATCAATCAATCAAAGTACACACTCATGCTTTCTTTTTTCCCAAGTCAAGCAACCACCCAAGTCAACTCTCAAGTAAAGTACACTATCACCTCACATCCATCACTCACACCCATCACCTCTCTTACAACCACCTCTTCTCTCTCTCTCTCTATCTCTCTCTCTCTCTCTCTCTCTCTCTCTCTCTCTCTCTTCTCAACACACTTTCCAAGCAACAAAGAAACTAAAAGAAGTGGTGGACATCCATGCATTTCTAAGGAGAGAAAGTGAGTGTGTGTGGCCCACTTTCCACCCCAAGATCCACCATCCTAGCCCTTCATTTCTCATCACCTCCCATCAAAGTGAGACACAAGGAGATCGGCTCTCTATCGGACTAAGAAGATCGAACGGTGGGTGTTTCTATAGGCCTAGATTTCATGTTTTTATGATGGGCCAAGTGAGGCCTACCAATTGATGGTATGGATCTCACTTTGGACCCTAGATGTGGCCGATGGTCAACTTTAATTTTCATAATCATTCCATGATGGGGCCATTCTCCATGGACCCCATCATGATGTTAATTTTTCTTGCATAAATAGGGTCATCTAGACCTTGCATTTCGGTAGGGAAAGGATCTCCATCATTGATTTTGATCAGTGGGTGAAATGGCGGTGAAGATCGCACTAGTTGAAGAAGGAATATGCCAATATGTCCTAGAGGGGGGTGAATAGGACTTTTTAAAGTTTTTACGTTTTATTTAAAAATCCTACTTTACTAATCTTGTGATCATGCAAATATCAGGATTACTCAAATGTAACTCTACTTGGCTTCCAAGCCTGGTAGAGGATCCAATCACAAACTATCTTAGAAATAAGTAGTATGTAAGCTAGCTTATGATGGATATGATTGTGTAGGTGTGTGTGGTGTGATAAAATATTCAGATGAGGAAGTATTTAAGTAAATCACACAATCATAAAAATAACAATCTCGAACACAGTCATTTTATAGTGGTTCGACGATAAGTCTAGTCCACTCCCGGTAACCGCACTCAACCCTTGAGTGTACCGGATTTCACTAAGGAGGTTTCATAATGGTTCACCTCTAACCTAAGGTTTTAAATCAGATTCACCTTCAACCTTTACAACCTACACTGAGGCTGACTGTTTATGCTCTTACGAGCAAGGGTCAAGACAACGCACCCACTTTTAGGCACACTGGCCAAGGATCTTCCATAAGACCCTACTAGAGGTTTCTATACGGTTGACCTCAAACCCTAAGGTTTTACTCGGTTCACCTAAAACCCAGAGTTTTACTGGTTCACTCCTAACCAGATGTTTATGCTCTCCACAAAGCAAGGGTCCATACAACGTACCCACCACGAACACTCCCGCCGGAGGCCTCCTTGAGGACTTCAAAGGGTGAGAACCACTTAAGACTCAATCCTAGAAAGGAATGATCACAAGTGTCCTCTTGGACTCTGGAAACTTACAAATAAGCTGATGCGTCCTGTTTAGCATAGTGCCGAAGATCTCCTCCTCCTTGTTGACGAAGAGTTTTCTGCTCCCTTGATCCGCAACACAAAATGATGTACCAATACTCGGATTCGGGTTGGGTCAAGGTGAAGATGGAATCCTACTCTTAAAATTATTTTCCTATCAGGAATATAGAGCGATTCCAATGTTATGCATTCAAGGCATCCCAGCTTAATGATTTGCCATTAAGGTAATAACTGGAGGATCCTTGAATGCGGAAGTTCATTCCCTAATCCACTCTATTGAATGTCAATGGTGAGGGTAGATTGGAGGATGAACTCCCTTGAGAGAAAGGGCTTTGGATATAGGATGTAAGGTGAAACACACAAAAGCTCTCTCTTCTTTCTCTCACAGCAACAAAAGACAAGTCCTCTATATATAGGCAAAGAGTTCCAACGGATATAAAACGGTCACATTTATAACAGAGTTCGATATCATCGAGCAGGTTCGATATCATCGAGCGTATACTCTCGATAGCATCGATGGTCTGCTTGATGACTCGGACTCAATGTCATATGCTTTTTGAAACTCTTTGCCAATTGGTCGATGAATCGAAACTATTGTCGATGTCATCGGATTTTGAACTCTGATTCTATTGATAACAGGTTCGATCCATCAACACTTGAAAAATGAGAGAGACTTGACTTTGAAATATTTCAGGTTTTCATGAATGATCGGGGAACCATCGAGAACATCGGAATTTGAATGTCAATGATATCAGATCAGAGTTGAGGCATCGATAAATCTAGCTAATTTGTCTTTAAGCTTGCTGGACAGTTTATGACCTGGTTCAATGCAATGGACCTGGTGCCGATAACATCGATATTTGAATATCGATTCTATCGAAGGGCCCCGATCATAGTTAAAAACAACCTGAAATATCTGCTGTAAGAAATGCGCGCCCTCGATCGATATCATCGCTGAACTTCTGATGTTATCGATATTTGATTTCAGATTATATCGAAAGAGCATCGATATATCGAAGGAATTTGAGATTTTCATTAAAAAAAACAGGGGCGCCAGAAATCTGCCTGTCGATCTTATCGAGCCACTTTCGATAGACTCGAGATTTGAAATCGATGATATCGATAGGGGAATCGATATATCAATAAATCAGTCCATATGAGTATTTAGTTGCTGGACATTTTCAGTTCTTATATCGATGATATCGATAGGTGTATCGATACATCGATAAATCCGTTCATATGAATATTTAGTTGCTGGACACTTTTGGTCCTCACATCGTTAATATCGTTAAGGTATCGAGGACATCGACAGAGCAGGTCGATCATATCGAGGGTGTTTCGATAAAATTGACAAGGCGAGAAAAACTTAGAGATTTTTCTAATTTGAAAAATGTTTTCTCACCTTAAAAGCCTATGATTTCTAGCTTATTTTTAAGGGTTTTATTCACCTGGTGTTTTGGGTCATGGGATGTCAGGCTTTAGTTTTACCTGTGACGAGCTTGCACACATCCGGTTGAGGCAGACGCTTGAATTGATCTTCTTATCAGGCTCTGTAAACACTCTGACTCAACATTCACGTAACTTGACAAACCAGGGCACTTTCAATCTCCCCCTTTGTCAATTACGTGAAAAAATCCCCAAAACACCCTAGAATGTTCTAGACAAACACACCCTAAATTGTGTATACATGCATTTACACAATTTTACAATTTTCTAACTCATGTACACACCCAGTAGTTACTCCCCCTTTCTTGTAAACTCCCCCTTGCTTGATGCAGCTGCTCCCCCTAATACCTGTAACAACATCTAACAGATATACAATTTCCATTCTGGGTGTTTGCAAATGTTCTCCCCCTTTTTGTCAATCATTGACAAAGATAGATTAGGTGATATTGACTGAAGAGTGAATTACTTGGGAGAACCGATCAGGTAGAAGCAGAACAAGTGATGTATAATAGGTAATACAATTTAAACAAACATCAATTTCAGAACCTATGGATGCATTTTAGAGCAGTTATATAGTAGTTTTTAATCATATGTAATCCATAACTTGATAAACCAGGGGAACGTAACACAAATATGGCAGGAAAAGTTCAAGCATTATATTCAGCCATATTTAACACAAAAAAAAAAAAAAAAAAAACAAGTTGCTCCAGATAGCAGTAACCGATCAACCATCAACCAGAAACATCGAGCCCATGTATGGGCACCCAAAAGTAACCATCATTAGCCCATTGTGGGTAAAAACAACAACAAAATTTTTTTGCATGTTTAGAAGGCTGTCATACACACCAATGATAGCGAAGAACATTAAAAAAAAAATTGTTGTTCAAACGTGAGACAAGAGTAGGGTGTGTATGATAGCATGCATGAACCAGCATCACAGAGCAAAATGAGATGGCATTGTGTCATCCTGTCGGCACGTCATCAGATCCACCAATTGTTGAATCGTGCTCTGCACTCCTTGAACCATTCTTTCCAGGACTGTAAGTCTTTCTTTAACTGAGTGAATGTCTTTCTAAATCACCCCAATCCTGTCCAGCTTGAACCTTTTATCATACCCGGCTGACGTGGATAGAGCTGGATCGGGTCCAGGAGGTGCCTCTTCAGTCCGTCGCAGTCCCTTCCATGGGATCACCACCTTCTCCTTCAACTTCTTCCGATTGAATTTCTTCCTCTGGGTTCTCCTTGTACTCGTGAAACTCCAAATCCATTTTTCGGACATTTCTTTTATTGAAAACTTGGAACGGGAATACCAGATCAGTAGTCGATGGGAACCCGATTTTATTGCATATCATGTTGATAATCCAGGGATACGGCAGATGAAGGTTCCTGGATGTGTGGATGGCGTTTACCAACTGAGAAACAAGTAGAGTTGGAAGGCAGATCTTTGACCCTCTGGCAACTGAGTATACGATCATGGTCATGAGGTCGATGAGATCAGACCGGTTGGTACTTTGGGATAGATGTTAGTAGTGAAGATACCATGTAGAATCCAAAATCTGGGATCCATATACCTGGATTTTAATGCATTCCCTTGATGCCAGGGGATGTCTCTATCATTGCAAATATACTTAGTGACCCTGGATCGAATGTCCATGTTATCAAGATCCATTTCTGGGATACCTTCCAAGACCATGTTGAGTCCGATAGTTTCAGCTATTGTAGCCGACGTGATAAACACATCATCACCACCCAAAGATACCATGAACGAAGGAGGGTCAGCCACCGGTGAATGACACGTAGCAAGGAAGTTGTGTGTTCTCTCAAGTTGGCATGGCCCACCAAAGTTCAGAACGGCCAGCAAATCTTTGGCGGCAAACAGGGGTTCCAATTTGTATGGTTTAAGGCACTCCCTATCTACCCTTCTCTCTTGAATAAGCTTCCTGCCCATGTATTTGGGTGGTCGTGAACTTGCTCCAGTTGGAGGAGGTGGTGCCAGAGATTCAGTTTGGGACCCACCACGTGAAGTCTGTGATCTTTGCCGAGTGGGGATCCCACTTTCCAGGGACCTCACTCTTTCTTTAAAGGCGAGGACTTTTTGTCGGATAGTTGTTGAAGACTCCCCCTGACCGGATGCTACACCTTTGTCCTTTCCCATGTGACAGATAGAATATTGAACGATTTGGGAAAGACGACAAAAACCTGATAAAAATGATAAATACCCAAAAGAGAATGGACTCTTGACTTGTTAGAAGGGTATTGCCCGATTTGTGGAATGATTTGAGTAGTTCAACGTGGCTCCAACTGATTTGGTCGAGAGAATCGAGCAGAGAAGGTGACAGTGAAACCCTTGAGAAAATAACCCCCTTTTTTCGTGTCGCTAACTTTTATCGGGCGGCATTTGTCGATATGATCGACCACTGTTTCGATAATATTGAGAGGTTGGTTATCGATTCTATTGAGTCTGTCTTCGATATCATTCTTGGCCACCCGACAATCCATATCCTAAGGAGGCGTCGATAATATCGACCTTCTATCGATAAATCGAGAATGTTATATCGATAGTCATATCGAAGATGAAGATTTGCAGTTTTCAGCATTCAGACGGATCTTTAAGTATACTTTTCGTATTTTTATCAATAGTATACTCAACAAAAAATTATGTACACACACTGTACACAACAAAATTATAAACATTTGAATGTTTATACAAAAAAGAAGAAGTGAAGTACCTCAGATATATCATTTGAAGTTCAGCAAAAATATTTCCTCATTTTAGCACAGGTTCATATTCTGATACATGATCTGAACTAATTCTTTCTTACCCATTTTACTTTGTTAATTGATTTGGGTGGTGATGTACGGACATTGCTTCTATCCATATCCTTAAGAGGACTCTTGAAGTTCTGTATTTCTCTGGTTGACAATTTGTTAACATGATTCTGACCAGAGTTAGGTTGAGTCCTCCTAGGAGTTATGCATTTAAAATTATAATGACCTAAATCACCATAAAAATAACATGCTGGAGTTGTTCTGATTTTGCTTCTAGAAGTAGCAGATTTTTCAGTTCTGGGAGTTGCATTTTCGTTCTTTGATTTATGTTTTTCATATCCAAGACTGCTTTTATCCTTTCCAGGTCTTCCCATTCCTAACAGTTTTTCTAGCTTTTCGCCACTCCAGGAAAACTTGTAGTTTATCTTGGCTATCTTGTTGGATTCTTCCAGATCAAACAGGAGTGTATGATTTTCATTTTGAAGAAGCATATTTTTGTCTTTTAATTGCTCAACCTGTTTGTTCAGTTTTTCATGCTCGTTTTTAAGAAGGGTATTGACTTGTTCAAGTCTGTCATTATCCATATGATATTGCTGCAGATCATTTATTAATTGTGTGTTGATTTTCAATGCTTTATCCAAATCTTTCTCCAGCAACTTACCTTTGTTTTCTGTTATTCCAAGTCTCTTAAGGATATTGATGCTATGAATATAGAGTTGATTATAAGCATCTTGTAGTTTATCCTCTTCGATTTCTTCTTTTTCATTGTCGGATGAAGATGACTCCATGGCTAGCTGTTCTTTCTCATTCTCAGATTCAGTGGGGATGATTGAAGTAGTGGAGATCATGAGTATTTTCAATGATTTCTGATCTCCATCGCTTTCTGAGTCACTAGATTCTGAATTTGACTCCTCTGTATCATCCCACATGGCAGCCATAGCCTTACCCTTAGTTTTTCTATTTGGGCAATCAGTAGACAGGTGTCCATACTCATGACAGGCATAGCATTGTGGTTCTTTGGTTCTTCTACTAAATTTGCCTGCAGAGGGTTTGTTGTTCACCTTTCTTCCTTTGGAAGGCCGACCACGATTCTTTTGAAAGAATCTTCTGAATTTTTATGCCAGTAAGGCCACTTCTTCATCTTCATCTTCCTTTTCACTTTCACTGTCCTCATAAGTTGTTTTCTTTGAAGTTTTTAGGACAGTGTTTTTGAATTTTTGGGATTGTTTGAAGTGTAGTTCAAAGGTTTGTAGGGAACCTACCAATTCGTCTACTTTCATTTCATCTATGTTCCTACACTCCTTAATTGTTGTAACCTTGGGATTAAATCGTTCCGGTAGGGATCTTAGAAGTTTCCTACAAATTTTTGGTACCGAAACTTTCTCTCCCAATCCACCTATGGAGTTGCAAATTATATTTAACTTTGTGAAAAACTCCATAAATGTCTCATGCTCTTCCATTCTAAGACTTTCGAATTGTGAAGTCAGGAGTTGAAGTTTGGATCGCTTCACAGTGCTTGTGCCTTCATGGGTTGTTTCCAATAAATCTCATGCTTCCTTGGATGTCCTACACATACTTATCTGATTGAATATATCTTGGGACATGACACAATAGATAGTATTCATAGCCTTGGCTTCAGATGTTTGTCTTTCTTTGTCGAATGCTGTCCACTTTTCTTTAGGTTTGGGCTTTGTGATTGTTGTGCCACTGTCAAGTATGATTTATTCAGTTGGTGGCATGTATCCGCTTTCAACTATGTCCCAAACGTCATGATCCAAAGATCTTAGAAAGTAGTGCATCCTAGCCTTCCAGTATGCATAGTTTGAGTTGTCAAATACTAGAGGTCTAGTGACTGATGAGCCCTCTCCTTTGGCCATATTCTCACCTTCAGTCAAGATCACTCTCTAGGCGATGAAGCCCTTAAAAAGAGACCCGCTTTGATACCAATTGAAATGGCGGTGAAGACCGCACTAGTTGAAGAAGGAATATGCCAATATGTCCTAGAGGGGGTGAATAGGACATTTTAAAGTTTTTACGTTTTATTTAAAAATCCTACTTCACTAATCTTGTGTCATGTAAATATCAGGATTACTCAAATGTAACTCTACTGGCTTCCAAGCCTGGTAGAAGATCTAATCACAAACTATCTTAGAAGTAAGTAGTATGCAAGCTAGCTTATGATGGATATGACTGTGTAGGTGTGTGTGGTGTGATCAAATATTCAAATGAGGAAGTATTAAAGCAAATCACACAATTATAAAAATAACAATCTCAAACATAGTCATTTTATAGTGGTTCGACGATAAGTCTACTCCACTCCCAGTAACTGCACTCAACCCTTGAGTGTACCGGATTTCACTAAGGAGGTTTCACAATGGTTCACCTCTAACCTAAGGTTTTAAATTAGGTTCACCTTCAACCTTTACAACCTACACTGAGGCTGACTGTTTATGCTCTTACGAGCAAGGGTCAAGACAACGCACCCACTTTTAGGCACACTGGCCAAGGATCTTCCATAAGACCTTACTGGAGGTTTCTACACGGTTGACCTCAAACCCTAAAATTTTACCCGGTTCACCTAAAACCCAGAGTTTTACTGGTTCACTCCTAACCAGATGTTTATGCTTCCACAGAGCAAGGGTCCACACAACACACCCACCACGTACACTCCCGTCGGAGGCCTCCTTGAGGACTTTAAAGGGTGAGAACCACTTAAGACCCAATCCTAGAAAAGAATGATTACAAGTGTCCTCTTGGACTCTGGATACTTACAAATAAACTGACGAGTCCCGTTTAGCACAGTGCCGAAGATCTCCTCCTCCTTGTTAACGAAGAGTTTTCTGCTCCCTTGATCCGCAACACAAAATGATGTACCAATACTCGGATTCGGGTTGGTCAAGGTGAAGATGGAATCCTACTCTCAAAATTATTTTCCTATCAGGAATATAGAGCGATTCCAATCTTATGCATTCAAGGCATCCCAGCTTAATGATTTGCCATTAAGGTAGTACCTGGAGGATCCTTAAATGCGAAAGTTCATTCCCCAATCCACTCTATTGAATGTCAATGGTGAGGGTGGATTGGAGGATGAACTCCCTTGAGAGAAAGGGCTTTGGATATAGATGTAAGGTGAAACACACAAAAGCTCTCTCTTCTTTCTCTCACAGCAACAAAAGACAAGTCCTCTATATATAGGTAAAGAGTTCCAACGGATATAAAACGGTCACATTTATGACAGAGTTCGATATCATTGAGTAGGTTCGATATCATCGAGCGTATACTCTCGATAGCATCGATGGTCTGCTGGATGACTCAGACTCAATGTCATACGCTTTTTGAAACTCTTTGCCAATTGGTCGATGAATCGAAACTATTGTCGATGCCATTGGATTTCGAACTCCGATTCCATCGATGACAGGTTCGATCCATCGACACTTGAAAAATGAGAGAGACTTGACTTTGAAATATTTCAGGTTTTCATGAATGATCGGGGAACCATCGAGATCATCGAAATTTGAATGTCAATGATATCCAGATCAGAGTCGAGGCATCGATAAATCCAGCTAATTTGTCTTTAAGCTTGCTGGACAGTTTATGACCTAGTTCGATGCAATCGACCTGGTGCCGATATCATCAATATTTGAATATCGATTCTATCGAAGGGCCCTGATCATAGTTAAAAATGACCTGAAATATCTGCTGTAAGAAATGCGCGCCTTCGATCGATATCATCGATGGACTTCCGATGTTATCGATATTTGATTTCAGATCATATCGGAAGAGCATCAATATATCGAAGGAATTTGAGATTTTCATTAAAAAACAGGGGCGCCGGAAATCTGCCTGTCGATCTTATCGAGCCACTTTCGATGGACTCGAGATTTGAATATCGATGATATCGATAGGGGAATCGATATATCGATAAATCAGTCCATATGAGTATTTAGTTGCTGGACATTTTCAGTTCTTATATCGATGATATCGATAGGTGTATCGATACATCGATAAATCCGTCCAGATAAATATTTAGTTGCTGGACACTTTTGGTCCTCACATCGATAATATCGTTAAGGTATCGAGGACATCAACAGAGCAGGTCGATCATATCGAGGGTGTTTCGATAAAATCGATAAGGCGAGAAAAACTTAGAGATTTTTCTATTTTGAAAAATGTTTTCTCACCTTAAAACCTTATGATTTCTAGCTTGTTTTTAAAGGTTTTCTTCACCTGGTGTTTTGGGTCATAGGATGTTTGGCTTTAGTTTTACCTTTGACGAGATTGCACACATCCGGTTAAGGCAGACGCTTGAATTGATCTTCCTATCAGGCTTTGTAGACACTCTGACTCAACATTCACATAACTTGACAAACCAAGGCACTTTTAGTGGGCCCAAATGAAATGGGACCCACTTAATGTATATTGTAAATCATGCAAGGGAGGACCCATAGTGTCGGGGTCCCTCCATCATCACGTCTCTCTCTCTCTCTCTCTCTCTCTCTCTCTCTCTCTCTCTCTCTCTCCTTCCTTTATTTTGTGGCCCATTTAGTGAGTGTATATGGTGTCCAAACCGTCCATCAAATGGACCCCATGGTCGTCCAAGCCATGTGGGCCCTACCCTCTGGATGATGGGAAAACACAAATATCAGATTGATACAAATTAAGTGGGCCACGTCCATGTGGGACCCACCTGGATGAGATGTATTCACAACGTCCAGCATCCCTGGACGCTGGACGTGCAGTGGAGTGTGAACAGATAGTGGGTGTATTAACAAAAAAAAAGTACTTAATTTTAAGGCTTTTGGGTGGGCCACTCATATAGGCCCCACCTTGATGTATGAACCTTATCCACGCCATCCATTCCATTCCTCAGCTCATTTTAGGCGTTGAGCCGAAAAATGGAGCCAATCAGATTATCTGGTGGGCCATTTCTTAGAAAACGGTGTTTTCTACCGTTCAAACCCACTCCGATGTTTCTATACACCGAAACATGCTCAACATTAGGCTTGATGGATCTGTTATGAACTGTAAAATCCAATGGGTGGAGTGAATTCACCTAATGCGGGCCCCACCTAGGGAAAATCATAGAAAAACTGGTTTTTAAAAAATAATAAAAAATAAAAAATAAACTAGGCAGTAGGCGTTGCTGCTGTTGGCGTCCAGAGGACGCTGCAGCAGTGTCCTGCTGCATTTGACGCTGGAGGCAGGGGTCCTAACCATGGGCCCCACCGTGATGTGTGAGAACATCAACACCGTGCAACTGGTGGGCCCCCTTCTAGTTGTGGGCCACCCCAAAAATCAGTCGTATACTCAGCTCAAGTGGCCCACACGGCAGGGAACAGTGGGATTGAGCGTCTACCATTGAGACCCTTTCTGGGTCACAGAAGTTTTGGAGAAAATTTATTTTTCCTCTTCAATCCAGGTCTGTGTGACCTTACCAACAGATTGGATGGCAAATAAACATTATGGTGGGCCCCATGTGGGACCCACTGATGTATGTATTGTATTCCACACCATCCACACCACTGGACGGTGGGACTCACCATGGTGTATGTGTTTTATCCACACCGTCTACACCACTAGACGGTGGGACCCACCCCACGTGTGGGATCGCACCTGATGTATGTAATCGTCCAGGCCATCCAGGGCCTGGACGTTGAGATATATATATATATATATATATATATATATATATATATATATATACTTGATGGTAGGCCCTATGTGGGACCCACCTCTACCTTTTTAGTGCAGCAAGCTGCATGTGCAGCAGCTATATAGCTGCCCCTTTTGACGGCAGCAAGCCCGCAGGCCCCACATTGATGTATGTATTTTTACACCGTCCATTGTTTCGAAGGTGGGGCCCACCATGATGCATACGTTGTATCCAAACCGTCCAACCATATTGAGATATGATTTTTATGGCTTGAACAAAGTATGAATCAGATCTAAAGTTCAATTGGACCCCACCATTTAAATAGTGGACGGTGGCATCCACCGTTCAAACTTCTAAGGGCCATAGTAGTTTCCTATTAAGCTGATATTTGTTTCCACTTCATCTATCACTATGTTAATTTATTAATAGGTTGGATCTCAAAATACATCACGGTGGGCCACACCATCCATCTGTTGATCAGGTGGACCACATTACAGGAAATAGTGGGTTTGAATGTCCACCATTAAAACCCTTGGGATACAGGGTTTGGACCTATATGACATTTGTTTTCCCCTCTTAATCCATGTCTTTATGACCTTATGATTAGATTGGTTGGAAAATAAACCTTATCGTGGGCCCTGAGGTTTATTTAACGGTGAAAATTATTATCTCCATTGCTATTTGTGGTATGGTCCAAATGATCCTTCAATATGACTCATTTTGGGAATTTATAAGGCCCGTTGTTGAGGCCCACCTTGATGTGTATAAGGCCCGTTGTCGAGGCCCATCTTGATATATATATATATATATAAGGCCCATTATTGAGGCCCATCTTGATGTATTTGTGGCCTGTCCATTTAGGCCCACCTTGATATATATGAGGCCCATGTTATGCGGCCTATTTGATGTATCTAAGGCCCATGGGTCGAGGCCCAATGGGATGTACACAAGTCCATTACAATGTGATTCTACCACGGTTTATGTAATGATGTTTATGGCGGGCTATGCCTTGGAAGCAATAATGGTTTGACGTCCACATTGTAAGTACAATGTTAGTTAAATGTCCACATTGTAACTCTCCTTAGGGCCCATTGATAGGCCCATACTTGTTGTGTGTAGGCTGTCTAAGCCCATCTGTGTTGTAAGGATAATTCATTACTTTATAACATGCTTAGTATAATTCCATGACCCGTGTCATACGCATCATATGTATGCTTGATATGAGTAGTGACTGATCATAACATATGCCATTGGACAGATTATTATGGGACTCACTGATAAGAGTTACCCACATGAGCGCATGGTATGCGCCGGATTGTTGCATGACTGGACAGTGTGATTCATGCATCTCGCATTTGTGTGTCATGATCATTGTACGCCCTAGTAACATCAGGGTCGTGGCTCCACAGGTACATCGTGGACGGCTGTATCGGATACCAGAAATACTTGGTTCTAGCACTATGGGCACTTAGGATGTCCTTTGGTGAAAGTCTCAGAACCTTTTTGGTACCATGAGATGCTCTAACGTCTAGACCTAGTGGATACACGAGTACCTTTTGGTACCAGGAGTGCCGAATACCAGTAGGCCGCGTCTCCCACTATGTCGTGGTCGGTTGGAAGGGGGTGTGGCCTTATCCGCCAGAGTGAGGGGCTGTATGCTAGGCTGAGTTTGACCAGCTCGCAAATGAGTCTGTTATCGACAAGATGGGTAGGTATTGGCAGACTACTGGTCAGGCGGATAGTGTGATCTCTTCCACTTACTGGGCTGTGTGGCTAGGGAGGCGGCAGTCAGTGTGAAGTGTATTAGACCCCGGTGAAATCCCAGAGAGAAACTATACTGATATGTGTAATTAATGAGTACTAGCATGATTGCTTTGCATTTTGCATATGACATTTGGCTACGTAGGCCTCGCATCGCATGGCCTTGGTATGGCCGATAACATTCATGCCTTACATCATATTGTCTTGGTAAGGCTGATAGCATTCATAGACTTACCCATATATTTTCGCATTGCTCTGATATTGAATACTTGACACTTGCCTTGCGTACACACTTACACCACCCTCTAAGCTTTTGTAAGCTTATGCACGACCGTTGCATGCAGGTGTTGTTGGATCGCAGCAACGCTGAGGCAGGAAAGCGTATCAGATCATTTTGGAGCTTTTCGATCACCTTATATTTCCCTTTTCGCATTGTATTTAAAGTTTTTGATGCAGTGGATATGTGGTGATGTTGTTTTGTGACTTGGTTATGCTTCATTTTAAAAAAATCATACTGACAATCCTCCTTCTAGGATACCAGGATCGAAATCTGGTATATGAATGCCGGGAGCCAAGAATAGGGCACTACGAAGGTTGTCGGTGCAGGATTCGACGATCGGGAATTTTGTGAGCCCGCTTTCCGAGTTTGGGGCGTGACAGAATTCATGGTAGAAAGTTCCTTATGAGCAGAATACAGGTAGTAGAATTGATCTGGAGTAGAGGAGAGTTTGGTTTTAAATTCTTCAATTTTTTATCGAAGAGGAGATGAAAGGACTTCAGATGTTCTAAAAACCTTCCCACGCAAGAAAACTCGACTTATAACGAGAGGCAAATTGAAGGAACGACTGAGTGTTTAAATTGATGGTAATTTTCTAAGCTGTAGAGTTGGTCTATTCCCCATTTCATGGGAGAAATACTATTAAATATTCTGAATTTGAGTATACGAACCTGATGGTGTTAGTTATTAGTTGGCGATGGAGAGTGAAGATTCGGGAGAAGATACAGATAGTGTCATAGTTACTCGGGCGATGATGGCTTGTATGGTGGCTGTCGGGGAATATTGTCGTGAATACATGTTCAAACAGCCGGCTCGTCATGGAGATGATGAGCGAGCCAGGTTCATTAACTCTATTATTAGGGTCAGTGACAGAGATTGTGTCACGCAACTTAGGATGAATCGAGAGACATTCTTCGAACTATGTACCCAGCTACGCGAGAAGACAATGCTGCGTGATACTCGACTTGTGAGTCTTGAAGAACAGTTAGTTATTTTCCTACACACATTGGGGCACAATGTTCGGAATCATGTCATTGGTCATAGATTCATTCAATTGGGTGAAATAGTGAGTCGCCACTTTCACCGTATACTATATGCAATTGTATCTTTATACCCCATTTTCGTTAAATAGGTTGGACCAGCGACTCCCTCTGAGATTCAGACAAATGCAAATTGGGCTGCTTGCTTTCAGGTATTAATTATGGTGGGTCGAATTTCTATATATGTATTTTTCACTTCCCTTCATTCACACCTTTATCCAATGCATCTAGGATTGCGTCTGGGCAATTGTGTCCGCTGATGACCATGCGAGCTTTCGTAAATCGGAAGGGGGTCCTCTCCCAAAACGTATTGGCGGCGTGTTCATTTGATATGAATTTCATATACATATTGGCTGGTTGGGAGGGTTCTGCTTCGGATGCAAGGGTCTTACATAGCACATTGAGTCGATCAGATGATACCTTACTTATCCCACATGGTACTGTTTATCTGTTAAGAGATTGTCAATATATTTCATCTACTTGAATTATTTGATTGTTCACTCAATGGGACTTTGATTCAAATGTGTAGGAAAATATTATGTTGTCGATGCCGGATATACACATTCATTCGATTTTATGGCTTCCATACCGGGGCGTTCGATACCACTTACGGGAGTATCATATCGAAGAGCGCCTGCCAATGTGAAGGAGTTGTTTAATTACCGACATGCACAGTTGCGCAATGTAATTGAGCATTGTTTTGGTGTTATAAAAGGCAGATTCCCATCTTGAAGACCGCCATACAGTATGAATTCTACACACAGGTCCAAATTGTGATGGCCTGCTATGTCTTACACAATTTCATACATACTGGATAGGAATTTCAAGAAGAGATGGAATACGCTGGAATATCTGTTACTGATGAGGAGAGTAACCTAACGCCTTACGAGGTATCAACGAACGACGAGCGACAATGGTTACTGTGAGCATCTCAGTGAGAAAAGGATGCTTGGATTCGCATGCACGATGATATTGCAACCAGAATGTGGGCGGATGCACAACAGAATAGTAGGAGTAGATAATTGATCGTTATATGTTTAATTTTCATGACTTGCTGTTATTTACTTTCACAAAACGTTACGTACCTGACAATGGAATTGTGATCTTCCAACTTTTGACTAGATAGATTCATCATATGGAGATACTAGATGATGATTTTACTAATCCTTCTTTTAAAATAATTGTCATTCTTATGATTATGGTTGACATTTGCAAATCATCATATGTACTTGATAGTCAGGTGGTATGGCAAACAGGATGTCTAATGATCCATCGACACCAACATAGTCACTAGTCAAGACACCAGTGGTGCCCACACAATGTTCCCCATGCGCAAAGACGGTGAAATCCCTAGCCGAGCCTGCGTCCTGAGCCCCAAAAATGAAATGGACTCTCGATATGGATCAGGTTATGATCAACATATTTCTAGAATAAGTTGCATTAGGACACAAGGGCAATAATGGTTTCAAATGTGAGGCGTACCAAATTGCCACCGAAGCTGTGAGAAGCATAGCAATATAGTCCTTAAGTGGCAGAATGTGCCGAACCGACTAAGGTATTACAAGAAGGAGTACACTGCAGTGAAGGATATGTGGCGGCTAACGGGTTTGGATGGGATAGTGAGCGGATGGTGGTGACGGCTCCTGATGAAGTCTGGGAGGAATATCTTAAGGTATGATTTTCAAAATATAAAGTGGAGATATTTGCATCGGTATTTACTTCTTACTGTACTTACAAATGCTCAATGTATGGCTGCAATCTCACTTGCGTGCTGAAAGATTCCGCGGGAAACAGATTGAGAGAATGGATGATCTTGTAGGTTTGGACCAGGCGAAGGGACGTTATGTGTAAGGCGGATGGTGGTGACGGCTAACGGGTTTGGATGGGATAGTGAGCGGATGGTGGTGATGGCTCCTGATGAATTCTGGGAGGAATATCTTAAGGTATGATTTTCAAAATATAAAGTGGAGATATTTGCATCGGTATTTACTTCTTACTGTACTTACAAATGCTCAATGTATGGCTGTAATCTCACTTGCATGATGAAAGACTCCGCGGGAAATAGATTGAGAGAATGGATGATCTTGCAGGTTTGGACCAGGCGAAGGGACGTTATGTGTAAGGCGGTAGGAGTATGACCGCATCCACATCATCATCTCATCTTCAACGAGAACTCGATGATGCATGGAGAGAGCTGGATGATGATATCGATGATACAATTGACCTCTCAGATGATTTTGTCACAGACTCCAAGGGACCATCCTATTTTCACTGGAAAGTCCTTCGATGGGACAACACGACTCACGTAGCACTCGCACTCACACAGCCGATTCCGATGCTACTCGAAGTGGGAGCGCAACAAGGAAACGATCGCACCCTCCTCGTCCCTGTGAAGTACTCGGGGCCTCTCTATAGACCATTGCCGACTCAATGCTGAAATTTGGCCTCGGCAAGTCGGTGAATCGCACTTCAAAAGTACTTGATGTACTAGAAGTGGTCCAGGGCCTAACCAACTCAGATTTTATTGAGGTTGGTCAGCTCTTGAGTAAGGAAAAGTGGCTGACATCGTTCTTTATGGGTCTAAGACCTGAGCGCCGCGTTGAGTGGTTGAAGAAAACACTCCATGACCACTTTGGTGATCAAGGTGTCGGATCCATATGAGGATTTAAAATCTTTGGTTATGTTTTCTTGGTTGTTGGCATGTAATAACTTTGATATACTTGATTTTCTAGATTTTTTTATTTTTATTTTTTGGACTGACTTTTATGGTGGTATATACGTAGTATATACCAATATGACTTATGCGATGGTGACAACTTTTATGTAATTAACACCTTTTATATGGTTTCACATGCATGCATTAGTAAGTTTATTTTCTTAAGACAGATAAGACCACACAATCCGCTTGCTTGGAAGGGTACATACTTACAACTGGATTTTGTTTTCATTTAATAAGTTTAGTTGTACTTTACGATTTTTTTGGTAGGACAATACTGCATGAAACTTCGTTTGCGAATTTGTATTCCAAAACATGAATCTTGTGCCAATTACGTCCATGTCATTGTAGATGGGAAACGAAAAGTATTATGTCGTCTTGGTGGGACGTAGGCCTAGAATATACGTGACATGGGACGACGCTCGGTTGGAGGTGGAGGACTTCAGTGGAGCGAGACACTGCGCATTCAGGAACTGGAAAGAGGTAGTTGCATGCCGGGACGGTCACTTCAGTAAGGCATGTGCACCGTTAAGACCTTGCACGAAATCTCATGCGGTTCAGGTTGCCACATTTTCTGATGAGCTGGACATCCGCCATTCTTTGTCTTCATCCATCCGACAGATGATGTCGATGACTTATGCGATGCAGGCCATGGTTTGTAGGGCTGTGTCTACGAATGATCTTCCCTCATCAGATGAAGAGAGATTTTATGCTCTTCTAGTTGGCGTCGGTGTCCTTTTTCTTGCCATCCTTGTTATTTTTAAATTCTAACCCAACACGGATGACTATAACTCTTTATATGTCACTTGTTTCTTTTCCTCTCTTTTTCCCACACAACTTATGTTTGACATTGTCTTTTGTTTCTCATGGTTTCATATATCTCTTCTTTTTTTTTACTACCATATATTTTTTGGGATCTATTTATATCACACCACTATCACATGATGTGGTCCATGCGGATATGTGGACATGTTCCATGGTGATAGTGACATTGATTGAATAAACTAGATATTAACGGCGTTGATGGGACATACATCAATGGGCCCCATACAATGTTATAACCCGAACAAGCTATGGGCATGTCAAGGTAAGCGACGGGACTTGCTACTCCCGCTAACACCAGGCAATGGCTAGTGGTTGGTGCTCTGTGGGCCCCGCCACAATGTATGTGTTTCATCCATGATGTTTGTCTTATTTTGCGCATCGTTATACGGTGTGATTTTTAAAATTAGGTATATCCAAAAAATACCAGTGGGGTGCACATGCAGTTTTTTATCTTTGATATCTATGTTTTATATCTCCATCTGGGCCAATATGGCCTAATGAACAGATTTGATGTGAAATTATCTGGTAAAATAATGGGCTTGTTGCTATATCTTAATGTGGTGTGGTCCACCTGAGATATATAGCCCTCTAATTTTTGGGACCACAATGTAAAATGATTTGTTAAAATGGATGAATGGCATGGATGAAACATTTACATCATGGTGTGGCGTAGAGAGCACAGACCACCAGCCATGGAGTTGATAGCAGGGGGAGTATGCAATCCGTTTCCTGGCGCGAAACGGTTAGAACCGTCCTATCCAAAAAATGTTAGCACCAAGTATATCAATCCCATGGATGGCATGTAATCCCATGCCCGGCCAAACACCATCAGGCTTGCATTCCCAAGAGTCATCCGCCCGTCCAAACATGCCACTAGCTGGGCCACTGGATATAGTAATCCAGTGGGATTGCATGTAATCCACTAACGCACCCATTTATGACCTTGAAAGCCGTGCAATCCACCCTAATACAATCCACTCCCATCTAATCCGCCCGTCCAAACATGCCCTTATAAGGTTATTATCAATGTTGTGAAGTGAAAATATCAAAAAATTGCTTGATGCAAAAAATTTATGGCCACAAGAATGTGTTAACGATTCACACTGAAACCTCACTTTTTCTTCTCATGTGACCTGCTTAAGTTTTGGATACATATCATTTTTTGTTGCATGTCCTAAAATGAGCTATCAAAATTGATGAACGGGTTGGATTTATCACCACCATCTTTTTGGGCTCCACCAAACATCCTTGCGCATTAGTAGTAAATCCGCATCTGAAACTGACGGACGCGGATTAGTTACTGACAAGTTGAGTAGTGAGACTGGCTACTGAAGTGACGTCACCAAGTTTTGTGGACCCCGCTACGATGTATGTGTTGTATCCACAACGTCCATCCATTTGGAGATATCATTTTAAGGTATGAGCCAAAGAATGAGGCAAATCCAAAGTTTTAGTGGACCCCACCACAGAAAACAGTAGGAAGACACTGTTGAAACTTTCTTAGGGCCTGTTTGGCTAGGCGGATTGAAAGGGATTAGATGGTATTGGAAGGGATTGGAAGTTAAATCTCAGGATTGGTTGGACGTGCCAAACCGACTGGGTGATCTAATCCTAAGATATAACAATCCCATGGATCTTAAGACAATCCACTGACAACACTATCATTACCTTTAAATCCCATCCAATCCACCTTAATCCATTCAAATTTGCCTGGGATGTATTTGGTTTGAGGGATTGGAAGGGATGGGAAGGTTTAATCCCGGGATTGGCCAGGCATCCCAAACAGACTCGATGTAGCAATCCCAGGATATAGCAATCCCATGGATCTTGCACCAATCCACTGACACAACCATCATTACCTTGAAATTCAGGCCATCCACCCTAATACCATTCAATCCCTTCCAATCCACCTAGCCAAACGTGCCCTTAAGGCCCACCATGATTTATTATTATTATTTTTTTTTAATCCAACCTGTTCAAAAGTTAACAAAGACATTAAAGAAGGGAAACCACAAATATCATCTTGATCGAAAACTTTTGTGGCATTTAAAAGTATTGTATATCCACTCCGTCCACCTGTTTAGATGGCGTGGACCCCACTGCAATGTATGTGCTTCACGTCCAGCACATCCCAACCATCCGTCCAAGACGTGGCGCACCCAGCACATGTGGGTGGGACCCTCCTTGATGTATATATTCTATATTCACACTGTCCATTTGGATGGCGTGATGTGTGGGTGACCATGATGTATGTTTTTATCCACACCGTCCATCTAGACGGGTGGTGTGGGGGCACACTGAAATGTATGTGTCATCCATCCATCTGCAGCATGTGGACGATAGGTCCCGCAATGATGTATGTGTTTTATCTATATCGCCCATAGGATGGTGGGCCCTACCATGGTGTATGTATCTTATCGGCACCATCTAGCCGGGACGGGACCCACCTGATGTATGTTTTGTATGCACGCGGTTCATGGGCTGCAGTCCACCATGATATATGTTATCCTTGCCGTCCATCAGTTTTCAGTCCCACCAGAGGCATGTGTTTTATCAAGCCCACTTGCTGATTGATTGAGGCCCATTTGACGTATATAAGGCCCTTGTGTGAGGCCCAACGTGTTGTATATGAAGCCCCCATGATGTGAGCCATTTTGATGTTTATGAGGCCCATTGTGACGGACATGAAGCCAATGAGATGCGGCCCATTGTGATGTATATTGGGCCCATGTGAGAGGCCCATTATGATGTATTTGCAGCCCATATATGAGGCCTAATGTGATGTATTTAAGGCCCGTGGATGTAGCCCAATGTGGTGTATTTATGGCCCATTTGGTGAGGCCCGATATAATGTGGCCCATGTGATGCGGCCCATTGTGATGTATTTGGCCCATATGATGAGGCCCGAGGTGATGAATATGAGGCCCATGAGTGAAACCCATGGTGATGTATATTAGGCCCTTCTGTGAGGCCATGGGCCCACGATACGTTTGGCTCTATGTGGGCCACTCTTTGGTAGCAATGTTGGTTAAATGTCCACATTGATGGGCAATGATGGCTAAACGTCCATATTCTGACCTTCACTTAGGCCCTTTGTTAGGTCGATTCCGATTGTCGAGGCTGATTGTCGAAGTCGATTCCGATTGTCTAGGCCGATTATCAGTGCCGGTTGTTGATATCGATTATGAGTATATGACAGCATAACATCATGATACATGCCCATACGCTTCATATGCATGTTTGTTATAAGATGTGGATGATCATTGCATATGCCATAGGGCAGGTTGTTTATTGGACTCCCTGATAGGTGGAGTCGTCCCACATGAGCGCTCGGTATGCGTATGATTGATGCATGATTGGATTGTGTGACTCATGCGTCTCGCATTTGTGTGATATGACTACTGTACGCCCTAGCAACATCAGGGTTGTAGCCTCTACATGCATGTCGTGGATGGCCAGATGGGACACTAGAAATTTGTTACTAGCATCGGGTCGTCATAGATGGCCCTGGGTGAAAATCCTTAAATCTCCGTGGCTAGGAGACGCTCCAATGACTAGACCGAGTGGATCACATGAGGGCCCGAGTGCCGAATATTAGTAGGCCGCATCTCTCACTGTGTCGTGGTCGGTCGGAATGGGGTGTGGCCTTATCTGCCCAATTCGTAGTAGGCAAAACTAGGATGAGTTTGACTAGCTCATAAATGGGTCTGCTATCGACATGACAGGTAGGTATTGGCTGACTACTAGCTAAATGGATAGTGAGGTCTCTTCCACTCACCTGGTTACGTGCAATGAGGCGGCAATCTGGTTTGGAGTATATTGGACCCCAGTGATGATCCCAGAGATGTACGGTATGATATGTGGACTTACTGAGCAGGAGTTGTATACCCAACATTTTACTCATTCATTCATTCATTCACTATCCACTCGGACTGGTGGTGCGAAATCAAGTCATCGTGTGTACCTTCGTAGTGGCCAGGATTTCGGTTGGGGCGCGCGACTAACTTGAGATCAGGAGTTTACCACATTGAGTCTGACTATCCAAATTTAGGTATGAGACTGGTTTAGATAGAAGTCCCTTGTAGTGGACCCTGTAGCCTGCGATACTATGTACTATCATCCCTACTTCACACTTCAGGTTGATCATTTCATTCGCATCGCATATTGCATTGCATCCTCAGCACATAGCATTTGTTTTACTTTGCTTTTGTATTGCATAACCTGATGAGGTTGATGGCATTCGCGGACTCGTCGGGATTTGTATATTGCATTGCTTCCTCAGTATATGATATTGGCTTATTGTGTTTTTGCATCGCATAGCCTGGATAAGGCTGATGGTACTTATGGACTTACCAGCATATTTTCGCATTACTCTGATATTGTAAGATTTATGGATTGCCAGTATTTTCGCTTACTTTGATATTTACATACTTGACACTTATCTTGTGTACACACTTTCACCACTCTCTAAGCTTTTTATAAGCTTATGCACGATAGATTCGTGCAGGTGGCGTTAGGTCGCAGCAGAGTTGAGCTTGGAGCGTGTAGCAGACTCTTGGA
This sequence comes from Magnolia officinalis, assembly GCA_021015155.1. Taxonomy (NCBI): domain Eukaryota; kingdom Viridiplantae; phylum Streptophyta; class Magnoliopsida; order Magnoliales; family Magnoliaceae; genus Magnolia; species Magnolia officinalis. The sequence goes on from JAJHSJ010000008.1 coordinate 52,793,942, forward strand.
GATTTGATTTTGACATATGTATTTCCTTTCAGTATTGTATTCAAATGTTTATATTAGTAGATATGTGATAATGATGTTGCCTTTATGATTTGGGTAAACTTGTGGTTATGCTTCTTATGAGACAAATGTACGTTGAAAAATCCTCCTTGTAGGATCCTAGGATTGGAATCTGGTGTATGGGACCTGGGAGCCAAGAATGGGGTACTACGGAGGTTGTCGGTACCGAATTCAGCAATCAGAAATTTTGTGAGCCCAATTTCTGGGTTTGGGGCATGACATTCAATGTCTTTGCATCTCAGGGATCACATCAGATGGTTATACAACCACCACCTTCAAGTATATACCCTGCCTCCTACAAACATATGTAGAAGTGTAACCACCCATGTATGAAGTTCTAATGTGTTTGTTTGACATGAAATGAAGATGGTGCGTATAGATGGGTGCTTGAAAGTAGACTTTTTCTATATGGGTTGTTGTAGACCTTGAGGTCTTGAGCCAGCTTATTGTGCCTGTTTGCTCCCTCATCTTGTAATCATGGTTTAGATTCTCACTTCTTTATGTTGGCTGCAGATCCGCAGTAATTTAGAATAACATTTCGGTTCCTGCAGGGAGATCACAAGGATTTCAGCTCCAAAGGATTATGACACCAGTGCTTCCACGGGGTCTGTAGTCTGTAGATCTTTCTTTTCTAGTCTTAGTATTTGTTGCTCCCTTCACTCTTTTCTTTTTGACAATTGTGACATATGTATGTTGTTCTTACGTTTCAAAAAGAAAAAATGGTGTTCTTGTAATATTTCTTTGAGCCATGATGTCCATTGAGAGAAGCTCTTGTGATTTGTGACAAGAGATCTTGTGAAAAAGCTATTGTTTTGCTAAATGTACGTAGAGATATGCTCGTGTTTTTGTTACTTGTTAGGTGACCTTTGCCTCACCCTTGTTTACAGGTCGGCTTGGATGTTTTCAAGATGAAGGAAATAAGGATTGCCTTTTTGGCTGGAGATGGCCTTCAGGTAAGAAGAGGTAAGTACCAGATCTCTCCTATTGTTTTTAGATTATCAAAATCTCATTGCGATCTTCAAAATGATAATGATCCTGCAACCTTCTGTTTCATCTACTAAATTGTGGCTAGAATGTCAAATCCATTATTGGATGCTCAGTTTAAATATGGATTGGTCACTCTCCTGTCTTCCTCGCAATAACAGTGGTTATATGATGCTTTCAAATGGTTTCTTCATGCTTGTGAGGCTATGTAACAAAGCTCACTTGTCAGAAAAGTTTGTTGTGTTGAACATGTCATACATAAGTTGCAAATGTCTGGTTGGGCCCTGGCCCATTTGAGATAGGTTAGTCAAGGCTATGTTTGGGTTTAGCCCAGAAGCCCAACTAGGACTTCTAGTTGTAGACTAAAATTTTCATCTTTTAAATATTCAATCTTTAAAAAAATCAGCATTTAACAGTGAGGTTTGCTAGTTCCCATGCACCTTTGCAGACAGATGGACCTGCCAAGAAATGTGGACTTACGACATGTGTATTAAGTGAGATCTATAGTTTTGATATATGACCAGAACTTTGTGTGCCTACATATCAATCGTTTTATTTGTTGTATTTGATTTTTTGAAGTTTATTGATTTGATTTTATCTTTCCTCCCAAATCTTGTCATTGATTTTTTTTAGAGACAATCCATATCTTATTTCAGGTAATTCATTAAGAACTAAGAGGTTTGTTGGTTGGTATCGAAGCTTTGGATTCAACTACAGTAATCATTTAGGGTAGTTTAATCTAAACTACCCAAAGTTTATTTCTTGATCAAACTTTGGTTTATACGTTACTTTGAATGTAATCATTATCTTTACTAAGAAGGTGAGAATTAGCTTATAATTTGAAAGATTTACCTGATATGATTTGTGAGAATTGTGACATATATTTTATGTTAACATAGATTTAATTATGGTAACAACGTTCTTCTCAAGATTGCTTTTAAATGCAGTTGTCATGATCCGTCATGGCCAGGTGAGAACCTGGAATAGGGTATCATATAGACAATCAATTTTTTATAAAAATAAAAATGATATATTTGGGATTTTGATGGTAGATTTGATTTGGATTTCTTCCTTTCTTTTGTATAAACTTACCTTATCAAATAGGTTAGTTGGTTTGGGGCTATCGAGAAATGGGTATTAAGCTAGTTTTGGATGTGTGCATTGATAAGGCTATCAATTTTCTTTCTTTCTTTCTTTTAAAAAAACTAATAATAAATTAATGAAAGACACCTAGCCGTCAGTGAATGCTTTTTAGCCGACGGCTTTCGCCATCGCCTTCAGTCGTCGGAAACGTCCATAGTTTTACCCATCGAAAACGCCGACGGTTTAAATCTGTCGGCGATCAACAATGACGCCCCCGGAAGGTCAATGCCGATGATTTTTAGTCATCGGCGTTGCCTTACTTTTTTGGTAGTGGACTGACTAATCTTTCCAAAATTTGATTAACAAAAGGTAAAGGAAAGTAGTCTTTCCTCATGATGGTGTTCAGCTTCCTGTAGTCGATACACATTCTCCAAACAGTAGTAACTCTAGTTGGCATGAGTTCATTGTTGACATTCACTATGATGATAATTTTGGACTTCTTGGGCACCACCTAAGTTAGGCTCACCCATTAACTATCGAATATAGGGTATATGATATCCACATCCAATAATTTCAACACATCCATCTTAACCACATCCCTCATATTAGGATTTAATCGGTGTTGTTGTAAGACCCGTATCCTAGCCCGTACTGTTCCGTCGACTCCCGCGATCCTTACCGTCGAAGTCCGGCAACCCGCTACCCATAATTGATATTTGCGCGTGACCCTAGTCGTATCCAGTAGATTTGAGTCAGCTTCATCCGAGACTTGTACTATTGCGACTGCACCGTCGTCGCGGTTCCGACGCCGCATCTTGCATACCGATCCGATACCCAGGTCAGAAGATGTGAGCCGACGTTTATTTCGAAGAAAACGCCGCGCTTTTACGATCCGAAGAGAATCTCTACAACATGTCCCATCAATCAATCAATCACCTCATGTCGAGTACGAGAGCAACCTATGCTTTCTTTCTCCACAAGTCAAGCAAACCCCAAAAGTCAACTAATCTCTCACCTCACCCATCACTCACCTCACATCCATCACTCCTTACAACCCTCTCTCTCTCTCTCTCTCTCTCTCTCTCTCTCTCTCTCTTTCTCTTCACATTTCCAAGTAACCAAGTAAAGAGAGAGGAGTGGACGTCCATGGTTTTTCAAGAGAGCAAGTGCATGTGTGTGGCCCACTTTCCATCCCAAAATCATTCATCCTAGCCATTCACCTTTCATCACCTTCCATCAAAGTGAATCACAAGGAGATCGGCTTTCCGACGGACCAAGAAGATCAAACGGTGGGTGCTTCTATAGGATAGTTTACATGTTTTTATGATGGACCAAGTGAGGCCTACCGATCAATGGTATGGATCTCTCTTTGGACCCTAAGGTGTGGCCGATGGACCAACTTGATCCTCATGATCATTCCATGATGGGGCCATTCTCCATAGACCCCATCATGATGTTTACTTTCTAGTCTAAAAGGGGGTTATCTAGACCTTACATCTTGGTAGAGAAGGGATCTCCACCGTTGATCTTTGATCCGGTGGGCCCACATGCAATGGGACCCACTTAATGTATGATTGGATGCTTGAAACGGAGGGCCCATAGTGCTGGGGTTCCTCCATGCACGTGTGTCCCTACATCTCTCTCTCTCTCTCTCTCTCTCTCTCTCTCTCTCTCTCTCTCCCCCGCTTTTCATGTTTCGTGTGATGATTTGACCGTGTAGCCCACCCGGATGGACCCCACCATGAAGCATGTATTTTAGCCAAGCCTCTTGTATGTGGGGCCCACTTTATGTATATGTTGTACCCACACCACCCACCATTTGGCGGCCCACCTCAATACATGTGTTATGTCCAGACGTCCCTGGACGTGAACTGGGAAAATAAAAATATGAGCTTGATTCATAAGCTTTGGAGGGGTTGTTCATGTAGGCCCCACCTTGGTGTATAAATTCAATCCACGCCATCCATCCTTTTCCCCATATCATTTTAGGCATTGAGCCGAAAAATGAAGTTGATCTGATTTTCTGGTGGACCATAACATAGCAAACTGTGATTCTTACCAATGAAAAACCACCTAATGTTTCTATACGCCAAAACCCCTCGAATATTGGACTCGTTTGGCTTGTCTTGAGCCCTAAAGAACATTGGGCAGGGTGGATCCATCATACGCGGGCCCCACATGCGAAAAATCGCGAGCAAACGCGATTCAAATAAATAAATAATAATACAGCAATAGCAGACGCTGCTACTGTCAGAGGCGCAGGCAGCGCCTGCTACTGGCGGGCGGACGGGCCAGGGACCCACGGCCCAGCCATGGGCCCCACCATGATGTGTGTATGACATCTGAACCGTTCATGAGGTGGGCCCCTGCTTTAAGTGGGTCCCCTCCAAAAATCAAGTCCATCCAAAGCTCAGGTGGCCCACGTCAAAGGAAATAGTGGGGTTGAACCGTCTGCCATTGAAACCATTTTTGGGTCCACAGAAGTTTTGGATCAAGCTGAAATTTGTTTTTCCCTCTTATCCAGTGACGTGTGACCTTATCAACCGGTTGGATTTCAAGTAAACAATGTGGTGGGCCCCACGTGGGACCCACAGTGATGTATGTGTATTATTCGCACTGTCCACAGCCGTGGACAGTGGAATCCACCAAGTGTATGTGTTCTGTTCGCACCATCCACAGCGCTGGATGGTGGGACCTCACTAATGTATGTATTTCTCTCCACGCCGTCTGTCCGGTTGATCCACTTCAATGGCCCCACCATGATCTTGTGCATTAGATCGGCACTGTCCAGAGCATTCAGGGACTCTAGACGGTGGCCCTTTTATATGCCTTTTTAATATTATAATATAATATATCATATCATATTATATGATTTTATATTATATTATAATATATTATATGATATATGTTATTGGGCCACTACACACCAGGATGCATGGGTTGTATCCAAACCTTCCAACCATTTTCAGAGATCATTTTATGGCTTGAGACTAAGAATGAGTCAGATCCATGGTTCAAGTGAACCATCTAAGGTAGTGGACAAGGATGTCCATCGTTCAAAATTTCTAAGGGCCACAGTATTTTCTTACTAAGCTGATATGTGTTTTCACTTCATCTATCCCTATGTTAGTTTATGAATAGGTTGGATCTCTAAGGTGGGCCACACCTTGATGTATTTGTCGCCCGTTGCTTAGGCCCACCTTGATATATATATGGGGCCCATGTGATTAGGCCATCTTGATTTATTTATGGCCGTCCATTGAGGCCCACCTTGGTATGTGTATGAGGCTCATTTTGATTTATTTATGGTCCGTTGTTGAGGCCCACCTTGATGTGTAGGAGGCCCGTTACTGAGGCCCACCGTGATATGTATGAGCCCATTTTGATTTATTTATGGCCCGTTGTTGAGGCCCACCTTGATGTGTATGAGGCCTGTTATTGAGGCCCACTATGATATGTATGAGGCCCATCTTGATTCATTTGTGGCCGTCCATTGAGGCCCACCTTGGTATATGTATGAGGCCCATCTCGATGTATTTGTGGCCGTCCATTGAGGCCCACTTTGGTATATATGTGAGGCACATGTGATTAGGCCCATCTTGATATAATTATGGCTCGTTGTTGAGGCCCACTGTGATAAATATAAGGCCCATGTTATGAGGCCATTTGATGTATTGGAGGCCCATGGGTCGAGGCCCAATAGGAGGTACATAAGGCCCATTTCAATGTGTGATTCCACCATGCTTTGTGTAATGATATTTATGGCGGGCCATGCCTTGGGAGCAATGTTGGTTTGATGTCCACATTATAAGAATAATGTTGGTTAAATGTCCGCATTATAACTCTCCCTAGGGCCCATTGATAGGCCCGTACTTGTTGTGTGTAAGCCATCTAGGCCCATCTTCATTGTAAGGACAGTTCATCACTTTATAACATATTTAGTATAGCTCCATGATTCATGCCCATACGCATCATATGTATGCTTGATATGAGGAATGTTTGACCATTGCATATGCCATTGGGCAGATTGTTATGAGACTCCCTGATAGACGGAGGTTATCTCACATGAGCTCACTGCACAGGATTGATGCATGACTGGATTGTATGACTCATGCATCTTGCATTGGGAGTTATGATCATTGTACGCCCTAGCGACATCAGGGTCGTAGCCTTCACAGGCACATCGTGGATGACTAAATGGGACACCGAAAATACTTGGTTCTAGCACTATGGACACTTAGGATGTTCTTAGGTGAAAATCCCAGAACCTCCGAGGCCAGGAGTAGCCCCAACGTCTAGACCGAGTGGAATATGAGCGCCCGAGTGCCGAATACCAGTAGGCCACGTCTCCCACTGTATCGTTGTCGGTTGGGAGGGGGTGTGGCCTTATCCGCCCGAGTGAGGGGGCTATAAGCTAGGCTAAGTATGACCAACTCGTAAATGGGTCCGCTATCGACGAGCCGGGTAGGTATTGGCAGACTACTGGTCAGGCGGATAATGAGGTCTATTCCGCTCGCTGGGCTGTGCAGCTAGGGAGGAGCCAGTAGGTGTCGAGTGTAATAGACCCCAGTGATTTCCCCATAGAGTAACCGTACTGATATGTGAACTTATTGAGCAGGAATTGCATATCCATTCATTCATTTATTCACTATCTACTTGGGCTGGTGGTGCGTAACTATTTGTTACGTGTACCTTCGCATGACTAGGATTTCGGTTGGGCGCGTGACTAACCTGAGATCAAGAGTTTACCACATTGAGTCAGACTATCCAAATTTAGGTATGAGACTGGTTTGGATAGAAGTCCCTTGTGGTGGACCCCGTAACCTACGATACTACGTACTATCATCCCGACTTCACATCCCTACGTGGTCATTTCATTTGCACCGCATATTACATTGCATCTGCAGTACTTAGCATTTTGGGTTACTATGTTTTTGCACTTATATGGCCTAGATGGGGTTGATAGTATTCGTGGCTCATCAGGATTTGCATATTGCATTGCATCATTAGCATATGTTATTGTCTTATTATGTTTTGCATCGCAGAGCCTAGGTACGGCTGATAGCATTCATGGACTTACCAGTATACTTCCGCTTACTCTGATGTCATATGATTCATGATCTTGTTAGTATTTCTGCTTATGCCGATGATGTATGATTTATGTGCTTTATTGTATACTTAGCACTTACCTTATACACACTTCCACTAGCCTCTAAGCTTTTTATAAGCTTATGCACGATAGATGCATGCAGGTGGCGTTAGGTTGCAGCAGCGTTAAGCTTGGAGCGTGTAGCGGTCTGCTGGAGTTTTGATTTTTGACATATGTATTTCCCTTTTAACATTGTACTCAGATATTTATATTAGTGGATATGTGATGATGATGTTGTTTTGTGACTTGGTTATGCTTGTGGTTATACTCCATTACAAAAAAAAAAAAAAAAAAAAAATCATACTGAAAATCCTCCTTGTAGGATCCTAGGATTGGAATCTGACATATAAGCACTGGGAGCCGAGAATGGGGTACTAAGGAGGCTGTCGGCACCGGATTCAACGATCAGGAATTTTGTGAGCCCATTTTCCGAGTTTGGGGTGCGACAGTTGTGGTTGCCATAATGTTTTGGCGTTCTCCTCTAGTTGTATTCGGTGAGTGTAATTAGGGGGTCAATTCCCTTGAGATCAGCAATAGTCCATCCTATGACACTCTTGTGGTTCTTAAGAGTAGCAATCAATTTGCTCTCTTCCTCATCATCCAAGTGGGAATAAATCACCACTAGATATGTGTCTCCTTGACCTAAATAAATGTATTTTAGCTCAGATAGCAATGGTTTTAGGTCAAGCTTCAATGACATGATGTTAGATGGTAGATGCTTTGAGTTTATAAGGGGCAATTTTTCAAAGCTTGACTTCCACCTCTTAGTTTCAAATACTGGCTCAGAATTTAATAAAGCGCTCACTATATCTAATATCATGTGATCATCAGAATCCATAAAAGTGACCAATAAGGCTTCTAAGGGGTTGGAAATTGTAGTCAATATGAGCTCCTCCTTCACGAGTGTGTTAGTCATGTTTAGCTCGTGGACCTCATCTACATTCTCAAGTTGTTTGCAGAGAGTGAACACACTCACCTTCAATGTCATGTTCTCAAAGGATAGCTTCATCGGTCCATTCCGGCAATTGATGATTGCAGTTGAAGTGGTAATGGGCCTCCTAGAATGACCAGAATTTGAGTTCTAGTGTTTATAACCAGTTGTGTGTCTAAGACGATAAAGTTTACGGGGTAGTAAAACTTATCAACATGGACTAACATACCCTCAAATACTCCTCTCGGTATACGAATAGATCGTTCAGCAAGTTGTAAGGTCGTCTTGGTGGGTTTTAATTCACCAAGTCCCAAGCATTCGTACACTAAGTAGGGTATGAGGTTAACATTTGCCACCAAGTCTAGCAAGGCTTGTTCAATCCTGAATTTCCCTATGATACATGAGATCGAAGGACTACTTGGGTCTTTGTATTTTGAGGGAGCATTTTGCTTGATAATCGCACTCACTTGTTCTTTCAAATAGACCTTCTTTTACACATTTAATTTGCGATTAACCGTACAAAGGTCCTTAAGAAACTTGACATATGACGGAATTTATATAATCACATCCAACAAGGGAATATTCATTTTTTACTTGTTGGAAAATCTCCAAGATGTCCTTATTCTATAATGGGCATTTAGATAGGAAAAGACATTGGGGAAACGAAGCCACAGGCTTATGCTCATGCACCGAATCTTTATCATGTGGGGTAGGGCTTGATCCATCATTACTATCAAATTTATCTGAATCCTTAGGCATGTCAGCCTTCATCGTTATCGTCTTATCTATTTTCTTTCCACTTCTAAGAGTAGTGATAAACTTGACTTTTCCACATGTGTGTTGGCAAGATTCGAATTACTCCCTTCGTATTGTCCTTTTGGGTTAGGCTGAGGTTGGGCCAGAAAGCTTCGTTTATCCCTAATAGTTAAGTGTGATTCAATCCTCAAAACCAACGTCTTAAGATCACTTACGGCCTGCATGGTGGTCTGATTGAATTACATTTGCCCATGTATAAATGCTTGCATCGTGTCCTCAAGGGTTATCTTTTGTGGTTGCACTTGTGGTGCACATCGAGGTTTAGGGGGGGTTGGGTCCTTGAGGATGTATGCTTACATTAGCAGTTGACCCATTTCTCCAAGTGAAGTTGGGATGATTATGCTAGTTAGAACTGTATGTGTTAGAGTTTAACGCACTAAATGGGTGTTGGTAAGCATTCATGACATTCACTTAAGCTTGCAACACATCCTAAAAAGCTAATATTATAGGTAATCCTTTGCAAGGTGTGCATCACTCTCGCATATGCCACACACTTTCCATAGGCGCATTGGTGGGTTGTATCATTTCCACCTTCCTTAGTTCCATAGTCTCAACTTTTAGAGTGAGACCTGGAATCTTTGGATTCACATCGTCCTCCTAGAGGGCATATATTCCCCCTTTTCCTTAGCATTGGGCTTAGAATTACTTAATTTGTTTGTGGTGTCTCATGATTGTGCGTTTTTACCCAACCTATCAAGGTAATCCCATGCCTGCTCTGAGTCCTTTGTCATGAATTCTCCATTGCACATCATCTCAACAAATTGACGAATATTTAAATTTAGTCTATCATAGAAGAAACTGATTAATTATAACCATGGTGTGGGCATGCGAGTAAAAGATACGTAAATCTCTCCTAACATTGGAAGAATGTCTCGTCTTCCTTTCGGGATAAATTCATGATGGTGCGCTTTAAGGTGTTGGTTTTATGAACCGGGAAAAACTTTTTAAGGAACTCTCGGGTCATCTCAACCCATGTGTCTATTGAGTGCAGTCTTAGGAAACGGAGCCATGACTCGACTCTCCTTTAGAGAGAACGAAAATAGCTTGATTCTAATGACGTCTTGAGAGACATTGTTGTAATGCAAATTCGTTACAATCTCATCAAATTCCTTGAGATGTAGATACATGCTTCTAAGTCAAGTCCGTGAAATTTAGGAAGACGTCGTACGACTCCCGGTTTGAAATTCAGGTTACCTACATTGACTGAGAAAATCATACAAGATGGTGTGTTGTTCTTACCAGTTGAAGGTAATCTCTTAGAGTTCTGACCGAGGGAATGTAGTGTGCCTTTTTCTTATCATGTACCATTCTAGCCGATGGTGTGTTCTTCATAGGAATCTCATTGAAATTTTGTCCAGTTTCAGCCATATTCTCCTCAAAGTATGACTCTTGCTTAGGCATGTTTGGAGTGTTCGCAGCTATGGTTTGAGATGATTCAGGCATACACGTATATTTTCCAACTTGACGGTGGATGTCAAGCCGGTCGACTAGACCTCATTCACTTAGAAGTCGTTGTGTATAATCCCTTACCCACTTGGGCATGAACCAAGCACATGAAACTAAGTTCTAAAACTAGACATAGAAAAAAGATCGTATAGAGAAAATTAAAAATCCTATAACACTTAGAAGCAACTAAAAAGAAATAAGAATAAGATAAGGAAACATAATTAATAGTTTAGAAGAACTATGATTAATGATGCTATAAAAATAAAAACCAAACGATGTTAGTTTAAAAAATATGTAAAAATACCTAACTAAAACTAAACTTTATAAAATTAAACTCTAAAAGAAAAAACCCTAGGTTAAAACTGAAAATAACAAATCATAATTATTCTCATTGCAATTTTTCCAGCAATTGTGCCAAAAACTTGATCGAATCCAAAGGTTGACAACCCCAAGTATAGGGTTGCGATATAGTAATAACTCGGTAAGACCGAGGTTGATCCACAGAGAATTTGGTGAGAATATACTAAGAACTTAAATTAAGTGAAACAATTGGTATAGGTTTTTAAACCAATGGAATAGAAGAGTTTCAGGAATCCTCAATCAATAAATTATGAATTTAATTCATCTTCAACTAGAACTGGATTCCAATCTGTTCTAATAAGAAGAAAATACAATGCTATCAATAAAAAAACATCTAACATAAATTGGAATCATGATAGGGTTGATCTTTCATGAAAATCTAGGTAATCACATCGCAGGGAATTGAAAGCATTTAATGTACTTGAAGGCAACAATAGATTAAAAAACTTTAAAGATTAATTCATTTCCCAATCTAGAAATTCAATCATATCGAATCACAATTTAATATAAAAACCTTAACTTTTAGTAAAAAAAATAAATGAATTAACCATCAAATATCAATTAAAAGATTTATTCCTTATCCTTAGCAAAGAGATTGGTCAAACATGACTAATATGTTAAACAAAAAAAAAAAAAAAAAAAAAAAAAAAAAAACTCAATAAACAAACTAGAACCGAAAGATCGAGAAGGAATGATGATTTTGAAGGAGCTCCACTACTCCTAGGTCTCTTTCACAATCCCCAATTCATACTTAGATCAACTTAGAACACCCATTTTAATAGCAAAAGTTTGCACCGACTTCGAGTTTATACACTTATGTTATGTTTCGGTTACACCGACAGTCACCTTTAGTCGCACTGAGTTCAGCCGAAGATTCCTTCATATTATGCCTTGATTAGCTGTTGGTGGCGGGCGATAATCGGATTCTCCGGGTGATTGTAAGAGAGTTCTCCTATTAATTAATTGAGTTTTTAGGGGCCCTTTTGAGTTAACCAGGTCTCTTATTTCATTGTTCAAATCGGTTCTTGCGAGGTAGTTTCCCATATCGGGTGGGAGTGTCTATAGTGGTTTGTTTTAGAAACCTTTGATAGTACTTTGATTGAATACATTGATTCTTAAATGTAAGAAGAAGATCCATTATAAAGAATTGGTTTTTCTCCTAAAAAAAACATTATCTTTTATCTTTATGGGTTTTTTTTTTTTTTTTTTTTTCTTTTTCTTTTTAAATCGCAATTGTATAGCCTTCCTACAGCAACACCAAATTCATCTTCAATTTCCACAAGTCAAATGGATTTGCCAAACTTGGACGCTTGAAATACCACTATAATATAGCACCAACATCAATCTTATGCTAAAAGTCTCTCAATCTTTGGCTCTGACATCAATTGTTGCAAGAAAACACCTGTGGATCGTCAATGCAAGCGAAGTAAAATTACCAAAAAAAAAAAAAAAGAAAAAAAAAAAAAAAAAAAACGAAAGGCATGAGAATTTATGTATTTTGGTAACGTGCCTACATATACCGAGCAATGATAGAAAACTTTATTCTTTACCAAATCAAGAGAAGTCAAGAGGAAGAGGATAAGGCCTACATATGTCTTCTACCATACAACGGAAATCTCGCCCATAAATCTCCGAAAGATATGCATCTTTACATGTGTTCCCTTTCCGTAGACAATATGCCTACATTCATGACCGTATGGGCATGTTTTGCATTTATCACAATAAATAATGGTAAAAAAGAAATCATTACAATTTACCATGATGTTAATTGCTGTGCAGTAATGAAAATAACAGGCGTAATACATGCGATGATGGATTATGACGCTAAATGGAATTGTCAAGGGACTCGAATCTTGCACTAACAATAGGTCCGAGTAATTCATCGCAATTTGACTCGGTGTAGAAGTAATTACCGTCTCTGCGAAACTTTTTACCGTGGTAAACGGAAAAGAAACGAGCCCTAAGGAAATTAGGCTTCACACGTGCCAAAGGGGAGAGAGGAAGACCTCCCTACGAGGGAACGCAAACACGTATACAACAAACATAAATCAAGACCGACGGATCTTTGGGTCTTCCAAGATTTAATAAGTTGATCTCAGCTGTCGATTAGGTCCCACAGACATTTGACATGCAAGGGTCGACCCGAACGAACCATTCCGGCCATCTGAAAGAGACACATATAAAATGGACGGTTTAGATCATTTAAGGAAGACTTGAGCCATCTATATTTGTTGGGGGTTATTCATGGGTACCTTGTCCATAGCTTTTATCTGATAATCCTAGCCATCCATCCATGGCCCGAAAAAATGGATAACAAATAACTAATTGCAACTTTTGATGGATCGGATCACCTATCATGATTTTTGCATGGTAGGCTGTGAAACATGTGCTGGACCTGATGAGCGGTCAGTGTCATTTGTTGGACTGACCTACTGCCCTAATGCGACTAGGAGCACTGTAGCTGTAACTTGTAGTGCTCAGAGCACTGGAACCATATTGGTCAAGTAAAACTGAACCTAAATGTCAAAGGACGACTTTTGACAGTGACGGGCGAATTCATAAAAGAAAAACTTTGATGCTCTGGTAGGGTATGATGGTTGATGCGCAGTCACTTATAAATTGCTTGGGTGCATTCGATTAAGTGACCGTGAAGAAAAAATTTACACTCATTTAGCTGTCTGACTATTGGATCAGTGGACATTTATTAGATGGCGAGAAATGAAAATATCTAATAAATTTCCACGAGCATATATGTATCAAAAGTTCAATATTTTCAACCAATCCGATTTCGGGACAGTGATTTAGTGACATTGGATTCCACAATTTAGTGAGTTAATTTTGAGCTACTGTGTGCCATGAACTTAGGTTTTGAGTGCATGCATATCAGCATAACTGCATAGCCAGAGTACCTTATAAATGGTCCAATCAAGTGTCAGGCTGGTCATGGATGCCTCAAGTTTCCTTACGCGCGTGATTTCAAGCATGCGGAGCCCATGGGTTGATGATTTCTTCCAATAATGCTTCTTTGAATTGACTAGCATTTTTAGTTGAAATACGAGTATGGACGATGGGTAATGGCGTTTTCTGTATGAATATTTGGACCTGTGATCTTGACCATCTGTTGGAGCCCACCGGAATGGACCGTCCTTGGAATTTTTCTCTATAGTACCATCCGTACTACAACTACGGTCCACATGCATCTGCCATTAATTACACACACGCAAGTAGTGGCTCGGCTAAGATGGTATCTATGTACAACCAGATGCAACTAGTGGCTCGGCTAAGATGGTATCGATCCCTAGCAGGGGTGGTTAACATGGAGCGTATGTACTGACATGGGTGTGTACTAACAATCTAACTTATAAAAAAAACTGAGACTGCGTGAGAGCTTATGCATTATGGATAATGGACATGATAGAATCAATCGATGCACAAGATATGCCAAAAGTACTCGAAAGTAGTCCATCAATAGATCTTTGAATATGGGACAATTATGGGGAGGGTATAGACCATCTTCATATATGGGCATCAGATGGACGTGTCTAAATCCTCGGGGAAGATTCCCTGGGAAAACTACTTTGCTGAAAGAAAGAAGTTATGTGAGGGCACCTATATCCAAAATTGTTGTGTAACGTTAACTTGATGCACTCATAATGTCAAATTCTCTCAAGAAGTCTTATGCTGTGCAACTACATGCTCAACTAGTCATGTCATCCAACAAAAGTTTCAGTTAGGTTTGTGGAGCCTTCATGGCATCAGAAGTATCGGGATCAACTAAGATTGAATCAACATGTTCACGGCGGGCAAATTGGGAAGAAGTGATCCATGGATCAGATTTCATCTACTTCGATTTCAGAAGAAAGGAGGACCAAGGTAGAAATCATCATCAAGTTTTGATTTAAAGATTATCTCGTTGGTGAATTTCTTAGAAAGACCTTCTAATACATATATGAGGTCATCTTGTTGGAAGGATGGAAAAACAGAGGATGATGAAGAAGGCGTTAGGGTTTCAAGAGTAAGGAAGCAAGGAAGAAAGCTTGAGGAACGAGAAATGTGTTCAAATGGTATATATATCGGCCAAAATCGGGTGTACTAATTTGATGTAATCATGATCCTGTATGGTACGATGTTCATACATGTGTCACTGTGGAAATAGCTATCTATCCAAAAAAAGGAAGGTACGACCGCCATTCAAAATTATCTTAGTCATGCATGGTAATTGAGGTGTCGCCATGTGTCCTACAAAACGACTGCATTTATGAGGGGTCACACATCACTGTCACCTTTTTCCAAAGGCGAAGCTGCATGGGGGTAATGTTGTACTCTATTTCTATCTATTCCTATGAGAGCCAATTAAAGAGAGACATGTAATGTCGCATGACATGCGTAGTGTATCTAAAATTCATTGAGGCACTTGAAGAGGATTTTGCAGGTATACAGGTGGCATGTATTGAGCAATGCCATGTCATCCATAAAGCACTAGTGACCGAGTAGAACGTGATCAAGTCAGCAAGGAGACTTGGTGTAACACCCCAAACTTTTCAATACTCGAGTATTGAAAGTTCTTGAGTGTTATCATTAAACTTAACTTAGTATATACATGTGTACGATACCCATTTAATTATCCTAACTTTACGCCTATTCTCCAACATGAATCTGACCGTTGGAATGATCTTCATCCATGGATCAAGTCATCCGGCCATTGATTTTAAGACAGGACCATCATATATCTAAGTATCCCTGCCTGTTCATCATAACTAACCCCTCAATTAAATATGCACTGCTAGATAGAGACATATGACTGTCCACTTTGATTTTGGACCACTCAATCGTAATAAACTAGCTACTTGATTTCCACATCCGCACGTACACATATCAAGTTGAGATTTTAATCTGTTCATCTTGTTCATCACCTATGAATATGCTTAACACACTGTCAAAACTACATTCTGAGAAACTTACGCATGTGAACAAGTTACTTGAATGTAATGGCATACATGTTTTACCTCTTGATCACTCCAAAAACTCACTTGTGCTCATCCGTTCACAAAACCGACCGTACAACCACCTACATACATGATCAGAGTACTAACCATCAAGTTTTTCTATTTTTAACATGTCATCTGACCATCCATCATATTTGGATCCGCCAAATGGGCCGCCTAAATATCAAACTGAACTGCTTAGTTTGAAGATCGTAAGGGATATACCACAACTACCGGTTGAGTACTTTATTAGATATATGAAAGCGTTGATTTAGACCTCGTGACAATATATTCCATTAAAAAAGCATCTTCGTAATCTGTAAGCGATCAAGGCCCAAAATGGGGCGATGGAAAGAGAATGAAAAATAAAGAATGTTTGTCAAATTTCAATGCATTTGGATGATGTAGTCCAACGTTATGGATGGTGGAAGTTGGAAAAATAAAAGATGAAAAAATCGTAAATACCTAATACCATTAACCTATACCCCTGAATTCTAGATCATATAGTTCTCATGATCCGTTTCATATGAAATTTTATACTATGCCTATTTATCATAAATTAACCATTCACGTTGAATTTTAACCTTTAGATCATTGTAAAAGTGACCCAATTGACAAACCAGCTCCTTAACCATTGATTTTAGTATCCATCAAGTGAAGAAATGTCATGGGTAGTCGTAGTAGGATATTTCCCTTCGTATGAACGATTTGGATTTTTCATCATATAGATCAAGTGTAAAATATGAGAACCCCACCTTAGTAAGCTTTTACTTAGCTGTGAAGTTATCCCTTTTAGGTTTACCAACTCTTCTTAAATATAGAGCTTCCAATTGACCCACTTTATACTGTTAATCACAACTCAAATTTGGATCACGCTTTGGCCTCATACGACTACGAGGTTATACAAAAATTTGCGACCCGATCTATAATCCTACACCGTTGAATGTTGACTGCCTTAAAGCCAATTCCTTCCTTATGGCATAACGGGTGAAATTTTAGATTTAGGCTTTTCCTACCATCGATTAACCATGAAACTTT
Organism: Magnolia officinalis; assembly: GCA_021015155.1. NCBI lineage: Eukaryota > Viridiplantae > Streptophyta > Magnoliopsida > Magnoliales > Magnoliaceae > Magnolia > Magnolia officinalis. The sequence continues at coordinate 52,810,791 of JAJHSJ010000008.1, forward strand.
GTCAAATCGTTTTCCTATCCTGACTACACATTTCTCCTAAAATTGGGCCTTGATCATTAAGTGTGGACCATTAATTGAGATCAAGTTCGTTTTGGTACCCATTGGGAGAATTTTCAAGATAAGCCAATTTAAATTTCAGATTACTAAGAAAATCATATACACTGGATCTATTCGACGACCCTAACACAATGGATGAATTAGATTTAAAGAAAAATCGTCAAAAAATGGTAAACTGGAGAAACCCAATCCAAGTGGAATGTAAAACACACCCTTGTTGAGTGTCAAATATTCCATATTCTCTCCTATTGATATCTTGGTTTTATGAACATGATAATGCTTAATGATATATTTTATACATGTTTGTGTTGCAAGGTGAATCTGAGAGCTTAGATTGAAAAGAATGTTAAAAGCATTGATTTGATGCTCAAGAATCACCAAGGCAAGGGATGGATCTTATAAGACCAAGATTGAAGAATTCACATGCCAAAAATCCAAGGAAACCAAGTGAGAATGAAGAGAATTAAAGATTTGAAGTGAAGAAAAGGAATTTACGTGAAATTCGACAAGCCCAAGATCTGGTTCGATTAGCCCAAGTTCTGATTCGACTAGGCCAGGAAACTTCGGCTTGAACTCCAACAACATTATCTTTCAAAAGTGACTGTCGAAAGATGACCTTTGACCAGTCGAAGATTGCTCTCGACTAGTCGAAGGTTACGTAGATTTTACCTGGACTGCGTAAATTTGAGGCGGTTTCTGAACTTTTTCCAACTCGATACAAAAGTTGGAGTTCCCCAATTATAAATAGGAAATTCTAGATGCTCCAAAGCATCTTCTAGGGTTTAAGGAGTGGAGAAAAAGGGTGGAGAGCTTCCGCCAAGAGTTTTTCTTCTTCTTCCTTAGTTATTTTTATGTTTTATTTAAGTATTCTTAGTTCAATCATGTCTATGGTTGGCTAAATCTCTTAACTCGGGCTAAGAGGTGAAGCTTGTAGTGTGATTGGAATATTTACTTCGCTTTGATTCTTATTTATGTTGAACTTCATTTATTTCTAATTTGATTTTAAGAAATATTTTCAGTTCTCGACGGTTTATTGTGACTTAAATTACAATAGACGCCGCGACAGTTGAGAATATTTTTTTTTCTTATTTGAGATTGTGGGATTGGTAAATCTGTTGTTCACCATCGTCTCCTGGGCATAGTAGGGTGATGGAATCCCTTCCAATCCTCGCAATCCTCATCCATTGAGAATTAGGTCAATGAAAGTTCAGATTTGATTTAATTGCTATATTTTCCAATTGGATAGGATTTGACCTCGGTCTCACTGAGATTATTACTACATCACGACCCTATACTTGGGGTTGTGAACAAGTTTTTGGCGCCGTTGTCGGGGACTACGGTTGTACTTTTTGAATTTAATTAGTTTTAGAATTAAGTTAAGATAGGATTAACTTTCTGTTTTATTTTTAGTTTAAGAATTTTTCTACTTTGTTTTTAAAAACTAACTTTGTTTTCTGTTATGTAGGATTCTAACATAGAAATCTCCAATCTGATAACCTCTTTCTAATTCTCTCTCTTATTTTTTTAGATATCTTATTTGTTTTAGTTTCCTTAGCTTTATTTCTTAGGTTTATGTTTAATTACTTAAAGGTTGCGAGTGTTTCATGCCCAAGTGGGTTTGTGACAACACTCGACGTCTCTTAAGTGAAGGAGGATTACTCGAAGGGCTGTCTATCCATCACCGGATTAGACACCACTTGAGATCCTCAGAGTCGATAAAAGTGATGGTTGCAAATCAACCTCAATCTCTAGTTGAGGAAATTCATAATGAGAATGAGGTGCACAATGCACCCCCGTCCCGTACCTTACGAGATTTCTTACAACCGGGAAAGGCGAGCACACCTTCCTATATGATTTTTTCAGAAATTACAGGAAATATAGATATCAAGCCAGGAGTGACCCAACTCCTTCCAAAGTTCCATGGACTTAAATATAAAAGTCCATATTTACACTTGAAAGAGTTTGACGAGATAATGACTACTTTATATTTTCCTAATGTGTCTGAGGACATGACCAGGCTGAAACTCTTTCCTTTATCATTAAAAGAAAAGCTAAGACGTGGTTGCATTCACTACGTTCACAATCTATTGGCAGATGGAATGACATGACAAGGGAGTTCATAAAGAAATTCTTTCAATATCATAAGAAGAACACTATCAGAAAGTCGATCATGAACTTTGCCCAAAAGGAAGATAAAACATTCTTCCAATGTTGGGAGCAATTCAAGGATCTTATCAGTTCATACCTACAACACGGTTTTGAAACATGGCGCATAACAAATTTCTTCATGAAGGACTAACATCTTCCATGCACCAATTTGTCGAGACAATGTGCAATGGGGAATTCATGAATAAAGATGTCGATGATGTATGGGATTACTTTGACAAACTCGCTAAAACCGCATAATCATGGGACATCTCCCCAAGACCTAACATCACTTCTAAAGCCTATTCAATCAAAGGAGAAGGGCGGAATATATATTTTAAAAGGAAGATGACATAAATATTGAAGTGACTAATCTCATAAGGAAACTCGAGGCCATGAAACTTAAGAAGGATAAGGCTAAGGAAGTTATTTGCGGAATTTGTGCTTGTAATGTTCATACAACTAAAAATTGTCCAACAATACCTGTTTTTTAGGAAATATTGAATGAGCAATCGAATGCTGTAAAAACTACCAGAGGCCTTTCAAAGGAACCACCTCAAATACTTACAACTCCAGCTGAAGAAACCATCCAAATTTCAGTTGGAGGAATAGACAAACTACTACTCCTTAAGGAATCCTTAACCATTTTTTGGATTAAAGGAAATCTCAAGAGGACCCGGTTCTAAAACATATTCAAGACTAAGAGCTACTCAACCAGAATACGACACAAGCATTCCAAGATATCAAATCGGCAATAAGAACAATTGCATCGTCCATTCAAAGAATAGAGTCACACTTAGCAATTGGGGAGAAAAGGGATGCTTTCGACTCAAGCTCTCCCCAATCTAAAACCACAATGTGAAATCAGCGGCCCAAGCTCTTCAAATCCAATGGAGCAAGCCAAGTCTATCACCACTCTTAGGAGTGGAAAAATAATTGCAAATCTATTTCGGTAAGGGCTGAAAAGTCTAAGGACCCAGAAGAAGACACAAATGATAGACATATCACTACTCCACATGCATTAGAACCGGAACCTTTGAGCAAGCCGATTGCTCCATTCCCCCAGCGGTTGATTGTACCAAAACCTCTAACCAACTTACAGGATATTCTATAGGTGTTGAAACAAGTGAAGGTCAACATCCCTCTTCTGGATGCTGTGAAACAAATTCTTTCCTATACCAATTTGTTGAAAGACTTATGCACAACCAAGAGGTGACAAAGTATCAAAAAGAAAATTTTTCTGATAGAAAAAGTGAGTGTCATCCTCAAGCAAGATATGCCACAAAAATATAAAGATATCCTCAAGCAAGATATGCCACAAAATTATAAAGATCTAGGTAGCCCCACTATCACTTGTATAATTGCGAATCACCAAATTGAGAACACACTTCTTGACTTGGGGGTGAGCGTAAATTCGATTCTTTATTCGGTCTACAAACAACAAGGTCTAAGTGAATTAAAACCCACCTAGACCACATTACAACTTGCTGATAACTCAGTTCGTGTATCGAGGGGGATGATTGAGGATGTGTTAGTCCAGGTTGATAAATTCTACTATCCGGTAGATTCTATCATTATGGATACTCAGCTCATCGCAGATATGGGCACTTAAATCCCTGTCATACTTGGCCGCATATTCCTTGCTACATCCAATGTTATCATCAATTGTAGAAATGGGGTCATGAATTTGTCTTTTGAAATATGACATTTGAGCTCAATATCTTTTCAACATGACCAGACAGGCAAAGGATGATGATGAGGCCCACAACATTAATGTGATAGACTCTTTCGTGGAAGATAGAACTCTAATGACCTTATCCTCTGACCCTTTAGAGAAGTGCTTGGCCCACTCCCCTGTTTTAGATGATGACACAATTAGGGAGATAGATGTCATGCTCGATGTTACGCCGGTACTTGAAGTTAACCGGTGGAGGCCACGATTTGAAGAATTACCCTAAACAGATGTAGTGCCTCTACCATCTAACCTCAAAACATTAAAGCTTAACCTAAAACCTTTGCACTCTAATCTCAAATATGTTTATTTAGGTGAAGATGAGACATACCCAGTGGTGCTTTCTTCCTACCTTGAGCAAGAACAAGAAAGTGTGTTTATTTCTACTCTCATTAAGCAAAAAGGAGCCCTTGGATGGTCGATTGCGGACCTTAAGGGAATCGACCCATTGATTTGTACTCACCACATTCATCTTGAGGATAATGCGAAGACCTCCCGGCAATCACAATGTAGATTAAATCCAAATATGAAGGAAGTGTTTAAGGCTAAGGTACTTAAGTTGTTGAATGTGCGTATTATATACCCCATATCCGATAGCCAATGGGTGAGTCCAACTCAGGTGGTTCCTAAGAAGTCCGTAATCACCATCGTAGCCAATGCCAACAACGAACTTGTGCCAACTAGAGTTACTACTGGTTGGAGAGTGTGCATTGACTACAGAAAGTTGAATACTGTCACGAGAAAGGATCACTTTCCTTTGCCCTTCATTGATCAAATCTTAGAAAGGCTAGCTGGTCACTCTTACTATTGATTCCTTGAAGGATATTCAGGATACAATCAGATAGAGATAGCGCTTGAAGATCAAGAGAAGACAACATTCACATGTCCTTATGAAACCTTTGCTTACTGAAGGATGTCATTCGAACTGTGTAATGCCCCTACCACTTTTCAGCGATGCATTTTGAGTATTTTTTCTTACATGGTGGGACAATATTTAAAAGTCTTCATGGATGACTTATCTATCTTTGGTCCATCCTTCAGTGAATGTTTAGAAAATCTAAAAAATGTGCTGAAGCGATGTGAGGAAAGAATTTGATACTAAATTGGGAGAAGTGTCATTTCATGGTTATTAAGGGAATTGTTCTTGGACATATCATCTCGTCCAAGGGAATTGAGGTAGATAAGGCTAAAATTGATCTTATCTCTAACCAACCTCCACCCAAGAGCATACAAGACGTGCGATCCTTCTTAGGACATGCCGAATTTTACAGATGATTCATAAAGGACTTTATTCACCTCTCTTGTCCTTTATGCAATCTACTTCAAAAGGATGTACCATATGTGTGGACCGACCAATGCTAGGAAGCTTTTTTTAAGCTCAAGGGTATGTTGACCACCGCTCTTATCATGCAACCACCTGACTAGAGCATTCCTTTTACTTGCATGTTATTCACTATGCAAGTAGAACTTTAAATCATGCCCAAGTGAATTACTCTACTATGGAGAAGGAACTCCTAGCCATAGTATTCACTTAGGACAAATTTAGGTCCTACTTAATTGGATCTAAGATCATCATCTACACTGATCATGCGTCACTCAAGTACCTTTTTTCTAAGAATGATGCTAAGCTCGCTTGATAAGATGGATCCTCCTACTCAAGGAATTTGATTTGAAAATACGAGATAAAAAGGGAATAGAGAACGTAGTGGCTGACCATCTTTCAAGACTTGACCTTCTTGATTCCCTTGAGACGACACCTATAAATGACATGTTCCCTGATGAACAACTGTTTAAACTCTCCCACTTACCTTTGTTTACTGATATTGCTAATTATCTTGCCACAGGTTTCACGCCAACACATTGGACTGCGCAAGATAAGAAAAAAATTCTTCAATGAAGTTCGTAAGTTCTTTTGGGATGACCCATATTTATGTAAATATTGCCTAGACCAAATTCTAAGGATTGTATGCCAGACAATGAACACTAAAGTGTCATCTCCTACTGTCACTCTCAGGCCTGTGATGGTCACTATGTTTTGATAAAAAACCACAACCAAAATTCTGCAGTGTGGCTTCAATTGGCCCACTATGTTCAAGGACACTCATGAGTTCTGAAAAGCTTGTGAGAGTTGTTAGAAATTGAGAGCGTTATCCTGTCGAAATATGATGCCTCTGAATCCCATATTGATTATTGAATCATTTGACTGCTGGGGCATTGATTTCATGGGGTAATTCCCCCAATTGTTTGGAAATTTATACATTTAGCAGTAGACTATGTCACTAAATGGGTCGAAGTGATCTCGTTCCGGAATAATGACCATCGAATGGTTATCATATTCTTAAAAGAAAACATCATTTCCTGGTTCGGAACGCCTTAGGCCATCATTAGTGATGGAGGTTCACTCTTTTACAATAGGCCATTTGTGAACTTAATGAAAAAATATGGTATTTCTCATAAAGGGAGCACTTCATACCACCTACAGATAAGTGGGCAAACTGAGATTTCCAACAGGGAGATTAAACATATTTTGGAGAAACGGTTAACCCCGATCGCAAGGATTGGTCAATCCGTTTGACTGATGCTTTATGGGCATACCGTATAGCTTTTAAGACCCTAATCGAAATGTTTCCCTTTAGACTCATCTATGGGAAAACTTACCACTTACCTGTGGAGTTGGAACATAAAGCCTATTTGGCCATCAAAAAACTGAATTTTAACCCGGACAACTGTAACACTCCGTACCTTCAGTGCAAGGGGTGTTACCTTTTAAACCCACACTAAACTAAAACAAACTTAGGTTAACTAAAAACTTGAACTCGACATACACAGGATGGGGATTCCGGTCAACGTTAAAAGCCACCCATCAAGGCCTCCAAGAGCCAGAACACGCTTTATGACAGTCAGGGAGGTGAGACTACTCGAACACTCTAAATTAAAGCCATTATGTTAGTTAATACTGCTGCAACACACTTGTCACCAACACATGAGAACTAGTTAGTGACAAACCACGCTTTCATCATAACCAGTACCTGATATTAACCGTTGAAAATGAGTATCAGGTCCAACCGATCAACAGATCACATCACATGGGCCAAAAATAGCCGAAAGAAGAGCATAACAGTCCACCTGGGCCTCACCTTCACCCCAGTATGGGCCAAGGTCCCCGTGAAGGGTTCCTAATACAATAGACAGAATAGATTGCGACACTAGCATTTCAGTGGGTCCCTGCACGACGCGTGTACACCAAAAACACTTAGGTGCGAAGTGCACCAAATTCCTTAGCTCTGTCAAACATACCTTGACCGACCCTTTTGCAAAATGCAAATACCTCCCGCTAACAGAGATTTAAACCGACATTGTTTGAGCTCCTAGGTGGCTCACCATGATCACTTTCCGGGCCATCCGGTCCGTTCAATTTCTCTATAGGGCCCGGATTAACAAAATGGTATAGCCGTTTGATCACTTGTAAGCTGACGGGGGAGATGGATTGCCACCGTCCATCCTTGCCAAAAAATGGCCCGACCCGAGCCTGTGAAAGGAGAGAGAGAGAGAACTGACTTCCTCTTTGGGAAGGACAAAGCTTAGCAGTCCACGGTAAGGACGATCACAACCATCCATCCCTCTCTCTCGTTGGCTATATAAAGGGCCCTGTAGTACTAGGAATTGATGTCAAGCGAGAGGAAAAAAGAGAGTGTAAGAAAGAAGAACAAAACAGAGAGTCGTTTCCTCTGTTGTAGCTCAAATACTGGGAAAGCATCCACCCATCCGAATCAGGTAACGAAATACCTTCCTTCTTCTCCCTTACACTGGACTGATGGGCTAGATTCACAGGCTGAAAACAGCCAACTAATGGTTGTGTTTCGGGCTAGGAGAATGCCAGACAATGTCTGTATGAGGTGCCGAGTTCATGCCATGGCTGGATTTCATGTTGAATCCAGACCAAGCAGTGGTCATATGTCAGGTAGACATCAGGTCCATCAATGAACAGTCGTGAAATACATCTAGTAAAGGCCATGGACAGAGTGTCCGGTCAATGCGGGATCAGGCCAAACGATGGCCATGATTCGGGCCAAAAACTGATAAGAGAAGACCTATTTTGGACTGGAGCTGAGCTGGTTCATGGCTCTGTCCCAGGCCAAAATCCGACCCAACCGCGACACCCGTCTCGAGCTAGAACCCGGCCAAACAATGGCCGTATGTTAGGCCACGAGCAGGGTAGTAACGAAGCTCTATTTGAGCTATGAACAGACGGAGATCAAAGTCATGCTCAAGGCCAGAAATCAGTTGAATAGGGCCCTTAAGTAGGCTGTAAAGGAGGCCAAAGTCAGGCCGATCAATGGCCCCACTTCCAGCTGAAGCACTGTTAGGAAGGAATGCTGTTCTAGGCTAAATGCTGGAAGAATGTTAGGCTGAAAACGAGCCAAGATGTGACCCTGTTTCCAGTCAGATATCAGGCCATGACAGTGACCATGAGCTGGCTGCAAATAGGCAGGGAGATCGGCCCTCCAGTGGGGTTCGTTTAAGCCAGAAATCAGGGCCAGAGATTGTCTTCCAAAAAAAAAATGGCTCGCAACAAGGAAACCGTTCATGCACGTCTGCATGCTGGTGGGTTGCGTAGGACGTGGGCCTCACTAAATGCAGGTGGGCCTCACCCAACGTTAGTGGGCCAACCCTGACTGTGAGCCCTGCATTGATCATGGGCCCCACCAAATGCAGATGGGTTGCTCTAATGCCAGGCCACCATGGGCCATTTGAGTTTGGACCGTCCATCAAGGATATTATATCCAGAAAAGGGCCCTGGGCTGGACGTCCTTCATTGACGTCCAGTATTGGGCATTAACAGTAAAAAAGAAGCTATGGTGTTGTAGTGTAATAGTATTATATGCATAAGTATACATGTATGTAATTGCATACGTGGTATCCCCACATGGGACCCACCTTGATATGTGTATTTCCATGACCTCACCGTCCAGATTGTTCGACGGTGGGTACCCAGTTTGTTGTATGTGTTTTGTCCCAGCAGTCCATTGCTTGGATGGTGGGCCAACATGCCACATGGTCACGACAATTGCTACATCCACGCCAGCAAATCTGTGGGCCACGCACTATACAAATAGTTGGGTCACAACAGATATATCGGTGGGCCCTACCATGTGCTAGTAAGCTACACTGTGTTGGGCCGCACGTTGAAAGCTGGTGGGCTGTACGAATGTCGTGGGCCACCCTGCTGCATATCCACACCGTCCACTGTTTTGCCAGTTGGGCGAAATCCACCTACATCATCCAAAAGACCTAGACGGTGGTTGTTGGACTCTTCAACGGTCTATATATATATATATATATATATATATATATATATATATATATATATATATATATATATATATGATACATGGATAGATGTATACGTGGTGGGCCCCACATGGGACGCACCTGTGAAGTGAATAAACGGTGTATGTATGCACCTGGACGTTGAAACAGAGGATATTTTATATATATAGCTGAACGCTCACCTGCCAACCAGTTCACATGCACTACCTGCAAATTTTTGAGATCTCATCATATCTGATGAGTCGGGAAAATCTGAATGGTCCACATGGAGCAGAACCTCATGAAACCCCCTGGTTCCAATTTTTACTGTGAACCAAAACTTCGGTGGGCCATGAAAAATGTAAACAGTTTCTCCCCTTGAATTGAAATTATCTTTGCTATGGGCCACAAGAATCTTAGATCAGGGTGAAAATTCACCCCCCAAGGTTTTTGGAATTCCGCCTCTTATGGACCGTTCGGATTCGACACCCATGTCACGTGTGTAAAGGTGTGCACGAGCGTTGGTGCGTAGGTGGGCATGCCTCATATTTATATACTATGCAGATAGCATGGTGGGTCCTACGCGTGGGGACCCACCTTATGGATACCCTTTACATTTGAGCCATCCATCTGGTGGGCGGACTCGTCCTAAGGGTCTGAGAAGGAAATGGGGCAGATCTAGTAATCAAGTGGGCCCTGACCAGGCCCAGTTTGATTATAATAGGGACTCATGCTTGAGCTTGGTCACCCATGATTACAGCCCAAGACAACCTTGGTTTAAGGGTTCCAAACCTCCACTTAACCCCAAGGATTTAACCTTGTGGCTCACTATCTATTATGAATGGTATTGTACAGGGAAATACGGGAGCGGTGTAAACCCACTACATTCTCACAAAAACTTGCATCTAGAAGCGCTCTACGATTCAACTGGTGATGATTTCTTTCCCCTTAAGCTTTCCACCCTTAACTAGACCAGAAATAACAGCTTTATTAGTATAAATAGCTAGCTAAACTAATGATAAACCGTGTGTGGAAATAAACTGTATTCACTTGATTTATTTGTTTAACATGATAATTCTCATGCTTACTATCAGTTAGATTCTTAATTCCTCTAACTACCTAAGTGAATAATCTAGTCATTTATGCCAGGTAAATTCAGTTGTTGTATATTGATAGGTGTTGAGGGTCAAATATTACATATCAAACCCTAGTTATTTCCTGGATTTACGAACATGGTACTGTTTAACGGCCCAATTTAATCATGTTTGTGATGCAGGCTGTATTTAGGAGTCGTGGTTGAAAAAGGCCACTAAAAACATGGATTTAATGTTCTAAAATCACCAAGGCAAGGGACAGACCCCAAGGGACCAAGATCAACGGATTTACACGCCAGAAATCCGAGAAAATTAAGAAACTGAAGCTCAAGTGGCCCGAAATTGGCTCAGAATGCAAGATCATAGGGTTTCCACCATCCATTCGGCTCGAAACATTATACAGGACTTAAGGACTTCAAATTAACCGTACATGTCAAATTCCAGCCCTCGGATCCCTGTGGAAGTGGCCCAACGGACAGAACAGCCCATGAATCTGTGATTTAGGGCCCACCTGATACCTGGATATGCTTCAATTCAAGTCTCAACCCATTAAATGAGCTGGAAAAGCGGATGGACGGAGAAGATTTCTAAAAACATCACGGTGGGACCCATTTACATGGGATGAGGGTGCATAACACACGTGCACTAGAGGTGCACTGAATGTAAGGTCTGGTCAAACCGACTTTGACCCGTGCCCGCCCGAGTTTCAAACAGAGAACGGAAGTCGCTGTTTCCCTTTTCGCATGGGCCGTTCGCTGATCTGTCATTGGCCCACCATCATTGTGTGACTTGATGATCGGAGTCGTTCATCATCTCTAGAGGGGGGCTGTGACCCTCACTTAGGTGGAAGTTTTCTAAGAAGAAGCATGTAACGGATTTCAACCATTCGGATGCAGGCGAACGGTCAGGTGATAATTTTGTGGGCCACACCAAAATCAATATAAAACTAACTACTCTCGACCAGTTTTTCGAGTAGAGCACAATGGACAGTGTGGATTTGTCAGCCGACGCTGTTCATGGGCCCCACCAATGTCACAGCGTAAGCTGTTTACGCATGCCCTGTTTTTTTGTCTGAAACCATCTAATTTTGGGGTGGTTGTACACCCATCGTGATGGTCGGATGACCGATCTGAACCGTCCATCATGCGGGTCTGTCCATAACGCCCCAAGAGATGTTATTCTTTTGGACAGAATCAAAGGAACAGAGGAGTTGGGAGGCTCCGTTTTTGGTTGCGTGAGGGTTGCGCAACACTCCAAACCGACTCCACTACGCATGGTTCTGCGTAAAGACCTCCAGCTGTCTCCACCGTCCGCATCTTACGCACTCCTCTCCACCGCCCTTTTACAGCTGCTATAAAGAGAAAGAGAGAAGAGGGGGATTGAGGCTTCGAAGGGGAGAGGGAGAGAAGAAGAGAGAGAAAGATAGAGATAGTATTTTTCTTCTTATGTTTACATGGTTTCCTTGAGATTTTGGAGAGTTAGCCTCATCATGTCAGGCTAAACCTCTTAGCTAGGATTAAGAGGTGAAGCTTGTAGTGTGATGGGTGATCTCTATGGTCTTTATTCGTGTTATGAACTGCTTTAATCATTGTTTGATTAACAGGGATATTTACAGTCCTTAATGGTTTATTGTGACTTACATTACAGTAGATCTGCGATGGCTTGAGTATTTTCCTTTTCCTTTATTTTGATTATGAAATCAGGAAGCCCTATTGTTCACCATCGTCTCCTGGGCACGGTTGGATGACGGAATCCTTCCTAACTTTCATACATCACTCAGATTGGCTGTGAATTGGGTTAATTATGTTGTTTGCTTTGTCTCATGGGTATGGTTTTGTGATGGAATGCATTCTAATTTACACCCGTCTGATCTCTTGAAAACTAGATTAAATGAAGTTCAGAATTGATTTTTAGGTTATATCTTCCAACTGGATGAGGATGGGACTCGAAGTCCAGTTGAGTTCATGAATCGATCGTAGATCTCCCTGATCTCTACAAGTGGATCCTCTGAATCCCTAGTTTCTTACCTTTAAATTTCACAAGTTTTAAATTATTATTTTACCATTATTCCCTCTTATTCACTCAGTTTAGATTTCGTCTTATTCTAGTTCTAGATCTATTTAGTTTCAGATTACGTACAGGTTTCAGTCCCTGTGGATTCGACCTCGGTCTCACCGAGTTTATTACTACATCACAACCCTATACTTGGGGAGTGGACAAGTTTTTGGCGCTGTTGCCGGGGACTGACGGCTACGTTTTCTGAATTTAACTAGTTTTAGGATTAGTTTAAGATTAGGACTTTCCTAATTTTTAGGATTTTAATTTTAGAATTTTCTAATTCCAAGCTTTCCTTTTGACTTTAGAGATTTTCTATTTCATTTTAAGTAACTTTCTACTTTTATTTTTTAGTTTTGGATAGTTTGTTTTCCTTTTTAGAAACTAACCCAACTTTCCTGTTTTGTAGGATTTTGAGATAAGCTTCTAAATTGGTAATTCCTTTCTTAATTTCTCCCTTTCTATTTCTAGATTAGGATTTGTCTTCCTTTTTAGCAAGTTTCTAATTCTAACTCTTTTAGAATTTAACTTTGTTTCCTATTTTATTTTTAGAAATTTTCTATTTGTAATTTAAAACTTCTGTTTAGAAACTAATCTTCCTGTTTTGTAGGCATTTAAGATAGAAACTTCTAAGTCGGTTTTAACTTAGGAACACCAAATCTAGTAACTTCTTTCCAAATCCTCTCTTTATTTCTAGATTTTTATTTCATTTATCTCTTTTAGGTCTAAGTTTAGAATATGAATTGAGGTTATGGCTGCAAATCAACCTCAAGCACTACCTCCACCTGAGAATGAGGAAGTCCATGATGAGAATGAGGTACATCAAGCACCTGCCTCGTACTTTACGCAATTATTTACAACCGGCGGGGGTGAGCACTCCCTCATGTATGGTTTTTCTTGAGAATACGGGACATATGAATATCAAGCCAGGGGTGATCCAACTCCTTCCTAAATTTCATGGGCTTGAATATGAAGAACCGTATCTACACTTAAAAGAGTTTGATGATATTATAACCACTTTATATTTTCCAAACGTGTCTAAGGACACAGTCAGGCTGAAACTCTTCCCCTTTTCTTTGAAATAGAAAGCTAAGACGTGGTTACATTCATTACGTCCTAGATCTATTAGCACATGGAATAATATGCAAAGAGAGTTCATAAAGAAATTTTTTCCATATTGTAAAACGAACACTCTTAGAAAATCAATCATGAACTTCGCCCAAAGGGAGGATGAAACATTCTTCCAATGTTGGGAGCGGTTTAAGGATCTTGTTAGCTCTTGCCCACAACACGGTTTTGAAATGTGGCGCATTACGCACTTTTTCTATGATTGACTGACATCCTCCATGTGCCAATTGGTTGAGATGATGTGCAATGGGGAATTTATGAATAAAAATATCAATGATGTGTGGGATTACTTGGATAAACTTGCTGAAAATGCATAATCATGGGACACATACCCAAAATCGAGTACCACTTCTAGGCCCACTCAATCAAAGGAAAGGGGCGAGTATACCTGCTAAAAGAGGATGATGATATCAATGTTAAATTGGCTAATCTCATAAAGAAATTCGAGGCCATGGAATCGAGGAAGGATAAGGGTAAGGAAGTTGTTTGCGGTATTTGTGGTTATAACAGTCACACAACTGAAAATTGTCCAACTATATCTGCCTTTCAAGAGGTTCTGACTGAGCAATCCAATGTCGTAAATAATGACCAAAGACCTTTCAATGGACCCACCTCTAATACGTACAATCTTAGTTGGAGAAATCATCCAAACTTTAGTTGGAGGAATCTTCAATCAAAATCCAAATCAGAGGAAAGCTCAAGAAGAACCAGTTCAAAATTCCATACAAGAGCTGGCTCAGGCAGTGCGAGGATTTACAGATTTTATGCAAAAGATGGATTCACGTATGACGGTTATAGAAAGGGGATGCTTCCTGCACAACCTCTCCCCAATCCTAAACTGTAGTACGAGATAAATGATCCAAGCTCTTCAAATCAGATGGAGCATGCTAAATCTATCACCACCCTTAGGAGTGGGAAGATTATTGATAAAACCCTTCCGGTTAGGCCCGAAATGCCTTAAGAACCAGAAGAGGGCAACAATGATAGATCTAGTGATGCCCCACAAAAATTAGAACTGGAACTTTTAGAGAAGACAGTTGCTCCATTTCCCCAACGGTTGGTTGAACCAAAATCTCTCTCTAACTCTCAGGATATTCTAGAGATGTTGAAACAAGTGAAAGTCAACATTCCTCTACTTAATGCCGTAAAATAAATACCTTCATATGCCAAATTCCTGAAAGACCTATGCATAACTAAAAGATGACAAAGTATTCAAAAGAAGATCTTCTTGACTGAGAAAGTGAGTGCCATCCTAAAACAAGACGTGCCGCAGAAATACAAGGATCCTGGTAGCCCAACCATATCATGTATGATTGGTAACTACCGCATTGAGCACGCACTTCTTGACGTAGGAGCGAGCGTCAATCTAATTCCTTACTCACTATACAAACAGCTAGGGTTGGGTGAATTGAAAACCACCTTAACCACGTTACAACTCGCTGATCATTCTGTTTGTATACCAAGAGGGATAATTAAGGATGTGTTAGTTCAGGTTGACAGATTCTACTACCCTGTAGATTTCATCATCCTAGATACTGAACCCGTTAATAATGGAAGCACTCAAATTCCCGTCATCCTTGGTCGCCCATTCCTTGCCACTGCAAACACAATTATCAATTGCATGAATGGAGTCATGAGCACGTCTTTTGGGAATATGACATTAGAGTCAAACATGTTTTTCAATAACGGCAGAAATTCTGAGGATGATGATGATTTCCACGACATTAACATGATTGACTCTTTCATGGAAGATAGAACGCCCCTGACCCTCTAGAGACGTGCCTGGCACACTCCCCTGACTTGGATGATGACATAATTAGGGAGACGTGTGCCTTACTTGATACTGCGCTGATACGTGAAGTTAACCAGTGGAGGCCACAATTTGAAGAATTGCCCCAAACTGATGTCGGGCCTCTATCATCTAACCTCAAGCCATCGAAGCTTGACCTAAAACCTTTACCCTCTGATTTAGAATATGCTTATTTAGGTCAAGAAGAGACATACCCAGTAGTGATTTCATCTCACCTTGAGAACAAACAAGAGAGTATGCTCATTTCTACTCTCGAAAAAAATAAAGGAGTTATTGGACATATCATCACAGATCTCGATAGGATGAATGAACTCCTTTCAACTGAATGTTTCAACTCTTTGGAGGATTGCTTGGCACACTTTGCATATGCAAACGATCCCATGATACAAGAAATAGTGAATGCCTCGCAAGATAATATCTTGGTAGTTGTCACGGACCGAGAGAACCCTTATTCTGAAGTACCTCCTCCCCCAGATCCTGAATGTTTACCATTAAAAGAGGAGCTGACAATGGAACCGAAATCTATCACTTTGGAATGTTTTGAGACTACATGGCTTCCTGAGAAGTTCTCTAAACTTTATCTACTTGTAGTCTCTGATTCATCATGGTGTACTAACTTCGAAATTTTTTCTGTCACAAGTGAATTGTATATACTTTGGACACTTCAACGATTAAAAGAAAACTTTATGCTGAGGTCCCTCAATTTCTTTGGACATTCACGCTCCAATACATCCAAGCCTACTACAAAATGGGCTTTTGGATGATCTTGTTAAAAAACCTTCTGAAAAATTTGCCAAGATACTGGTCAACAGAAGAACCTGGATACATGATTGAGTAGATTTTTCGGGCTTTCACAGTTGAGGATTATAATTTACTACTTTTATAGAATTAGGGCAGTTTTCTTTATGTTGTTCTAAGTTAGTCGGTTTTATGCCATTAGGTTAGTTTTCTTTCATGTTTTCACTCTCGTGTTGACCTTCTCTCACACTACGATCTCTTGAAAAGTCTTTTTCAATTCCTTCATCCAGGTACTATCTTCCCATCACTTCTCATTTACTTTCGTTATCCCATGTGCATGGCATGCTCATATATCTTTTTCATTGAGGACAATGTAGATTTTAGGTTAGGGGTGGGAGATTAGGTAACCTAATCAGTGTTCTCTTGGTCTTGAGCAAGTAGAAATTTGTGAAAAATTTTCAATTTTTTTTTTTTTTTTTTTTTTGGAAATTCTTGTAAATTTGATGTGATTTTGGAGACCATCTTTTGATTTAGAATTACAGGATACAGAATGTTGGTGATTTACTACTCTTGAACTTAGTTATCTGTTAGATTTCACAATTACGTTCGAATTATTAATCCATGATTAGAAGTTGTAGACATTGATTGAGTCATGATTTCACATATCACATCTCGCTTACAGATTGAGGTTCCAGTTCAATATTGAATGATTAGCTTAGTAATCATTAAGCATGGAAGGAACCAGCCTAAAAATTTTTAGCATCAGTTTATAAAGAAGAATTGAAAGGGTTGGTCAAATAATCTTCATATATAGGTTTGCTCCCTATAGATGAAGATTTGATTTCCCTAGGTTGACAATCGGAGTAGCTGGGCTACTGGTTTTCACCATAGGTTTGCTCCCTATAGTTGAAGATCTGATTCTCCTTGGCGTTACTTTAAAAGAAAAAAGAAAGTCAAAAGCTGGAAGAATGAAAGAATGATCTATGAGGCACGTTTAGTTTTGGGTGTCCTGAATTCTCTTCTTGCTTACTAATGCTATCATGAAATAGCAAAATGGATTTTAATGATGATAAGCCGAGATTCCACTGTGCACTTATGGAACTCAATGTTTAGAATTTTTTTCTTCTAATTGATGGATTAATTCTTTGAACTTGATGAGGAAGTTACCGTGTGCTTGAGTCCTGGAGAAAGTAATAACCAACATTCATGAATCTTAGAATTCGAGTACCTGGATTATTTTTCAAAAATCACTCGGGTCTACAGAAATTTTCATATAAGTCTTAACTTATTTCTCGCATACCTTGCTCGGGACTAGCAAGATGCTGTTTGGGGGTTGGGTTGAGGGTCAAATATTGCATATCAGACCCCAGTTATTTCTTGGATTTACGAATATGGTACTGTTTAACGGCCCGATTTAATCGTGTTTGTGATGCAAGGTGTATTTAGGAGCCGTGATTGAAAAAGGCCACTAAAAGCATAAATTTAATGTTCTAAAATCACCAATGCAAGGTACGGACCCCAGTGGACCAAGATAAACGGATTTACACGCCAGAAATCCAAGAAAATCAAGAAACTGAAGCTCAAGTGGCCCGAAATTGGCTTAGAATGCAAGATCACAGGGTTTCCATCATTCATTCGGCTCGAAACTTTATACAGGACCTGAGGACTCCAAATTAACCGTACATGTCAAATTCCAGCCCTCGAATCCCTGTGGAAGTGACCTAACGGACAGAACAACCCATGAATCGGTGATTTGGGGCCCACCTGATACCTGGATATGCTTCAATTCAAGTCTTAGCCCATTAAATGAGCTGGAAAAGCGGATGGATGGAGAAGATGTCTAAAAACATCACGGTGGGACCCATTTACATGGGATGAGTGTGCATAGCACACGTACACTGGAGGTGCACTGAATGCAAGGTCGGGTCAATAGGAATACATGTGTCGTTCCTTATTTCCCTTTCATATCGTAATATATGTTGTTATGACACACATACTACTAAAATCTCTCTATAGGAAGTCCTAGCAAAGGAGAGTCCGTGCTTGGGGTGTAACTAGATTTGTTGTGACATAAGTAGGCCCCTGACATGGAGGTGTTGGTTGTGGTGCTTGACCACGGGGTTTACCATCTATGTGTGGTTTCACTTAACTGACTTGGGGTGAACTTCATAACCCTTCCAAATACCGCTATTTACTCGTTTTTGAACCATTCATGCCGACATGTTTAAATTGCTACTTTAGGAAATTCAACATTTCATCCCTAGTAGGCATTGGTGGTAGCCCGTTTATGTTGAATTGATTGACCATATGTTAGTGGGTACTACATACACCCTGAGACGGTAGCCTCATGGGCCGGGGATGGTGGTAATTGGACACTATGCCCGAGCCGTCGGCCTACGCTGGGCCACGAGCTCCCCGTAGTGACCGTGAGCTCATTTAAAAGGCTAAGTATAATTGAATTAATAAACGGACTGGCTAATCATGCATACATGGCACAAACCAGCATCTATTGCTATCATACGTGATGTATGTATTGTTTCCGACTGGATGATGTGCCTTAGGTTCGATGATTGCATGGGTGATGAGCCCACTGTCCGCACGGATGGGCATCCCCGGGGTGTGAATGCATTCCATACATCCATGCATTTAATAAGACTGCATCTACTGTGTTTTGGATTATCTGTATGTCTTTTATGTTATTCTTTGTTTAGGGCGGTATTGTGTAATCTTGAGGGGAGATCACACTGAGTCGGCCACTCATTCATCAATATTCAATCGTACAGAGAACACAGGGACAGAGGGACTTGCGGAGGATCCAAAGGTGGCTGAAAACGAGGAGAGCCTTACAATGACGAGTCATACCAGGAGGCGGCTACTTATTTTGGATTAAATCAGTAGTCTACTTGCTTATTAAACATTTTAGTTCATTTTGGGTTGAGTGGTCCAAGATATTGTGACTATTTGAGTTTTATTTATACTATGTTTAGTTCCGTTAATCGCACTTTGATTAGGTTTGATTTATCCTTTTGTTTGCTAGTTAACACCCAGATTTTCAAGAGACGAGTGGTATACTCGGGTCTCAAAAATTGGGGCGTTACAACAACGGTGGCTTGTTGCGAAACTTCAGCTAAATGAACTCGAGGAAATCCAGAATGACGCATATGAGAACTTGAGAATTTACAAGGACAAGATGAAGGTGTTCCATGACAGGAACATCCTTCGAAAATCATTCTTAACCAGTCAAAAATTCCTTTTGTTCAATTCTCGGTTACATATTTTTTGGGTAAACTCCGATCTCGTTGGACTGGCCCTTTTACACTTACTAATGTCTATCCTCATGGGGCCGTTGAGATAAAGAATTCAAACAATGACAATGCTTTTAAAGTGAATAGACATCATTTAAAGCCATTTGTTGAGAAATTTGATTCAGAGGACATGTTCATACCTCTGATTGATCATGTTTACCAGGACTGACCTCTTAGTCTGATGGAGGTGTAGTTAGGTTTATTGCTTTCATAGAATTTAAGATTAGGATAGTTTGCTTTCCGTTTGTTTAGTCTTTGTGCTAACCCATCTTCACATTGAGATCCTTGGAAAAAGCCTCAAAATTCCTTTCTTCAGGTACTACCTTTCCATTACTTCACTTTTCTTTTCATTGCCTCTTGTACACTAAATACTTATATCTTTTACATTGAGGACAATGTAGATTTTAGGTTGGGGTGTGGATTAGGTAAACTAATTAGTATTTTCTTAGTTTCTGAGCAAAAATTTTAAAAAATTTCAATTTCTCAAACCAAAAACCTATTTGGAAGACGATAATTTGTGCACTTAAGAATGTTTTGAAGTATGCTAAGATTGAGATTGAACTTTGAATTGTTACAGTTTGATTAACTAAGTAACCTATCCCCTAAGTTCTTACACTCAATTGATTAAGAGGAAGTTTGAATATCATGTTAATCTAAATCACAAGACACATGCAATTTGCTTTCTGTGATTACGCTAGAATTTCTAATGGTTAGTATGTAAATCATTGATAGATGTAGAGAATTCAGTTTGGAGAATTTTATCCACCTTAAAAGATAAAAAGATCCAATTAAAAAAAATAGGAGATCGACAAAGGGGTCATATATGATGAAAAGACTAAAAAAAGTTTTTAAAAAAATGATAAATTCTGAAAAGAATGAATAATAAAAAAAATGATCGTCGATATAAAATCAAAAATTGGAAAAAGAAGGAGAAGGGGATAAGTTCGGAATCAGCACTTGAGTTTTTAACTACTCTTGATATGATGAACATGTCTAACATTATGAAATAATAGTACTCTCATAGGAAGTAATTTGATTTTCACTAAGCACATTGAAAAACATGTTATAGAAACTTATGCTCTAAAAAAATTGATAAAGAACTGATTCGATTGACTGCTTATATGATTTGGTTCTAGGTTTTCAAAGTCCCACTTTCTCATCTTAATTCTACTCATTCATACTCAATTATATAAAAGATTGTTTTCTAAAAAAAGGTTTGAACATTGAAATTGAGGTTCACTTCATGCATGTTTTGCTCGAGACTAACAAAATGCGGGTTGAGGAGTGTGTTGAGTATCAAATATTATATATTCTCTCCTATTGATATCTTGGTTTTATAAACATGATAATGCTTAATGGTATATTTTATACATGTTTGTGTTGTAAGGTGAATCTAAGAGCTTAGATTGAAAAGAATGTTAAAAGCATAGATTTGATGCTCAAGAATCACCAAGGCAATGGACGGATCTTACAAGACAAAGATTGAAGAATTCACATGCCAAAGATTCAAGGAAACCAAGTGAGGAATAAAAAGAATTGAAGATTTGAAGTGAAGAAAAGGAATTCATATGAAATTCGACTAGCCCAAGCTCTGGCTTGACTAGCCCAAGTTCTGGTTCGACTAGCCTAGGAAACTTCGGGTCGAACTTCAGCAACATTATCTTTCAAATTTGCGTAACCTTCAACTAGTAGAAGATTCCACTCAACTACTTGAAATGACCTTCGACTAATGAAGATTGCTCTCGATTAGTCGAAGGTTACGCAGATTTTGCGCGGACTATGTAAATTTGAGGCAGTTTGCAGACTTTTCCAACTCGGTGTGAAAGTTGGAGTTCCCCAACTATAAATAGGAGTTCCTAAGATGCTCCAAAGCATCTTCTAGGGTTTGAGGAGTGGAGAAAAAGGGAGGAGAGCCGCCACAAAAAGTTTTTCTTCATACTTAGTTGTTTTTATGTTTTATTTAAAAGTTCTTAGTTCAATTTGGCTAAATCTCTTAGATAGGGCTAAGAGGTGAAGCTTGTAGCGTGATTGGGATGTTTACTTCGCTTTAATTCTTATTTATGTTGAACTTCATTTATTTCTAGTTTGATTTTAAGAAATATTTTCAGTTCTCTATGGTTTGTTTTGACTCAAATTATAATAGACGTTGTGACAACTTAGAATATCTTCTTTTCTTATTTGAGATTGTGGGATTGGTAAATCCTATTGTTCACCATCGTCTCCTAGGCATGGTAGGGTGATGGAATCCCTTTCAATCCTCACAATCCTCATCCATTGAGAATTAGGTAAATGAAAGTTCAGATTTGATTTAATTGCTATATTTTCCAATTGGATAGGATAAGACTCGAATTCCAATTGTGTTACTTGAATCAAGTAAGGTAGCATCTTGAGAGCTACAAGTGGATCCTTGGCACCCTAGTTCCCACCTTTACATTCACAAGTTTCAATTACATCATTCATTATTACTCTTCCCAATTTTCAGATTTAGATTTACATCTTCTTCTAGTTCTAGTTCTAGTTACTTTCAGAAACATACATGATTAGTCCCTGTGGATTCGACCTCGGTCTCACCAAGATTATTACTACATCGCGACCCTACACTTGGGGTTGTGAACAACCCCTCTCACACACCCACTCCTTTTATAAATGTGGTGTGCGTTCCCCTCTCCACACACGCCCAATCTCCCAATGCCCAAGAAAGAGAAAGAGAAAGAGAGAGAGAGAGAGAGAGAGAGAGAGAGAGAGAGAGAAGCCAGACGCTATCATCATCTTCCTTCTCCACACCTGTGGTGTCTCCATCTTGCTCAAGCGATGTTGTGATTCATGAAGAAGCTTTCCTACATCGATATCTACCTAGAGTTTAGATCTAAGGCTAAGGTGAGGGATTCCTTTAAGCTTACACTAATTTGAGATAATATGATTTATTTTATTCTTCCATACTTTCATATTACTGTGATTTTTCATGCAATTAATTGATTTACCATTATCAATTATTTGTCCTTTTGGGAATTATGGTTAATGTATAATTTTAATTATGCGTGATTTTTATGAATTTATGTGATATGATGGATATAAGCCTTGCCCTTTACCAATTTTAAGAGTGACACATGCTTCTACTATATATTGAGTTGGTCTTTTTCTCCTCTCCCCTTATTCTTGTTGAGTTAGCATATTTACTACTCTTCTCTTTTATTGAGATAACTTAATGCTACTTTTCTCCTTTATTATGTTAGCCTTGTGCTACCTCCCTTTATGGCTTTAGCATGTGTCTTGGAATTCCAAAACTCCTATGGTTCAATTTATTTTCCCTTTGATTCAAGTGACGTGTTAGAGGTCTCACGTCTAGTAATTCATATATTTTATTATGGACGTAATGCGATCTAGGTAGTGACCCTTTTGTTCGACCCGTAATTCCATGGATTTTAGATAGTAGTGCACAAATCGATGTAAGTAATCCACAATGCGTGTTACATCACTTTCAGAATTGGATATCGCAAATAGTCACTCCATGAACAAATCATGTCACGTAATTCATTCAATTCATGTGTTGCGCCACCTTGAGGTATTCATATAAATTCACGGTAGAATTGGACACACCGACGAATCTCTATAGTTATGGGATGCGGGGCGAGCCGAGTTTTCTATGAATTATATTCCACATTGTGATGATCACTACGTACGATGAGCCGCACACACTTTGTTAGGCATGCATTCATATATATTGGTTGCACATACCGATACCACTCGTAATGGTGGAGTACGAGACATATCGGAACTCTTACATTACTCTTATGAATCTCTTGAATTATTGTTAATCTTAAAGGATAACCATCACTATGAGTAGGGCATTGACCCTCTCTAACCGTATAGATGATGCAGGTAATGTGCAGATTGAAGAGACGAATGACAATCCCCCTAAAGAAGATTATTCTAAATAAATAAAGAGATAACTTTATGTTTAGTTTTATTTATTTCCACTGCAAACTTTGATAATGAATAAGCTTTCATTGAGGGGGCATTTGATAATTTGTTGAATTCTTTTAATCTAATGAAATAATAAATACAGTTGATTTTACTCTCGTGAATGGTTACCTTCATGAATGTAACTGGATGTGATCTAAATTGAAAGAAAATCAAGGTAAGATTTTGAAGCATCCAAATCTTTAAATAATTAACACCCGAAATTCTCGGGCATGAGTATGTACTCGAGCCGCGAAAATTCTGAATGTTACACTCGGAGCAATTACCAGTACAAGTGGCAAGCTAAGAAGGGAAAATGTTATAGGGGTTCGGTAGTGCTGAAATGATTATAACAGTCGTCAGAACGTGAGAAGCTTCCAAAGGAGCAGTTCAAGGCTATAAATAGCAATGGAGTTTGTCACACCCCAAACTCGAAAACCGGGATCACAAAATTCTCGATCACCGAATCCGGTGCCGACAGCCTCCATAGTACCCCATTCTCGGCTCCCAGCATCCATACGCTAGATTTCGATCCTGAGATCCTACAAGGAGGATTTTCCAATGTACATTTAACTCGTAATAAGCATAACCACAAGTTTACCCAAATCACAAAGGCAACATCATCATCACATATCCACTAATATAAATGTTTGAATATAATGCTAAAAGGGAAATACATATGTCAAAATTAAAGCTCTAGGAGTCCTCTGCATGCTCCAAGCTCAACGCTAGTGCGACCTAACGCTACCTGCACACATCTATCGTGCATAAGCTTATAGAAAGCTTTGAGGGTGGTGAAAGTGTGTGCACAAGATAAGTGGTAAGTATTCAATATCATGCCATAATTATACAATGTCGGAAATGATGTCAAGATCATGAATCATACGATATCAGAGTAAGTGGAAATACTGCAAGTCTATAAATCATTCAATATCGGAATATACAATGCGGATCGACTATACAATGCGGAGACATAATAAACCAAATATCATATACCGATGGATGTAAAGCAATATGAAAATCCTACTAAGTCCGTCTAGGCCATATAATTGCAGAAACATAGCAACCCAAAATGACATATGCCGTGAATGTAATGCAATATGCGATGCGAATGAAATGACCAAGCTGGAGTGTGAGGTCGGGATGATAGTATGTAGTATCGCAGGCTACGGGGTCCACCGCAAGGGACTTCTATGCAAACCAGTCCCATACCTAAATTTGGATAGTCAGACTCAATGTGGTAAACTTTTGATCTCAAGTTAGTCGCGTGCCCCAACCAAAATCTTGGCCATTGCGAAGGTACACGTAACAAATAGTTGCATCCACTAGTCCGAGTGAATAGTGAATAAATGAATGAATGAGTATGCAACTCCTGCTCAATAAGTCAATATATTAGTACGGTTCTCTCTGAGAAATTACCGGGGTTTAGTACACTCCAAACCAGATTGTCGCTCCATCACACACAACAAGGTGTGTGGAAGAGACCTCACTATCCACCTGCCAATATCGGGCCTGACTCGTCGATAGCTAACCCATTCCTCGAGTTGGTCAAACTCAGCTTAGCTTTGCCCCCTCCTCTTGGACAGGTAAGGCCGCACCCTCTTCCAACCGACCACGACACAGTGGGAGATGCGGCATAACGGTATATGGCCCTCATGCGCTCATGCATCCACTCGATCTAGACGTTGGAGTAACCTTTGGAATCAAGAGGGCTTAGGAATTTCACCTAGGGATATCTATAACACCCCATGTAGAACAGATTTCTAGTGTCTCATCTGGCCATCCACGATATACTTGTGGAGACTACGACCCAGATGTCACTAGGGCGTATGGTAGTCATGTCACACAAATGCGAGATGCATAAGTCACACAGTCCAATCATGCATCAATCTTGTGCATACCGTGCGGTCATGTGGAGTAACTCCGCCTGTCAGGGAGTTCCATGAACAACCTACCCTATAGCATATGCAATGTCCAATCACATCTCATAACAAACATGCAGATGATGCCTATGGGCATGTATCATGATGTTATGCTGTCACATACTCATAATCCGTATCAGATGATATACTCGTAATCGGTATTGATAATCAGCCTTGACAATTGGGCTCAACATTCAGCCTCGATAATCAGCCTTGGCAATCGGAATCGACCTCGGCAATCAGAATCTGCCTCAATAATTAGCCTCAGCAATCAGAATTGGCCTCGATGAGAATGGGCCGAACAAGGCCTAAGGGAAGGCCACAATGTGGACATTCAACCATCATTGCCCATCAATGTGGCCATTTAACCAACATTTCTCCCAAGGAGTGGCCCTCATAGGGCCAAACATATAGTGGGCCTATGGCCTCAAACAATGGCCCAATATACATCACCATGGGCCTCTCTCAAGGGCCTAATACACATCATGATGGGCCTCACTTATGGGCTACATATGCATCATATTGGGCCTCGCTCATGGACCCCAAATACATCTCAATGGGCCTCAACCCATGGGTCTCCTATACAACAAGTGGACCGCACTACTTGGGCCTTATGTACATCAAGATGGTGGGTACAACATACATCGCGGTGGGCCGCACAAGTGGACGGCATAGATGAAACACATACATCATGGAGTGGCTCATGCAGCACCGTCCAGATGGACAGTGCGCATATACAACACATATATCAAGGAGGGCCCCACCCAGCAAAACGTCCAGATGGACGGCTCAATGGAATACATACATCAGATGGCCCATGGAACTTGCAGATGTCACTACAGGTGGGACCCACCTGTCTGGATGGCATGAATGAAAGACATATATTAAAGGTGTGTCCACACATGTGGAATCCACTGTTCTCTCCATCAAACGGTCTAACAGCAATTGCTGCTGGACGTCGTAAGATTGGACGGTTTGGATCTAACGCCTGCCCACGGTGAGGCCCACAGAACTTAGTGACGTCATAGAATTGTTAGGTACGGTGGTCCCTAGTAGATGAATAGTTTGGATATCTCATGATCAGACCTGCAGTACTTGCTAATGTCAGCACAGCAGTTATAGAGCTGTGTAAGGACACCAGCCAATACGCCAGCAAGTTGGGTCCCACGTGGGGCCCACCATATAATATAATATAATGAATTATTATTATTATTAAATTGCAGGAGTCCGGCGTCCACCGTCCTGAACGGACGGCCTGGATGCAAGGTGGGTCACACCACATACAACGTGATGGACTATAGATCTTGCTGACGTTAATACATCAGTTAATCCACTTCCAGGTGGGTCCACATGTGTGGGGCCCACCAGGATAAAGCTGATATTTGGGATTTCCTTCGTCCAGGCCTACTAGACGGTGCCAGCAGTGTTGGACCGTCCAGCCAGCCGTAGGACACCAGCAGTTGGGTCCACACATGTGGCCGACATGGATATAGAATACACACATCAAGTGGGTCACACGACATTAAAGAGAGAGAGAGAGAGAGAGAGAGAGAGAGAGAGACATGAGAAGAGGAGGGACCCCGCCACTATGGGCCCTCCCTGTATGATGCATACATCAAGATGGGTCCCACCATATGTGGGCTGTCAAATCACATTAAAAACAATGGTGGAAGTCATGAAATCACCCACCTCAAATTCCTTCCTTCCTCCTTTCGCCTATAGGCTTTAGAGCTCCAAGGGGGTCGATCTAATGGTTTAGATCGGCTTTGAAGAGTTGGATCGGGTGGTAGGGAGTGGGCCACACAAAGCTTCCCTCATGGAGCTAGCTTGGACATTGGGAGTTCTCATGGGGTTGCTTGGGAGTAATGAGAGAGAGAGAGAGAGAGAGAGAGAGAGGTTGTGTGACAGAGAGAGATGGGTGAGTGATGGGGTGATGGGTGAGTGATGGGTGTACTTTGAAAAGGGATGGGTTGCTTTAACTTTGGAGTTGCTTGGGGATGGGGCATGTACTTGACATGTGAGGTAATGTGTACTTGATTGAGGTGATTAATGGGATTGATGTGATGTTCTCTTCGGTTTGCAATGCACGGTGTTTTCCTCGAACTGAACGCGGGTCCACATCTCCTGGCCCGGGTATCGCCTCGATGTACGAGATGTGGCGTTGGAACCGCGGCAACAGCGCGGTCACTAGGGTACGAGTCTCAGATTGAGCTGACTCTGGAATGCGGGATACGATTCAGGATCATGCGTAAACACCGGTAACAGATCGCAGGTCGTCGGAATTTGTCCTGGAGGACCGCGAAAGCCTATGGAATGGTACAGGCTAGGATACGGGTCTTACAGAGTTAGAAAAGTAAGCCGTCTCATACCAACCAAACTAAATCTATTTTTTAATTATCAGTCATTTACATTCCTTAGCGTAATCCTTACTTTTATAAGCCATTAACATTCCTTAGTATAATCTGTAACACTACTCAAGTATATGTTGACTTTGAAAGTGTCCTTGTTTGTCAATTAGCGTTAAGTCTGAGTCTTAGAGTCAAGTGAGCCGCAAAGAAGAATCAAGATTGAAGACTCAAACGGTTGGAAACTTCAAGTACAAGATAAGGTAAGCTAGCCTCACAAACCTAGTCAAACGCTACACTTAAAACCCTCAAAACATAGCCTATTTATCTAAAAACATCTAGGGAAAACCTTTGTTAAGTATGCTAAATGGCTAAGTAATTGAATGTTTGAGTTGAAAGATATATCTGAAAAATAGTCATGTTTGATGGCATCGAATATTGAGCTAAATTAGTCCAGTACCAAACTCAAAAATTCTGGAAATTGTCAATGGCATCGAACCAAGTTCGATGACATTGAACTTAAGCTTTGATGACATCGAAAAACAAACTCAAAATACTCAAGAAACCTTTTAAGGAAAATCATTATATCCTCGGTGGCATCAAACCCTGTTCGATGACATCGAACTAAAGTTTCAATGACATCGAAAAAGGAACATTTACTCCAGCAGCCTTTCATGGAAAATCTAGATAAATTCAATAGGATCAAAGCATGTTCGATGACATCGAAATTCAAACTTCGATGGCATCGAACTCAGCTTTGATGACATCGAAGAAGTGCCCAAACAGTCCAGTGAGTTTTATTAGAAAATCAGTATTTTAGCAATGGCATCGAACGACACTTCAATGGCATCGAAGGACCCTTCGATGACATCAAAAGTTTGTTCGATGGCATCATAAATGGACCCAAATTGTCCAGCAACCTCAGGTCATATATTCAAAAAAATTTGATGACATCAAATGTCCCCTTCAATGACATCGAATGATTCTCGATGGCATCGACAGACGCTATCCATCAACTATTTATAAATCTTTTTGCTATGGTTCAATGGAATCGAAGAAGGTTCGATGTCATCGAAGGCAACTTCGATGGCATCGAAGACCCTTTGATGACATCTAAACTTGATAGTTTTCTGCCCATTTTTTTACCATTGGGATTTCGCTTTATATATCGAAATGAGTTGTTTCTTGGCAACTGGGTGAGTATTGAAGAAATCTTTGAGAGTGCTAATTGCAAGAGTAAATGCCCATCTTCTCAAGCCCTCTTTCCTTATGGAGTTCATCATTCAATCATTCTCTTAAAGGAAATCATTGTGACATTCAAAGCTTAGATTGAACTATGAACTCTGGCATTCATTGATGTTCCAGCAACTGTCTTTAATGGAAAATCTATATGTTGGATGCATTGAATGCTTCACTTTGGGGATCCCTTCTAGTTCTTAAGGAACCATTAATACATATATAATTTACTCAAAACTCTTGACCAATTAACCTTAGCTTCAACATTGGAGCATCATTACATTGTTGCGGTACAAGGGAGTTGAAGATTCTTCAACAACGTAGAAGATTTTCATCAAATGTGCTTAATGGGGCTCACTTACTTGTAGGTAAGTACAAGAGTCCATTTTTGTTTGAAAACCCTTCCTTGTGTAGGATTGGTTTTTAGAGTTTGTATTCCCAAACTCACTAAGTCCTTGTGTAGGCCTTCGACTAGAGAATACGTATTGTGTCCTTATGTAGGATGTCTCAATTTATTTGGTAGGACTTGACAAGGCCTTGTGTAGGCAAATAGTAACCTTGTATAAGTTGTGAAGGTTTATGGTGAACCTTTGTTAAAACCATTGAATAGTGAAATCTGTGCACTCTAAGAGAGTGGGTCGGTCGGGAGTGGAGTAGGCACAGAGCCAAACCACTATACATTGTTGTGCAATGGATTGAATGCTTTAATTGTGATTGAACTCTACACTTTATTCATTTTCTACACTCAACATGCTTGTCAATATGCATAAATGATGTATGTTATTGTTTTAACTTAGCTCATGCACTTCTTCTCATTTAAAACTCTGTACTTTGTTTATTAGAAGCAAGTGCATGCAATTAGTTTAGTTAAAATTTGAAAAGTCCTATTCACCCACTCCAGGATGATTAGATGTATCTTCAAGCTTCACTTGTAGTGGTTTAACCGCAATTTCAATTGCTATCAAAGTGGGTTCCTCTTAAAGGGTTTAACAACCTAAAGGGAGATCCTTGTTGAAGTTGAAAATACGTCTAAAGGCGAGGGAACTTCGGTCACTCAACCACGAAACTTTGTTGGATCCAATTATGCTACTAGAAGGCTAGAATGCACATATTTCTTAAATCATTGGATCATACAGTTTGGGACATTGTAGAAAATGGGTATGAGCAACCTATGGAACAAATCGTATCAGAAAATGGTGTCACCACATCTAGACCAAAGCAAATGGCTTTTTGGATGGACTAAAAAAAAACAAATGGTCACTTGTGATGCCAAAGCAATGAATGTTATTTACTATGCTATTTCACAAGAAGAATTCAAATGTATATGCATGTGTGAAACATCAAAACAAGCATGTGATTTGTTGGAAACCACCCATGAAGGAACCAACACATTAAAGCATTCTGAGCTTCAGTTCCTAACCACTTAATTTAAAAATATCAAGATGGAGGAATATGAGACTTGTATGGAGTTCTATACTAAACTCAGTGATATTTACAACTCCATTTAGAGTCTAGGAGAGAGTCCCGGTACAAAGAATATGTAGAAAAATCCTGAGATCCCTGCCGGAAAAATTTTCTTCAAAAGTCACCACCATTAAGGAACGTAGAAACATAGATAAAATGAAAGTAGAAGAACTTATAGGTTCCCTACAAACATTTGAATTGCAATTCAAAACACCCACAAAATCCAAACACATTGTCCTAAAAACTTCTTATAAAAAACATGTATCAGAGGAGGATAGTGATGAGAATGATGATGATGATGAAGTGGCATTTTTGGCCAAAAAGTTTAAGAAATTCTTTAACAAGAACAGAGGTAAGACTTTCAATAAGAAGGGTAACAACTTTGACCAAAAGTGCCAAATAGGCAAACCATCAAGAAGGTCAAAAGAGCCCCACTGTTATAATTGTAGAAAGTATGATCATCTTTCTACTAATTGTCCCTCAAAGAAATCAAAAGGAAAGGAAATGGTTGCCACATGGGACGACATTGAAGACTTAAATTCAGATCCACATGAGTCATAAAGTGATGGAGACCAAAGGTCTTTAAAAATTCTCGTGGCCTCCACCACTTTAGTTATCTAGATGAAAGGGACATTGAGGACAAAGTGAACAAAAGGAAGAAGAAAATGCCTCCTCTAAAGAGGAAGATGAGCAAGAGGATGATACTGGCCTTCAAAATGCATATGACCAGCTTTACACCCATAACTTGATAATTCATAAAAAGCTTGGTCAAGCCAAAGCTGATAACAAGCAGTTGCATAAAGAATTGGAAGAAGTCAAAGCTGAGAATGAACGACTAGCTGATGAGTTACAAGAATACTACATTGACAACGCTAAGCTGGAACGAGAAGTAGATGATTATGAATTTGCCTTAGAGGACTAGAAAACTGAAAATCAAACTCTGAAACTAGAACTAGAAAAATAAAAAAATTAGGTTGAATTTAGTCATAGGTTTACCTAGAGTGAAGAGAAATTAGAGTGACTATTGGGTTTGAGAAAAAGATTTAAAGATAAAGAGGATTAGGGTATGAAAGTAATAAGACTAGCCCTACTCTTACACCACCTGTGACTAAGAAAACGGTAGCTTCAGGTAGCCAAGAAAAAGCTTCTCCAATTTGTTATGCATGTGGAGATGAGGGCATATAAAATTTGAATGTCTAACCTTTAGACACTCCTACTCCTTGATCGGTGTGAACTATACAGGAAAATTCAAATCCACCGGGAAAATGTTGCCAAATGTGAGGACTCCTCCTAGAAAGCCTAAAAAAGAACTTGAAATGAAAAAGTTTCCCACTCCTCCTAAAATGATCAAAAGGATGGAGGAGTTACTAAGAAAAGTCGCCGAACTGAATCAAAAGACCAAGGAAATGATGAACCAGATAAATATGGAAAATGATTGGTTAGACCCTAAATCCAAATCACCCAGGAACAACAGGCCCATTATTAGAGGAGAACCAGAGAGAAATTCTACTTCTTCTACAATAAATACAGGGCCGAAGAAAGCTGTGTACAAATGGACTGTAAAGACCAAGACTAACTGTAACACCCTGAATTTTTCAATACCTGAGTATTGAAAGTTCTCGAGTGTTACCAGGAAATTTAACGTGATATGTACATGTGTACGATACCAATCTAACTATCCTAACCTTACATCTATACACTTACGCGAATCTACCCGTTGGAAACAATCCCCACTAATAGATTAATTCTTACTTCACAGGTCACAAGACAACTTCTCTACTTAGGGTCACGACCCACCAAAAGTCATAAACATGCCCCAAATCTTTGGGCCAGACCTTCACATAAACTGATGAAGCAAGTCAACGGATTAGATCCGTCGAGATTTCCTAAGTGGACCCCACTTCAAGTGGTGCGTGCACACACAAAGGTGCACTTGCGCTGCACCGGAATTAAAGGGAGCGGTCAAACACGTTTGACCCTTAAGAAACAGACTTCTCCCGTTTTTCCCACCATAGGGAGATTTAAAAAACATCGCTGCGATCATCCATGGCCCACCAAGACCGATCCTGATGATTGATCGGAACCGTCCGTTGGGAGAAGACAGGATCTCCGACCAAAACTTGGCCAAATAGCATCAGAAACGGACCAAGGATCGTTCCCACCATTCCAATGCGCTCGGATCTCCACAGCGAGATAATTCGATGGGCCACACCGAAAACACCTCCTCCTAGGCCAAAACTGTATGCTGAAACCAGTGTATGGATCAGATTTCCCATATGCTCATGATTGTGGATGCCAACAGTTACTCAAGAAGACCTTCCGAAGCAAACGCGGACAACAATGAAAACGTGTTGAAATAGGGCATCTGCGGCAAGTTGGGTGACCCGAACTCTGATCAAAACCCTGATCCGAACCGTCCAAACTGCTGGGGAGGGAGTTTCGACCCCTCCCACAGCGACCGAACGGATAGGAAATGATCACGGGCTAGTCCCAAATCCTTCTGCATGGAAACGGTACTTCGTAGTGAGGAAATTCAGCACAATGCTGCATAAACAGATCTATGATAGGATTTATGCAGAAGAGTTTGGAGACTCTCTCCTCCTATAAAAGGCACTCATCTGAAGAGGGTGAGGAAAAGTGGAGGAAAAGAAAAGGAATGAGAAAAAGAGAGACAGAGAGAGAGAGAGTAACGACAAGCCCTGCTAAATGTATCAGCAAAGGAAGAAAGAAGGAAGAAAGCAAGGAAAGAAAAAGAAAAGGAGGAAGAGAGAGAAGGAAGTTGAGTTGACTCACTGAGTGCTAGGATTGAGCCAGGGTCAGATTTGAGTCGAGCTTAAGGTGAGGGATTTTCTTTAAAGCTTACATTAATTCAAGTTAGTATAATTTACTTGGTTCCCTCACATTCTTTGAATTTCTCCCCTTACAAATACTTTAACTTAGTGCCACTAATCCTATACCCTTTAGGAATAATGGTTAGAGTTAAGATTGATTTTACATGACCTTTCTAAAAAGGCCGAGCTTAAAGTCCTAGAGGGGGAGGGGGTGAATAGGATTATGTCAAATTAAAAAATAAATGTGGAATTACAAAGATAAACAAAGATAGATAACACAATTATAAGCAACCTCAAATGCACAAGTATTAAGAGGTTGATACAAACTGAGTTCTAAGGATAACCTTACACCAAAAACCAAGGTTTATGGTAGGACAATGTAAGGTCCGTATCTAAGCCCGTACCATTTCGTAGGCTTCCGCGGTCCTCCCGGTTGAATTCCGGTGATCAGCGATCTGTTATCGGTATTTGTGCATGACCCTGAGTCGTATTCCGTATTTCAGAGTTGACTCGACCCGAGACTTGTATCCTAGCGACCGCACCGTCACCGCGGTTCTGACGCCGCGTCTCGCCCGCCGAGACGATACCCGGGCCAGGAGATGTGAGACCGCATTCAGTTTGAATAAAATGTTGCGCGTTGCTAATCTCAAGAGAATCCATCACATCAATCTCATCAATCATATCAATCAAGTACACATCACTCCCATCACTCACACCCATCCCCAAGTACAACTACCCATCCCCAAAGTCAACTATCTCTCTTACACAAGTACTCCCATCACTCACTCACCCATCACTCACACTCTCATCTCTCTCATCTCTCTTCTCTCTCTCTCTCTCTCTCTCTCTCATTTCTCCCATGCAACCCACGTCCAAGCTACCTCCATGAGAGAGCTTGGTGTGGCCCACCTTTCTACCTCACATCTCCACCCTCCAAGCCTCATCTCAATCGTTGGATCACATTCTTTGGAGCTATAGAATGCATTGATGGAAGAATGAAGAAGGGATCTTGAGGTGGGTGTTTATCCGTCGATTTTTAAGTTTGATGGCCCACTTGTGGTGGGACCCAATTGATGTATGCATTATATGGAGGGGCCCATAGTGGTGAGGTCCCTTCGCTATTCCGTTCTCTCTCTTCCTTTCTCTTTTTTGGTGTGTGGCCCACCCTGATGGACCCCACCACAAAGTTTGTATTTTATATCAATGCCTACCTACCTTTAACGACCTGTTAAATTTCGTATATTGGGCCGAGTACCACCTCGACCAGAAATCACGTAGGATTAAATCCTTTAGAAATATAACAAAGTTAACTAAGTACTAAACTCGGTTAGCCATGAAATCCGTTGGGATCGCTTTAAATACGATCTGCAAGACCCAAAACTTGCAGAATTAGTGACTCAAGGTTACCCTAAAGTCTAGAGCCAAACTCATTACCCGTCTGCTCTCGGGACTGAAACAAAACTTCGTATGAGGTCTAGATCGCACATCGGGAGTGCGATTAACACGAAGCTAAGGAACCAGGACCGCCCCACTGGGCTTGACAATCATCTCAAAAATTAGATGATTCCGATGTCCCATGGCCATTCTTTTCGATCCAGAGCGAGGGAGTGTGAAAAACACAAATTCCATCCCAAAATAAATATCTGAAAAAGTGATCTGGCATCATTCGGTTGCGCGTCAGTATTAAGCAACCTGACCGTCGGAATCAGACCGAATTACGCCCTCGGATTAAGAAAAATTTCTGGAACATTTACATGTACTCAGAATTTCTGATCGTGGCCCACTGAGCATTGAACTGAAAGTGGTCCGCCACGTGCGATCTGGGAATCCGACCGAATCGAAAACGTAATCCCACGTAGATCCATAGATGGTGAGCTTAAGTCTAACGTTTGGCTCAAGGAGGGCCACCAGAACATACTTTTGAGCTTGGAAAGTGGCGAACTGCCTATATATGCAGCCACCCTTGAACCTGAGTCTATTTTGGACATGATTTTGGCTATAAAGGGGCTTAGAACAGCCCCTCTCACAGCCATACGAATTGGAGCAAACCCTTAGAGAGAGAGAGAGAAAAGAGAGAGAAAGGCTTGGAGTTCGAAGCCGATCTTCCTCCTGCTGCTTCCACTCATCACACGGCCTACACCGCCTTATTCCAGGTGTTTTTCCGGCAGTGTCCATCCCATTTGAAGGTAAGAAAACCTAACCCTAGGTCTGATTTGAGGTTGGATAGTGGTAGGTTATGAAAAAGCTATCCGGTACGCTCTTTAGGCTAGGAAACTCCCCGTATACGGAAGCTCCAATACCCTTGCTGATTCGTTGGATTCCAAGGGCTGAGGTGAGGACTTTAGTGTATAAGTTACGGTTTTTAACGCTTTCAATGTCAGATAATGATAGATTCATGATCTGTATTCAAATGCACATGTACAAAGTGCTTTCCGTTTCCTGTTTCGATTAGCGATGTAGAATATGGAATTTCACATACTCTAGATATACGTAGAAATACCGTATACGTATTTTTTGTTGGAAAATGTTTGACATGTTTATTTAATATTGATTATATCATATGTAGATAAAATGCTAGTTTGGCGAAAGGAATCGCAAAAATACATGTTCATGTGTAAATGTCATGTATGTTGAAATTGCGTATTCTAGAAATACCGCATACGTGCGGATTTGGAAATGTAATTGTAATGATTATTTGCTGTATGATTACGATATACACGGGTAAAATACTCACGTGGCGAAGGGACACCCTAACACGAAATTGGCTAAACATACGTCATGTATGTTGGAATAGTGTATTCTAAGTGTTTGTGCAAATGCTTGTATGAGTACATGTTTATGTATTAGTGCCTTAGATAGGCGCTGATATGGGATTTCCGACTCCCTTAGAGACATGTAGGATCCCCTCCATGCGGTGGTTCACCGCAACCACTCACTTGTAATGCGTACACAATTGTATCCCTATGGGGATAGTGCTTTATCACATGCCTTACAACATGCTTTGCAACATGCTTTACTTCATATTCTACTTCATGCTTTATAACATGCTACTAACATGCTTGTATTGCTTGCATCATGCTTTACTTCACATGCTATTAATGAAAACTGTTTGAGTTGGGACTATGTATATAGTCCAAACATTCGGTACCAGACTTGATTGTGGCTGAGATTCATGTCGCCACAAAGGACGTGTCTGGCGAACCCGAGTCGTACTTCGGTTGGCGATAGTGGTTGGCCACACGGAGTGCTTTTGTGCTCCATATCGCCTCAACTTGTGGTGCGCTCGAGCTAGTCAGGCTCGCCAACTAAACCGAAGTGTAATTGTGTGTTCACTGTTTGGTCGCTACTGCTTGAACCTAGGGTACCAAACTTACACAGTGGCTATCCCCGTTTAACCATGGTACCTAGATCCGCTAAGTCGCATGAGCCGGGCATGGTGGTATGGGACACCGTGGTCGAGCTGTCGGCCTACGCTGGGGCCATGTGCCTCCCCGTAGTGACCATTGCGCAACCAACTCGTGAGCCGAATACGGTGGTATGAGACACTATACGAGCTGTCGATACTTCGGCGAGAGCCGAGTATGGTGAGATCGTACTCGTGCTGACGGGCGACGTCCTCCGTGGTATCATCGAGTACACTCCAAGGGTCTGGATTGGCGACGAGTCTTTCACAGCAAACTAGAGTGTGAGTTGAGCCGAGTACGGTGAGACCTGTACTTGAGCTGACGGCTAGTGATTGAGCCGAGTACGGTGAGACCTGTACTCGAGCTGACGGCCAGCAATTGAGCCGCATACGGTGAGATCTGTATCCGCGCTGACGGGTGACGAGCCCTTTGCGATGCCTTCACTACACTTCTCAAACTATAATATCGTATGAGAATAACTAGGATTAACGACCCTAGAATGGATCATGTTGGGAATGATACAAGGGAGGTACCTTAGTTTCCCAATACTGCTGATTGAAATGGATTAATAAAAACTTGGTAATCATCATGAGCATCATCGTACCGCATGTGCTTTGTAGATGTGGCGCACTGAGGGAGTAAGCATTCGCGAACGTAAGATGATGTCGCTTGAGGGTGGTTTGGCAAGGGCATACACATCATGTCATATCATTTTGCACTTAACAAGAGTAGTTAGAAATGCTTGATTTGTACTGCTTTTATCATTACTGCTTGATTGATTTGATAACATGTTACTATGCTTATTGTTCCACTGACTTAGCTACTCACTCCCACGTTACGGGACGGGTTTTGCAACACCCACCAGACTCTGTCGCAGGTGTAGATGGCGCCTTGGTTCAGGAAACGGAGCCCGACCTGATGAGGACCAGGAGGAGTTCTCCTTCATGCAGTACTCTGACGGCTTTGCTTAGGCCGGCTGCATCGCGGGATTCTCAGGGCCTCTTTTGAGGATTGTATTTTGGTTTTGACTTAGAAACAATACATATATATTGGTACTCAGCTAGTACTCATACTCTGGAGTTCAAAAAATTTTGTTACTTTACATACTTGAATATAAAATTTCAGTCTTCCGCTTGCCTTTATACAATTGAACTGGAGTATGAATTACTGTTTTGGTATAATCTCATTCATGTTTATTGCGCTAAATCAGACAACATTTAACCAGCATTGTGTATGTTGCATAAGTGATGCGTTGGAACTCGGGATTGACTTTATACTCGACCCCCGAATTTCAGGGCGTTACAAATTGGTATCAGAGCATGATTTTGATTAAAACGGTACCTGAGTTATGTCCCCACTACGTACGCTGACGCATTATACTTAGGAGGGTGCGAAAAATTTTAGAAACAGTCTAGGGTCTCCCGATTTCACCGTTCGGTGAAATTCATTAAAAATGGACACGATGATCGAGCCGGTACTCGATCCTGACCGCACACAATGAACTCCAACTCACCCCTGTGACCGTCTATTGACGTTTGTAAGATCACAATCCACCACAAAAATTAGTCGTTAAAAATTAGGAAAAATCAGATTGGTTCAGAAATTCCCGGAAACTGACCGTTCTGGAGCCGAACTGAGGTCGGGGGCCCCCCACGTTAATACACCAAGGCTCAAGATAGAACCAGGGTACATGTAGCACCCTGGGCACGTGCCCAACCATCCCGGTAGCGGCCGGCGCGGCTCGGGCGGCGGACCGGCGGTCCGATCGGCTTTCCGCGTGGTTCCGAGCTGGGGTGGTCGGCCCAACCCCCTCAACATCATGGCACGTGCCATTTTGGGTTTTGGTTGGATAAAAGGGCTGGAGCACCCTTCTTCTCATTTCACCCCTCTTTTCAAGCACCCTACACCCACCAAATCCGATTTTTCCTAAAAACCCATCCCTCCAAACCTCCAATCTTCCATTTTCTTCCATAACTCACACACCCCAACCTTCCACAACAGCCCTAGCCTCCTCCTTTCCCCATTTTCTCAAGTTGGAGCTCTCATACCCCTCCTTGGAGCTCAAAATCGGGTAATCTACTAACCCATTCCACTTCTTCTTGTTTCTTCTTCTTCATTTCCTACCTCTAGTGCTCCTTCCACACCCATTGATTGTGTTTTTTGGGTGGAGCAAAGAGATCAGCCCCTTGTTCCCCCATTTTGGCAATTTTCCATGGCCCTCCTTGGTGTGGTGGCTACCATTTTCCTTTTTTCTCCATCCTATCTCTCATGGGAAAGAGGAAAACCGCGGCCGATGATGCCGGCCCAAGTAGGCCAGCCCATTCCCGAAGAAGATCGGATGTTGGGGCCGGCACAAGCACCGTGCGGGAGTTTAGGTCGAAGCGGGACCTGGATCCTGACCATCCCGTCAGAAATGCTTACCCGATAGGCATGGAATATGGGCGCTTCGCGGGCCGCAAGGTTGTGTTTGAAGCTCATGTGGATGAAGGGTGTTCGGGCTACACCCACTGATGGATCGCCTGGTGGACATCGGTTGGAACTCTATGTTTGATGGCGAGTCCCCTGCATGTGAGAACACGGTTCGCGCTTTCTATGCTCACATCGTGGACGCATCCGTTGAGCCTCTTCAGTTTACTGTTTCTGTGAGGGGCATTAGACGCACGATTACAGTGGATGAAGTGGCTCGGATCACGAAGCTACCGCGTGGTCAAGTACACCCCAGTGATAACTTCTCCAGAAGTGCGCGGGAAAGGGATCGCCGCACGCGATATCTCTGTGGTCGCCGGGTTACTTGGAAGAGAGGAAATTGCATTGCGGCGACAAAGATGGCCGAGGACTTCCGTTACTTCCTCCATCACATTTTCACCTACAACGTGTACCCACGGTCGGGTAACCGCACGGAATGTACTCGGTTGATGGTGGACTTCTTGTACAAGATGGGACATGGGGACGACATATGCCTGCCCACATTCATCCTATCCCAGATAGTTCATGTTGTTCGTTCTGCCAGGAAACGATCTTTCGCTCCCATTTGGCCGTCTGATCTGCAGGATGGCTCGTGATGTAGGCTACAGATTGAATATGGAGGATCTTGCGCCGGTCCGAGTCATAAGTGAGGCGACACTCAAGAATATGAAGATCGGCCCTCAACAGCGGCAAGCCCGACTCGACGATCTGGAGATGAGTCGGATAGTGCCGGCGAGGAGAGTGATGAGGAGGGCGGTGATGACATACAGGAAGAAGAATCAGAGGCTCAGGACACCGAGGAGAGTCACCCCCCTGCGGCTCAGGAAGGGTGTGGATCGGGATGCTTTTGATGCGCGATTGCCCGTCTTGAGGAAGGGCAAGCCGCCCTGCAGCAAGAGATTGGTCAAGTTCGAGCCAAGCTTGAAGAGAATGAAGCCTATGAAGAAAAGTTTCAAGAAGATGTCCCGTACGTTGAAGGCCATCCTGTGCTGTGCGCAGGACAAGAATGCTCCTCCTCCACCGCCTGCTTCGGATGCTTAGTCATCCATGTTGTTGTATGTTGTGTTTGTTTTGGTTACCGCGATAGGCGGTTTTGTGTTTTTATGCAGATGTTGTATTAGGTAGTAGCATGTTTTAGGTGTTTGTTGTAGTAGATGTATTGGCTATTATGTGACTTTCTGTCGTGATTCATGTAACCCTGTAGTCCATGTATTATGACAATTTTGGGTAAATGAAAAGCATGTAGCCTCTTTGTATTGATGATGTGTGGAATGCTTAAGTGCTTTATGATGTGTATTGTGCCTTATCTCACAAATGATCTACCCTATGTTGTATAGGGCATGCCGCAGCAGTATACGCGGAGCACGGCACATCTTCGTTTGACCGGCTATATGGACCAGACTCCTTCTGGTAGTGGCGGTCCTACGGACCGAGGATTGGGATCTGATCAGCCTTCTGCTGGTCCTACGGTGGACAGCCACCTTACACGCCCCCGGTCCGTGAGCAGTATCGGCCGTCATCTGCTGCGCAGCATGATTCTCAGGCTGCTCCACCGCCTGATAGATTTGAGCAGCTGATGATGATGATGCATCAGCAGCAGATGCAAGCAGTAGCATCAGCAGCAGCAGCAGCAGCAGCAGATACAGCAGCAGCAGCATCAGGAGCTCATGGCCACTATTGCTGAGGCCTTGTCCCACGGTGGTAGTGCGACTCCACTTACTACATCTGCGCATCCTGAGGAGGATTCTAAGCCTCCTGCTCGGTTTGAGGATGCGCCTCTGCCTACACCCGTCGCACCTCCTACTGGAGATGTCGGTACGCGTGGTCTACTCGAGCGATTTCAGCGCTTGAGGCCTCCTTCATTTGTGGGTTCTCACAGACCCGAGGAGGCGGAGTTCTGGCTGGACCGCATCTCCAAGATGCTACGGATGTTACATTGCTCCGAGGCAGAGCAGGTTGAGTTGGCTACCTTCATGTTTGAGAGGGAGGCCAGCTTATGGTGGGACAGTGTGCTGCGCACGGTCGCAGTGGACTTCGTGTGGACCTGGGAGGCTTTCGAGTCTCGGTTCCACGAGAAGTATTACCCGCAGACGTATCGACATGAGCGGGAGGACGAGTTTCTGCGCCTCAGGCAGGGAGGCATGACGGTGACGGAGTATGAGCACCGATTTACTGAGTTGGGCCGCTTTGTCCCGACCATCCTCGTCAATGAGCAGATGAGGATGCGACGATTTACTGGGGGCTTGCGACCTGACATACGGTCGAAGCTATGCTGCCACACTATCCCTACGTATGCGGCGTTGGTCCACATGTCTATGACGGCCGAGCAGGATGTGGACCGTTTGGCCCGATCACGCGGTACTATGGTTGCGAGACCGCGACAGGATTTACAGAGCAGGCCTATCTTAGGCAAGAGGCCTCGGGCTGATTCTCCCCCCAGGGCCGCAGCGCCAGTTGTTCCCATGAGACGCCCGTTGGTGACCTGCACGTTTTGCGGGAAACCAGGACACCCTGCCGAGAGCTGCTTCTCGCGCATGAGGGCTAGCGGATTTGCGCCACCGCAGAGATTGGGTCGCCCTTATCCACAGGCCATATCAGCTCCGCCGCTACAGACCGCTCCTGCACATCCTTCATTCCGACCTCCTGTGCCGTTCTTCAGGCCGCCACAGCGACCCCTGGCTCCTCAGCCGAACCGCCAGCAGCAGGCTCGGGTACATACACTTGTTGCTGAGGCACCAGAGACGTCGATATCGGCACCGACGGCTTTCGAGGGTACGGCTCATATCCATGGTACTCCCGTTTCTTTACTGGTGGACACTGGGTCCACTACTCTATCATTTCTTGTGGGGCGGTGAAACGCCTATCTTTGCATACTGTTCCCACTAAGGGAACGAGACTCACTACGGCCACTGGGACCTTCTCGGATGTCACACGTGCTATGCGAGGGTTGCGCGATAGTTTTGGGTAGCAGCACAGAGCTCGTCGACCTTATTGTTGCTCCGCTATGGCACTACGACGTTATACTTGGCATGGATTGGCTCGCCAAGATGAGGGCGGAGATAGATTGCGATGCTCGGATCGTGACTGCCTATGGA
Organism: Magnolia officinalis; assembly: GCA_021015155.1. NCBI lineage: Eukaryota > Viridiplantae > Streptophyta > Magnoliopsida > Magnoliales > Magnoliaceae > Magnolia > Magnolia officinalis. The sequence goes on from JAJHSJ010000008.1 coordinate 52,852,888, forward strand.
CCTGACGGCACAGCTTTCACGTTCCCAGTGCAGGTCAGTTGGCCCTGTCGAGTTGATTGTTATGCTGCTTTACTTGTGCCGATTGATGGTCCGACACTGGAGGGTACGCCAGTGGTTAGGGAGTTTGTTGGAGTCTTTAAGACTATCCCTGGTTTACCTCCTCGGCGCGAGATTGATTTTACGATTGACCTTACGCCTGGTGCGATGCCCATCTCGTTGCCGACCTATCTCGTATGCCTCCATGCGAGATGGAGGAGCTGCGGAAACAGATTGACGAACTTGTAGAGAAAGGCTTTATTCGACCTAGTGTGTCTCCTTGGGGAGCACCTGTGTTGTTCGTGAAGAAGAAGGACGGGTCGCTACGGTTGTGTATTGATTACCGTAGGTTGAACCAGGTCACGGTGAAGAACATATCCTTTGCCCAGGATAGATGATCTGTTTGATCAGTTGAGGGGGGCGAAGTATTTCTCGAAGATTGACCTTCAGTCAGGGTACCACCAGTTGCGCGTGAGAGAGGAGGATGTACAGAAGACAGCCTTCAGGACGTGCTTCGGGCACTATGAGTTCTTGGTGATGTCGTTCGGTCTGACGAACGCACCAGCCGTGTTCATGGATCTGATGAACCGGGTATTTCGGCCCTTCCTTTACCGATTCGTCATCGTCTTTATCGATGACATCTTGATATACTCCACGAGTCGGGAGGAGCACGAGGAGCACCTGCGAGCAGTATTGGGTACGTTGGAGAAGAACCAGTTGTTTGCGCAATACAAGAAGTGCGACTTCTGGCAGGAGGAAGTCAAGTTCCTGGGACATGTTGTGTCCAAGGATGGGATAGCAGTGGACCTTGCTAAGGTAGCCGCGGTTCAGGATTGGCAGCAGCCTGAGTCGGTTACTGAGGTGAGGAGTTTCCTTGGTCTGGCTGGGTATTACAGACGTTTTATTCGAGACTTCTCGAAGATTGCCAGGCCATTGTCGCAGTTGACTCGGAAGGACCTGAAGTTCGCCTGGAATGAGAAGGCGGAGGCAGCTTTTAAGGAGCTGAAGGACAAGTTGACGTCCGCCCCTGTGCTAGTATTGCCAGAGCAAGGGGTGAAGTACATACGGTATATACTGACGCGTCTCGCGTTGGTTTGGGTTGTGTGCTGATGCAGAAGGATAGGGTGATTTCGTATGCCTCGAGACAATTAAGGAAGCACGAGGAGAATTACCCTACACATGACCTGGAGTTGGCAGCTGTCATCTTTGCATTGAAGCTCTGGAGACATTACCTCTACGGTGAGGAGTTCGAGCTTTTCTGCGACCACAAGAGCCTTAAGTACATATTCACACAGCGGGATTTGAATATGAGACAGCGCCGATGGATGGAGACCTTGAAGGACTTCAAGTTCGAGGTTTCCTACCATCCTGGCAAGGCGAACCTTGTGGCAGACGCGTTGAGCCGCAAGAAGGCGATTGCATTTGCGGCACCGCTGATGATAGCCGAGTGGGACATGATGGAGTTTTGTGCGGGACTTCGAGCAGAGACTCACTGTCGAGGAGCCTTTTGAGTGTGTTGCGCACGTTCGGGTGCGGCCACTTATTGACGACAGGATTGTTGAGGCCCAAAAGGGCGATATACGGCTGTCTGAGCTTCGAGAGCAGGCTAGCGACGCCGTGGACTCCGAGTGGAGAGTTGGTTCTGATGGGGGTTTACGATTCCGTGGCCGCCTATGTGTTCCTGATGTGGCTGACTTGAGACGCGAGCTTCTCGAGTCTGCCCATAACTCGAAGCTTGCGATGCATCCTGGTAGCACGAAGATGTACCAGGATATGAGACGGACTTATTGGTGGGATAACATGAAGGCCCACATTGCTGAGTATGTATCTCGGTGTCTGACGTGCCAGCAGGTCAAGGCAGAACATCGCCGACCTCCTGGACTGCTTCAGCCCATGCCTATAGCGGAGTGGAAGTGGGACTTCATCTCCATGGACTTCATATCAGGGCTGCCGAAGACGAGGAAGGACACGATTCTATTTGGGTGATTGTGGACCGGTTGACCAAATCGGCCCATTTCCTCCCTATCAGAGTTACGAACTCTGCAGACGAGCTGGCTAGACTGTACATCAGAGGATCGTCCGTCTGCATGGAGTTCCCTTAGAGATCGTGTCGGACAGAGACACGCGGTTCACATCCATCTTCTGGACTCGTATCCAGGAGGCGATGGGTGTGAAGTTGAAGTTCAGTACAGCGTTTCATCCTCAGACTGATGGGCAGACAGAGCGGGTGAATCAGATTCTGGAGGATATGTTGCGAGCATGTGTGTTGGACTTCAAGGACAGCTGGGATGACTGTCTTCCGTATGCAGAGTTCGCCTACAACAACAGCTTCCAGGCGACTATTGGCATGGCGCCATATGAGGCTTTATATGGTCGACCTTGTAGGCACCGCACTGTTGGGCAGAGGTTGGCGAGCGTAGCCTGATTGGCCCTGAGTTGGTCCAGACGACTACAGAGAAGATAGACATCATCAGGCTTCGATTACTCACAGCGCAGAGCAGACAGAAGAGTTACGCCGATACTAGGCGGCGACCGCTGGAGTTCGAGGTCGGGGAGCATGTGTTCCTTCGAGTTTCCCCTATGAAGGGAGTCCTTCGGTTCGGAAAGAAGGGGAAGCTCACACCGAGGTTTATCGGTCCATTTCAGATACTGGATCGAGTGGGTGATGTGGCGTATCGTCTCGCCTTGCCTACACCACTTGCTTCTGTACACAACGTATTTCATGTCTCTATGCTGAAGAAGTACGTTCCTGATCCTGCGCATATCATCAGATGGGAGCAGGTACAGTTGAGTGAGGATGCTACGTACGAGCTGCGCCCGACGCGTATCCTTGATAGGAAGGAGCAGGTACTACGTAGCAAGGTCATCCCACTTGTGAAGGTGCTTTGGACACATCATTCCGATGAGGAAGCTACCTGGGAGACTGAGGCCGAGGTCAGAAAGAACTATCCTCAGATTCTCGAGGACTACGAAAGGGTATAAATTTCGAGGACGAAATTTTTTGTTTAAGGGGGGTAGATTGTAACGACCCTGTAAATTTCCGTACAT
>JAJHSJ010000008.1:52856071-52919556 GCA_021015155.1 Magnolia officinalis
ACAACGTCGGTGACATTTGAAAGAATTCCAGTGCTCTTAAAGCACTATAAGTTATAGTGCTCCTAGTTGCTTTGGATTACCTAAACAAGTCCAGCGATTGATCTAGACTGTCCATCATGTCCAACGGACATCTTAGGGTATACCATGAAAATATTACTATGAAACGATGATCTTAACGATCTGATCAATGGACACCAATGGACATTCAAGATCATTAGTATATATATAAAAAATAGTTCTAACAAAAATTCATATCCATCTGTTTGATAATTATCATCATGGATTGCTTATGGTTCTAAAGAATCACTTCCTCTCGTCAATCCTAACTATCCCATCCAAGGGTTGTAAAAGATGGTTAAATAGTAAGGCCGCACATACGATAGATTGGATCATCCCATTACTATTATACTTAATGGATCGTATAGATTGATCTAGAGAAAATGACCACTGTAGACAAAACCTTTTACCCAGCGATTTCCATGAAAGAATACAAACTTTTGTTACCAATCTAGACTAGCACGTGCGGACAGCGACTTTGAGGACGAAACTGCCCCTCCTTTCCACTGCGAAGACGAGCGCGGACGCTCCTCCAACAGAGAGTTGTAGGAACGGCTTAAAAGAGATCAAAGTTACGTGGCCCCACAGCTCTATATTTATTATATCCACAACGTTCATCCATATTTCGAGATCATTTCGGAGCATTATCCAAAAAAAAAATTAATATCCAAAGATCAAGTGGACCACACCAGAAAGAGCAGCGGTGAAATTGATTTTCACCATTAAAAATTTTGTAGGGCCCACCATAAAATTTATTTTCCATCCAATCTATTCATAAGGTCATAAAGGCATGGATGAAGAGGAAAAACAAATTTTTTAATGATCCAAAACTTCTGTAACCCCTAAAAGGGTTTAAATGGTAGACGTTCAATTTCCCACTGCCGTTTACAGTGTGGTCCACTTGATACTTAGATCTGTCTTATTTTTCGTCTCAAGCCTTAATATGAGCTCGCCAAATAGATGGACGGTTTGGATATAACACAGACCTTATGGTGGGGCCCACAAAAGCAACAAAAATTTCAAAGAAGAAAAAAAAAAAGACAGAATCTGCGATGAATCGCGGATTCCGCGATTCCACCGCAACTTGCTGTAGGATTTGGTGGTGGATCGTGGAATCCGCGATTGATCCCCGATTCAAACAAAATGCTATGGCTACAGATTATAACCGTAGCTATAGCCGTATCCTGTGTACTTTTCTTTTTAATTTTTTTTTTTTTCATTTTAAAAAAAAAAAATTTTATTTATTTTACATTTAGAATTTTATTCTACCTACATTTTTCTCTAACACATATTTATATATATGTATATATAAGCATATAAAAAAATTTCTCTCCTTTTTTTTTAAATTTCTTTCTTTATTCATATAACAAGAATATCTTCTAAACCAAAATTAGTTACTTGTCATACCATATATGATTTTAGGGCTGAAAGTTGGGCAGGTTCAACCCGACCAACTTGCGACCCACCCGACATTGGGTTGGGCTTGGGCAAGATGTATCGGGTTTGGTCTTGAGGTTGGGCCATACAAACACCAACCCGATAAAACTTGGAAACGGAATCGCCAGGATTGACGGTCAAATGCATGGAAATGATCGTGAAGTGCATCGAAATGACCGTGAATCTAAACGGAATCGCTAAAAATGATCATGAAATGCGTGGAAATGACCGTGAAGTTAAGTGAATTGAAAATTGAGCGGGACAAACTGAAAATTAAGCGGGCCAAACTAGGCCAAACTGAAAATTGAGAGAGAAAAACTGGAAATTGAGCGGGCCAAACTGAAAATTGAGCAAGATAAACTGGAAATTGAGCGGGCCAAACTAGTCTACGTGTCAAAATTCTACATGATAGGACAATATTAGCTTTTCCGTTTTGGTTTACCATAAACGGTTCACATTCAATTGAAAAAAATAAAGGTCTAGATATTGGTAGCTGGGAGGTTCAAATGACAGGTTTTCTAGGACCTGCTCTATCCACCGTTGGACACAACAAACCAACAGTCTGGATTAACGAATTATGTGCTTCATTTATTTGAGATGAAAGACAGTTTATACCGTCGAAAGATGTGTACTAATCATCACATGATTCCTCCTCCACTATGATGAAACACGTGGGAGATTCAACCATTCATCAGATGGGTCTAGAACATATGCCTCACCTACCCCAGAAAGCCATCTCTATCTCCTTACATGGTGTCCCATGCATACAAAGATTAACTATAAGGGTCAGGTCTATTTCATGACCCAAACAGTCTGATTTGCGAAGATGTAACACCCAATCTTAAAATGGGGTCAGTTACAACGGGTCATTGATGTATTGTAACAGGACAAGTAGGATTATAGCTGTTGGATTTGGGTCATATTGGAACGATATCAGTTTGGCCCGCTCAATTTTCAGTTTGGCCCGCTTAATTTTCAATTTGTCCTGCTCAATTTTTAGTTTGTCCCCCTCAAATTTTAGTTTGTCCCGCTCAATTTCCAGTTTGTCCCACTCAATTTCCAGTTTGGCCCACTCAATTTCCAATTTGTCCCACTCAATTTCCAGTTTAGCTCACTCAATTTTCAGTTTGGCCCCCTCAATTTCCAGTTTGTCCCTCTCAATTTTCAGTTTGGCCCGCTCAATTTTCAGTTTGGTCCGCTCAATTTTCAGTTTGGCCAGCTCAATTTTCAGTTTGGCCCGCTCAATTTCCAGTTTGTCCCGCTCAATTTCCAGTTTGTCCTGCTCAATTTCCAGTTTGTCCCGCTCAATTTTCAGTTTGTCCTGCTCAATTTCCAGTTTGTCCCGCTCAATTTTCAGTTTGTCCCGCTCAATTTCCATTTTGTCTCGCTCAATTTTCAGTTTAGCCTGCTCAATTTCCAGTTTGTCCCGCTCAATTTTCAGTTTGGAAATTAAGTGGGCCAAACTGGAAATTGAGTGGGCCAAACTGGAAATTAAGTGAGACAAACTGGAAATTGAGCGGGCCAAACTGGAAATTGAGCGGGACAAACTGAAAATTGAGCGGGCCAAACTGAAAATTGAGCAGGCCAAGCTGATCCGAGTCCGACTTAGTCAGGAAAATCGAGTCGGATTGGATTGGCCCAGGTTCGGATCGATAACAAGAAAAAAAGGAGAAGAGAGAGAGAGAGAGAGAGAGAGAGAGAGAGAGAGATTCTGTACCTTGATTCATATGGCCATTGCAGTTCTAAACCTGAGGAAGAGAGGGAACCTGAGGAAGAGATAGGGCCATTGCAGCTCTCAACCTGAGGAAGAGAGATGGTCATTGCAGCTCTGAACCTGAGGAAGAGAGAGGGCCATTACAGCTCTTGTCAAAACCAATTTTGAAACAATCATTATAATTCTTAGGTGGGCTACTTCTTCTTCTACCCCAAAACTCTAGAACAAGCATGCAAAATTCCCTCTAGAAAATATAAATTGGTTGGAAACATGTATTGGAATTGAAATCAAACTTGAAATCCTTAAGGTCTGTTTGGATAGGGTGAATCAAAAAGGTGAAAATGGAAAAGAAAAGTGGAATCTGAAAGCATTTATTCCTTAGGTAAAACCACTGAATTTTCATTTCCTTCTCACTTGCTTGTAATGTTGCAAGAGTTGCTGTGGAAAATATGCAATTCCATTCCCTTTCATCTGTTTGGATTGGCATGTAAAAGTGAGGAATTCTAACTGAAATTTATATGGTGTTCCACTACAATTGTGACAATAACATACACACCTATGTTATAGGTAACAATCCTACGGCCACATATTGATGCTAGAAGAAAATTCTACAGCCACATGGACATAACAAGACTTCAATGTACAAGTCGGGTGTTGTCAGTCATCTGTCAATATAAGTGGGTTACACTTATCTACTTGTTGTCAGCCATCTGTCAATACTACAACTTATATGCATATTTTCCTTGCTGGAGATCCCCCTTTAGGCATATAATCCATTTCTTGCTTCTCCCTTCAAAATTTCTTCTATAAGGAATTGTTTAAGGCCCATTTCCAGCCACAACCACAGCATTTGCAAATATCAAAACAACATTTAAAGCATCAATTCGAAGATTTGAAGCTCGGTATCCGATTTTAGGAAAATTAAATAGAAAAGTTTAAAAAAATAAAAAGTTAAATTTAGACTATTGAACAATTTCTTCATCTGTAAGCATCCATTTGATAGAAAGCTATAGGATAGTGCTCACTGCTCAATTTGAAATACAAAAGACCTAAAAAAAAATAAAAAAATCAATGTGAATGTTAACAGGGTAGATCTTCAAATGAATGAATTAGAAATGAGTTTGCTTTGCTAAGTATTGAGATAAAAGGATAATTTTATGGAATGTTGTATTGAAAGAAAGGTCGAAGCCAAAAGAATACAAACATAAAAGAAAACATACTACAGTTGAGATATGAATGTCATTTCCACTCGGTCGACCCCGAACCACTGTCCAACCCTGGTCGACCCCGAACCCCTGTCCAGCCTACCCGATCGACCCTGAACCCCGCATTCAAATCTTTGGGTGGTTGATTTGTAATTGTTTTGGTTGTGAGAGTATTGAATTTGGGAGTGGAAAAGTAGTTGCTAATAGTGGTCATGGGGGTTTTTGAAGCCATTGCACTTTCAAAGATTTGAACTTGTAACTGTTTGTAAGTTTTGGGAGATGGTTCTTGTTGGCATTGGTGTGTCATTTGTGTGGTGGTGAGAGTATTAGATTAAACAAAAACGAGATCAATGTTGTTTTGTAGTTTAATACTGAATGCGAGAATTGTTTGAGACTTTTGAGTTGGTAGTTATTTTGTTTTTGAATGATTTCTTTTAGAAATTGGAAATCAACATTTTCTTGGACATTTCTTTTTCTTTTTCTGAGAGATGGAATTTTGGCATTCGTTGTTTAATTTGTGTGGGAGTGAGTCTTGGATTTAAGGAAATTAGGAATTCAGCGAGGGAACCTAGAAATAGAGCGAGGGAACATAGTAATTGAGCGAGGGAACGTAGGAATTCAGTTTGGCCAACTCAATTTCCAGTTTGTCCCACTGAAATTCTAGTTTGTCCCGCTCATTTCCATGTTTGCCGGCTTAATTTTCAATTTGGCCGGCTCAATTTTCAGTTTGGCCCGCTCATTTTCCAGTTTATCTCGCTCATTTTCTAGTTTGGCCCGCTCAATTTTCAGCTTGGCCCGCTGAAATTCTAGTTTGTCCCGCTCATTTTCATGTTTGCCCACTCAATTTTCAGTTTGGCCCTCTCAATTTCTAGTTTGTTCCGTTCAATTTCCTTTGTCTCGCTCATTTCCTTGTTTGCTCGCTCAATTTCCAGTTTGGCTCGCTCAATTTCCAGTTTGGCCTGCTCATTTTTCAGTTTATCCCACTCAATTTTCAGTTTGGCCCGCTCAATTTCCAGTTAGTCCCGCTCAATTTCCAATTTGGCCCGCTGAAATTCTAGTTTGTCCCACTCATTTCCATGTTTGCCTGCTCAATTTCCAGTTTGGCCCGCTCATTATGAGCTTAGCACAATAGCCCATAATGATGTGTTCTTGTCGTGGGTCCCATCATGTTCTGATTTTTTATTTCTTATCCAAAATTCCAAGATTTTCAAATTCCCATCATGTTTGGATTTTTAAAATAACCCCCAGTTCAAAGATTTTTCAAGGTCATTTCTATGCATTTCACAATCAATCCCGGCAGTTCCGTTTCTCATTTCACTCTGGAATGGGAAGTCAATGTATATATTGTCCCCAGATGTGATATTGACATGTAGGAGTCTACATGTGAGATGAGTCACCGAAATTATGTGGACCAATAAAAGCATTTCATGGTCAATTCGCTCTATGTCACGGTCATTTCCATGCATTTCACGGTCAATCCCAGCGATTCCGTGTTGATTCACGGTCATTTCCATGCATTTCACAGTCATTTCCCTTCACTTCACGGTCATTTTCATGCATTTCATGTTCAATTCCGGTGATTCCGTTTCATTTTACGGTCAATTCCCTTCACTTCACGATCATTTCCATGCATTTGTTTTTCTAAACAAACAAGCTAAAATATAGGACAACTACTCCATTACAAGTCACATTTTGTATCAAGCAATTTATTTGGGAGAGGGAAATCCGACATATCTTAAGGGGAGGCATTGGAATTTCTTTTGCCATCAACACAAATGATTTGCACTCAATTATAATTAATTTATAAGGAACTTATATATTAATTGGGTTCGTGTTGGGTCAAGCAACCTGAGACCTCAACCTGAGCCCAACCCAAGTTTTATCGGGTTGGTGTTTGTATGGCTCAACCCTAAGACCAAACTTGATACACCCTACCCAAGTCCAACCCAATGTCGGGTTGGTCACAGGTTGGTCGGGTTGACCCTGCCCAATTCATATATACACGGCTTCTTCTAAGCCGGAATTGACCATGAAGTGCATGAAAATGATCGTGAAGTGAAGTGAATTGAACGTGAAATGCGTGGAAATGACCGTGAAGTGAAAGGAATTGATCGTGAAGTGCATCGAAATAACCGTGAATCTAAACGGAATCGCTAGAAATGACTGTGAAATGCGTGGAAATGACCGTGAAGTTAAGTGAATTGACTGTGAAATGCATGGAAATGACCGTGAAGTGAATGGAATTTACTAGAAATTGAGCGGGACAAACTGGAAATTGAGTGGACCAAACTGAAAATTGAGCGGGCCAAACTAACTTTTGAGGATTACGATTAGGCAGGTAAGAACGGCATGACCATGGTCAACATTTAATGAAAATTGAGCGGGACAAACTGGAAATTGGCCCCCCTCAATTTCCAATTTGTCCCGCTCAATTTTCAGTTTGGCCTACTCAATTTCTAGTTTGGCCCGCTTAATTTCCAGTTTGTCCCGCTCAATTTCCATTAAATGTTGACCATGGTCATGCCGTTCTTACCTGCCCAATCGTAATCTTCAAAAGTTATCTACAATAGGGCCCATGGATGAACAGTTTGGATTTCTTACATTCACGCCACGTGCATGGAATTGAGTGCTTGATGACTAGCTTCAGCATTTGTGTTTAGCACCAAATTCTCTATCTTCCAAAACTATGTCTGATTCCCTCGTCTTTGTTCAACTATCTACAAGGTCCAATATTTATACATACTTGCAGGTCTGCCATGTAATTTTGCTTCTTTGTCAATTTGTGAATTATATGGAGGTGACCTACCTGCCCATCTACTACCCTTCAGAGCAAGAGAAAGAAGACCTGAAACTCTATGCAAGTAATGTACAAAAGCTAATGGCTAGGAAGGTATGCATGTTGTGCTGTGTTTGGAATGTTTGGATGCACAACTTGATTGGATTTTCAACAGTCGAGTTTAATCAAGAGGAAATGACAAAAATTAATATGTTTCCTAGCATTCATAATAAGGAAGTACCCTCAAATTCCAGTTGTGTTCCTTTCAAGTCTAACTTGAAAGTAACTAATTGCAATTTGGAGACACCATCAATCTGAATGCTGAGGAGACTAAAGTTTTTATTGCTGCCACAGTTATAAAACTCAGTGAATCATCTTGAAACTGACAGAATTGACTCGACTTGACGAGATTGCAAGTGAAGTCAGTGGGGAATTTGATTTCAAATGTGATTCAGTGTGACTCTTTGAGTCGACTCGTTGACTCACAACGTCCCAAACCAAGTCACTAGCCTAAGAACAATTCTTTTTCACAATAGGCATACAAAGAAATTTGAACTAGCAACCTCCCAAATTGCAGGATACATATACCACCAGCACTTCATTGCTCGTGAACATGTTTACTTTCTTGTATATATATTATGCAAAGATGACTATTTTACTGATTAAAACAGTTATTTATTTCATCAGCAGCATCTAAGACTTATCCCAACTATTGGGATTGGAGACATGAATCCTGTTCTGCCAGTCCACTTTAACAAGGGCTTTGAAATGTCCTATTGTGTAGATTCATGATGAAAATTATTGCAAACTCCCACCTCAAATCAAGCTTCGGAATCATGCTCTCTCGCCCTCTTCCTAGTCATTTATACTTGCTAACATTTTGAAACAGACGCTTCCCGGCTTCCTCACCTGAATATATGCTGCTTTGCTTCATGCTCCATGCTTCATGCAACCACACTCTGTGACTGTCCACCTTCCGATAAAAGCCTCCATTTTCTTCATTTTGTATTTCCCCTTTGTCCGGTCAAGAATACAGACCCCACGCACGTCATTTTGTATTTCCCATTTTTTAGCAATCAGCCAAGGAAAATGTACCTAAATAAGACTTTAATTTCACTACCTAAATAAGCCAAAAGAATACAAACATAAAAGAAAATACACTATAGTTGAGATGTGAATGTCATTTCCACCTGGTCGACCCTGAACCGTTGTCCAACCCCGGTCGACCACGAACCCCTGTCCAGCCTACCCAGTCGACCCCGAACCCCGCATTCAAATCTTAGGGTGTTGGTTTATAATTGTTGTTTGGTTGTGAGAGTATTGAATTTGGGAGTGGAAAAGTAGTTGCTAGTAGTGGTCATGGGGGTTTTTGAAGCCATTGCACTTTCAAAGATTTGAACTTGTAACTGTTTGTAAGTTTTGGAAGATGGTTCTTGTTGGCATTGGTGTGTCATTTGTGTGGTGGTGAGAGTATCAGATTAAATAAAAACGGAATCAATGTTGTTTTGTAGTTTAGTACTGAACGCGAGAATTGTTTGAGACTTTTGAGTTGGTAGTTATTTTGTTTTTGAATGATTTCTTTTAGAAATTGGCAATCAACATTTTCTTGGACATTTTTTTTTTCTTTTTCTGAGAGATGGGATTTTGGCATTCGTTGTTTAATTTGTTTGGGAGTGAGTCTTGGATTTAAAAAATTAGGAATTCAGCGAGGGAAACCTAAAAATTCAGCGAGGGAACCTAGAAATTGAGCGAGGGAACATAGTAATTGAGCGAGGCAACCTATAAATTGAGCGAGGGAACCGAGGAATTGAGCAAGGGAACCTAGAAAATGAGCGAAGAAACCTAGGAATTCAGCGAGGGAACCTAGAAATTCAGCAAGGGAACTTGGGAATTGAGCGAGGGAACCAAAGAATTGAGTGAAGGAACCGAAGAATTGAGCGAGGTCCGCTCAATTTCCAGTTTGGCCTGCTCAATTTTCAGTTTGGCCCACTCAGTTTTCAGTTTGTCCCACTCGATTTCCAATTTGGCCCGCTGAAATTCTAGTTTGTCCTGCTCAGTTCCATGTTTGCCCGCTCAATTTTCAGTTTGTCCCGCTCAATTTCCAGTTTGGCCCGCTAAATTTTCAGTTTGGCCCGCTCAATTTCCAGTTTATCCCGCTCAATTTTCAGTTTGGCCCGCTCAATTTCCAATTTGGCCCGTTGAAATTCTAGTTTGTCCCGCTCATTTCCATATTTGCCCGCTCAATTTTCAGTTTTGCCTTCTCAATTTCCAGTTTGTTCCGCTCAATTTCCTTTGTCTCGCTCATTTTCATGTTTGCCCGCTCAATTTCCAATTTGTTCCGCTCAATTTCCAATTTGGCCCACTGAAATTCTAATTTGTCCCGCTCATTTCCTTGTTTGCCCGCTCAATTTCTAGTTTGGCCCGCTCATTATGAGCTTAACACAATAGCTCATAATGATGTGTTCTTGTCGTGGGTCCCATCATGTTCTGATTTTTTGTTTCTTATCCAAAATTTCAAGATTTTCAAGTTCCCATCATGTTTGGATTTTTAAAATAACCCCCAGTTCAAAGATTTTCAAGGTCATTTCTATGCATTTCACGATCAATCCCGGCGATTCCATTTCTCATTTCACTCTGGAATGGTAAGTCAATATATATATTGTCCCCAGATTTGATATGGACATGTAGGAATTTACATGTGAGATGAGTCACTGAAAATGATGTGGACTAATAAAAGCATTTCACAGTCAATTCGCTCCACTTCACGGTCATTTCCATGCATTTCACGGTCAATTCCCTTCACTTCACGGTCATTTCCATGCATTTCACGTTCAATACCGGTGATTTCATTTCATTTCACGGTCAATTCCCTTCACTTCACAATCATTTCCATGCATTTTTTTTTCTAAATAAACAAGCTAAAATATAGGACAACTACTCCATTACAAGTCGCATTTTGTATCACGCAATTAATTTGGGAGAGGGAAATCCGACATATCTTGTTAGCTTGAGGGGAGGCATTGGAATTTCTTTTGCCATCAACACAAATGATCTGCACTCAATTATAATTAATTTATAAGAAACTTATATATTAATTGGGTTCGTGTTGGGTCAGGCAACCCGAGACCTTAACCCGAGCCCAACCCAAGTTTTATCTGGTTGGTGTTTGTATGGCCCAACCCCAAGACCAAACTTGATACACCCTGCCCAAACCTAACCCAATGTCGGGTCGGTCACAGGTTGGTCAGGTTGAGCCTGCCCAACTTTTTGCCCTAAAATCATATATGGTACGTCAAGTAACTAATTTTAGCTTAGAAGATATTCTTGTTATATGAATAAAGAAAGAAATGAAAAAAAGAGATAAAAATTTTTATATGCTTATATATACATATTTATATAAATATGTGTCAGAGAAAACTGTAGGTAGACTAAAATTCTCCATGTAAAAAAATATAATAAATAAAATTAAAATAAATAAATAAATAAATAAACATGATACGGATACGGTTATAGTACGGTTATAATCCGTAGCCATAGATCGAAGTTGGAGCCGCCGAATCCACAACAGCGACTTGTGGTGGAATCACGAGAGTTGCAATTGATCGCCGGGTTTTGGCTCTAGCTACGGTTATAATCCGTAGCTATATAAAACCATAGCTATAAGTTCCTAGTTTTTTTTTTCTTTCGCAGTTGTAATCCCCACCGCCTTTTGTGGGTCCCATCATGAGGTCTTTGTTATATCCAAACCGCTTAATTTCCAAACTGAAAATTGAGCGGGACAAACTGGAAATTGAGCGGGCTAAACTGAAAATTGAGCGAGACAAACTGAAAATTGAGCGGGACAAACTGAAAATTGAGCGAGACAAATTGGAAATTGAGCGGGACAAACTGAAAATTGAGCGGGACAAACTGGAAATAGAGCGGGCCAAACTGAAAATTGAGCGAGACAAACTGGAAATTGAGCTGGCCAAACTGAAAATTGAGCGGGCCAAACTGAAAATTGAGCGGGCCAAACTGAAAATTGAGTAGGCTAAACTGGAAATTGAGTGGGACAAATTGGAAATTGAGTGGGCCAAACTGGAAATTGAGCGGGACAAACTGGAAATTGAACGGGACAAACTAAAATTTGAGGGGGACAAACTAAAAATTGAGCAGGACAAATTGAAAATTAAGTGGGCCAAACTGAAAATTGAGCAGGCCAAACTGATATCGTTCCAATATGACCCAAATCCAACAGCTATAATCCTACTTGTCCTGTTACAATACATCAATGACCCGTTGTAACTGACCCCATTTTAAGATTGGGTGTTACATCTTCGCAAATCAGACTGTTCGGGTCATGAAATAGACCTGACCCTTATAGTTAATCTTTGTATGCATGGGTCACCATGTAAGGAGATAGAGATGGCTTTCTGGGGTAGGTGAGGCATATGTTCTAGACCCATCTGATGAATGGGGTACATCTCCCACGTGTTTCATCATAGTGGAGGAGGAATCATGTGATGATTAGTACACATCTTTCGACGGTATAAACCGTCTTTCATCTCAAATAAATGAAGCACATAATTCGTTAATCCAGACTGTTGGTTTGTTGTGTCCAACGGTGGATAGAGCAGGTCCTAGAAAACCTGTCATTTGAACCTCCCAGCTACCAATATCTAGACTTTTATTTTTTTCAATTGAATGTGAACCGTCTATGGTAAAATAAAACGGAAAAGCTAATATTGTCCTATCATGTAGAATTTTGACACGTAGTCTAGTTTGGCCCGCTCAATTTCCAGTTTATCCTGCTCAATTTTCAGTTTGGCCCGCTCAGTTTCCAGTTTTTCTCTCTCAATTTTCAGTTTGGCCTAGTTTGGCCCGCTCAATTTCCAGTTTGGCCCGCTCAATTTTCAATTCACTTAACTTCACGGTCATTTCCACGCATTTCATGATCATTTTTAACGATTCCGTTTAGATTCACGGTCATTTCGATGCACTTCACGATCAATTCCCTTCACTTCACGGTCATTTCCACGCATTTCACGTTCAATTCGCTTCACTTCACGGTCATTTCCATGCAATTCATGTTCAATTTGCTTAACTTCATGGTCATTTCAATGCATTTTATGGTCAATTTCGATGATTCCGTTTAGATTCACAGTTATTTTGATGCACTTCATGGTTAATCCCCTTCACTTCAAGATCATTTCCATGCATTTGACAGTCAATCCCGGTGATTCCGTTTCCAAGTTTTATCGGGTTGGTGTTTGTATGGCCCAACCTCAAGACCAAACCCGATACATCTTGCCCAAGCCCAACCCAATGTCGGGTGGGTCACAAGTTGGTCGGGTTGAACCTGCCCAACTTTCAGCCCTAAAATCATATATGGTATGACAAGTAACTAATTTTGGTTTAAAAGATATTCTTGTTATATGAATAAAGAAAGAAATGAAAAAAAAAGGAGAGAATTTTTTTTTATATGCTTATATATATATATATATATATATATTATATATATATATATATGTGTGTGTGTGGTTGTGTGTGTGTGTGTGGTGTGTGTGTGTGTGTGTGTGTGTGTGTGTGTGTGTGTGTTAGAGAAAAATGTAGGTAGAATAAAATTCTAAATGTAAAAAAAAAAAAAAAAAAAAAAAAAAAAAAAAAAAAAATGAACAAAAAAAAATTAAAAAGAAAAGTACACAGGATACGACTATAGCTACGGTTATAATCCGTAGCCATAGCCTTTTGTTTGAATCGGGGATCAATCGCGGATTCCGCGATCCATCCCCAAATCCTACAGCGAGTTGCGGTGGAATCGCGGAATCCGCGATTCATCGCAGATTCTGTTTTTTTTTTTCTTTGAAATTTTTGTTGCTTCTGTGGGCCCCACCATGAGGTCTGTGTTATATCCAAACCATCCATCTATTTGGCGAGCTCATATTAAGGCTTGAGACGAAAAATAAGACAGATCTAAGTATCAAGTGGACGACACTGTAAAAGGTAGTGGGGAATTGAACGTCTACCATTTAAATCCTTTTAGGGATTACAGAAGTTTTGGATCATTAAGAAATTTGTTTTTCCTCTTCATCCAGGCCTTTGAGACCTTATGAATAGATTGGATGGAAAATAAATTTTATGGTGGGCCCTACAAAATTTTTAATGGTGAAAATCAATTTCACCGCTACTCTTTGTGGTGTGGTCCAGTTGATCTTTGGATATTAATTTTTTTTTTTTTGGATAAAGCTCCGAAATGATCTCGAAATATGGATGAACGTTGTGGATATAATAAATATAGAGCTGTGGGGCCACGTAACTTTGATCTCTTTTAAGCCATTCGTACAACTCTCTGTTGGAGGAGCGTCCGCGCTCGTCTTCGCAGTGGAAAGGAGGGGCAGTTTCGTCCTCAAAGTCGCTGTCCGCACGTGCTAGTCTAGATTGATAACTAAAGTTTGTATTCTTTCATAGAAATCGCTGGGTAAAAGGTTTTGTCTACAGTGGTCATTTTCTCATTGATCTATATACTGTCCAAATCACTTGGTAGAACAAGGAGCGCAAAAACTTCTAAGTGCTAGCAGAGGGTTTTTGGCCTACGTGGCCTTGTAGGATGATATGGCTGTGGCATGATGAAAAATGCCCATTTACCTCAATTGTCCATCGTATGACGGGCTCTCACCTTAGGAAGTGAAATGTCTTTTTAAAAAGAACATGGAATCTATCCAAAATTGAAGTTCGCCTATATGATTCGTTCATTTTCATCTAACAGTCCTGCACTTACAAAAGAGACCTTTCAATTTTTTTGTTTAAAGATATATATGGCTCAAAACTATACAAATATTATGTATTAATTTTAAATTATTTCCTTTGTTGTGTTCCATCTGTGATGAGTTTTGCACTCAAACTTAGGTCGATGACATGAAATGAAAATTCCTTACTTGTGGATGGATTGGTTTGCTTTAAGACAACTCAGTGGGCTCCATATAAGATGTGAATGGGTTCAAAAGGTGAGGCACTTATATGCATGAGGCGGTTGTTTCTTCTTCATTAATTTCTTTTCCTCATACGGTAGGCTCTTGTCATGTAAGCAGAAGGTTTTTTTGAGAAAGAGATATGGACCCTACCAAAATACCAAGGAGCCTGGATCGGGAACTCTTGGGCCGAACTGGGAGGGACCCTACAGAGTAATAGGCATGACTCGACCAGGGGCATATCAACTCGAAGACATGGATGGATGACCTCTACCACATTCATGAAATGTTGGACACCTGAAGATCTAACATCTGTGAAGACCGCTGAAGTCTCAGATCGGAAACCAACCTGCGAGGTTGGAATGACTTGTCTACTTGTACTATAAAAGCTACAATACAATTCTACTTGTTAATTTAAATACCCAGACTACGCATTTCACTACGAGGATTTCCTTTAGTGCAATGGAAAAAAGGTCCTCTTACGGGACTATTCGACCTGTTCAGAACGGGTCAAAAGCAACCGTATCTTTCGACGTCCTATAAGGGAAAGGATTCCCTAAGGAATAGGGAAGATGTAACACCCCGTAATTTTCATTACTCAGGTGTTATTATAAAAACTTAACTTGGTGTAAACATAGATCTAGCCTTCTTAAAGATCCAACTTCATATTAATTTGAACCCAGCTGTCAAGTATAATCATCATCCATAGATTGAACTATCCTTCCATTGAATTTCAAGTAAGACTAGCACATTATCTAGGATCTCAATCTTCTTGATAAGTGGAATGAACCATCCACCGTCAATAACAAACCCTTGATCATCAAACTCGCCGGTCATTAGGCCGCGATAACTAAGATTTATAATCCATATTCAATCATCACCTAAACACTTTAAGTTAACCATATGATCAGCTACAAATTCTAACTTAGATGAAACTAGAAAACTCTATTGTCGATAATCAAGTCGTGAAGCCATCCAACTGTTGGATCGCTTAACGTCACTGTTTAAAACACCTAATTTCGTACGATATGTACTCTTGAATGAATGCAACTGTCATGGAATTGGTGGCATAGATCACTAAATCCATTTATTGTTAGGCTCACATCACTCAATATAGAAATCCAGCACTGACTATCATAATCAAGTTATTTGACTATTGAATCCACCACTAATTATCCTTTAAACAAATCCTAAAAACCTTGTACTCCAGTGTAAATCAGACTTAGAACAAATCCGACCGTTGAAAAACACTCAAATCACTTAGTGTGGCCCACCTAAATCTTGGATTTCCCTCATCTTTGGTCAAAGGGCTCGAATGGGACTTCCATAGTGAATGAGTGGATTGGATCCCACTAAACATCACAGTGGACTCCACTTTAAACTTGAGTACACATGGACGTTACATGCACTTGATGTGCACCATACATAGAGTCAGGTCGAACCGGTTTTTCGAAGAAGGAAAACCTTCTTCCTTCTTTGTCAGTATTCCTACCAAAGCTGTTTAAACTGGCTGGTTTTGTGCGTGATCTGTGGCCCACCTCATGCCCCATCCACTAGATCTGAACCGTACATCAAGTTCAGTTGAGGATTCTATGCAAAACCCTGAAATTCCTACGTGTGGACGTATACAAACATACAAACATTTGGCATGCGGGTGTGGTTCAAATGAAACAATTCTGAATTCATTGTTGTGTGGCCCATCTTCATCACACAGAAAGATGACCATCGTCTATGGCCCTCAACATCGATCAAACCTATGGATGTTTGGTACGTTGGTGAAACGATGTGTGCAGGCAAGCTCGTGCACAAGAAAAGTTGTGTGGTAGAAATTTCATTAAATGGAAAGACATCACCTTGTTGCACTGGCAATCCCTTCCTCATACAATCTCGGCCGTAGGATGAATATCATCCTAACCATCCGTCTTAGGGCAATCAGTATCGTTCCTCTCCATCATAAGAGAAGCTCCGAAGGAATCTTTCCTGTTAGACAACTGGAGAAATTGTGACCATTATAAGTCATAGAAACCTCCTTCGGGCATCTTGGAAGTCCGGGCTAGGGCTTCATAGAGCCTCTCTCACATTCATCCTCGAGATCTCGTAAGAGATCTCGTTGTTTGAAAAAAAAATACCCGCAATGAAAAACTCGGAACCCACCGATGCAGACCATAGGATCATCCACCCATTGTGAATCTACCATTAACGGTGGAGCCATCTTCTCGATCTGACTGAGATACCCATCCTCGGGTAGTGGGTCCCATTCACTAATCTAAGACATTCATCATGTGGCCTAGGACTCCATACACCACCTAGATGATTAAATTTCATCCAAGCAAACCGGATTCGAATATACTATCTCATAAACTCAACTAGTTGAGCGATTAAACGACAACTAATCCTGTAGATTAGTTACTTCTGAAGCCTCTAGAATAAGATTAGGAAAGCCTATAAGAGGCTACCTTTTAGGGTAACCCTTTTCTGAAAAAGAAAGTCGAAAAGAGAGGAACGAGCATTGCTTTTAAAGCTGTAATGAGTTGAGTCGACTCAGTTCGAGTCGTGGCGAGTTCAGGTCAAGTCCAGGCACCTCTGAGAATGTGGAGGATGAAGGAAAGGAGGAGAAGCTGAGAAGCTAAGGAAGAAAATAAGAAGAAGGGGATGAGAGAAGGGAGAGAGGCGAGTCGCTCACTAGCTGCACCACCGCTGTCGAGTCAACTGGGTTGTTCTCCACTGAGTCAATTCGGGTCGAGTCAAGTCAGGTCTGGCATCCATTGTTGGACCATTTATAAAGAGAAAGAAAATAAGAAGATCAGAAGAAAAGGAGAGAGAGATGATGGTGGCTGGTTGCTCGGTTCCAAAATTGAGTCAACTCGTCGAGTTCTGACGGAGTTGGGTCGGGTTCGTTACTGGAGTCCTAAGTCCAGGTGTGGAATTGGACATTGCAATAGAAATAAAAAGGGAGAAGAGAAAAGAAGGGAGAGAGGAGGAAAGAGGGGGTGGATCCCACCGAGTCACCTCGGTTGGAACCCGCTAAGCCGCTGAATCTATTCGGTCCAGCCCGAGCTGAGCCTTCCAGTGGTTGGTTGCCTGGTATGCTTAGAGATGTTGTCAATTGGCAGCATAAGAAGAAAGAGAAAGAAATTAGGAGCAGTAGAAGGAGAAATGAGTGAGTCAACACGACTCAATGACTTGACTCACTAACTCCCAAGTCGAGTTTTCTTCTCCTCTCATTTCATTCGGGTGTTGCTTAACGAGCTATAAGTGGTTCAGGGCATGTGAGAACTTCTATGAGTCATGGTCGAATGAGGCTGAGATTAGGCGAAGCACATCATTCTTCAAGCAAGTTGATATATAAAGTTATTACTTAAAATCTTATTAATTATGTTGTAGATTATTAATTTAGATTTTGAATCTTCTATAATTAATTACCTTGATTAGTCCTCCATGAAGTTGTGTTATTATTTGGGAATCAATGTACATCGAGTCGTGTTGACTCTGTATCATCTACGCTGAATCATATTCAATTGAAGTTTAACTAAATCAGCTAAATTAAAAGTGTAGGTCTCTAATGGTTTTATGTAAGAATTTTGGTGTGAAAGTTGGGTTCATCTAAGTCGAGGATGAAGCTCACACCTAAATTCGATTCCTAATACAAGTTAATGTGCAACATCTCAATTTAATAGAGGAATTTGTCTAACCTTAGGGTTGGGACTTGAATTTCAAGCAGGTATGCAAACTCTAGCGACTCTAGATTGGAATCAGCATCCTAAGGTGAGGATCACCCTTCAAGCTTTTTCTACATCATGATAGTTATCTTAATTCATTTATTTCACTAATTGCTTAATTTAATATTCATTGAAGATGATGATAAATGTTATTTCCATTTGTGTAATTCTTCATAAATGATTGATGGATAGATTTGGAATTCAAGTATGACCTCAAATATTCCTATTCTGGTTAAATTTGAACACTTTATATGTGTAAGTACTATTGATATCACACGTGACTTGTTTTACCACTTGTGATTAATTTACGGTGTATTTAGAGGTCCTTGAATTAGTGGTCATTTGTGTAATGGATTAAATGAAATTATATGGTGGACTTACCATCTTATGGATCATTTGTTGCCTAAGTGGCTTTTGGGATAATCCATTTTTATCATATCCTTGGGATGGACTGTTTGCCCTATACTGCTGGATGGAATATTTGCCTTATGTGGCCTTAATGAATCGTCTTCGCACAACCTTGTGATGGTAAGTTCTGCTTGTGGAACTATAATTGGCCACTAGTTGAGGAGGTTACCTTTAAACATCCTATTTGTTAGAGTCTCAGGATCTGGGATGGTGGTATGGGACATTATGCCCGAGTTATCGGCATATGCTGGATGACGAGCCCCCCATAGTGACCTTTGAGCTTTCAAAAAAGACTGTTTTAAATTAGAATAATAATGGTTGGGCTAATCATGCATTTTCATGGCGTATGGACTTTACCGGGTGGTCGATGTAAAACATAGAGTTTTTTTGTCACTATGAGTTGTACCATAAAGTATTTTACAGGGTGATCCTAAGTTAATATCATGTGCATTCTTACCACTATGGGCTATCCTTTTCGCATGGACTTTTTTGGGTGAGACTAATTCACTTGGGTGTCCTCGTTGCATAGATTTTTCCATGTGGCTAGTCCTGCTTAGGGCGTACCTTAGAGTACTTTTTCAGGTGGCTAGTTCTCATTGGGCGACTTTTTGCTAGCTTGTAACGTCCTGAAAATTTTCGTACTAGTCAAAGCGGATTGACCGACCTATGTGGAATTAGCAGACTTAGGACACCTGTGACCTAATCACCGCCCCCAGCCAAAATCCTAACCATGCAAGACCACAAATGAGGCTAGATCAAGTTATCAACCCAAACCTAAGATAAATGCCAAGGACCAAATTCCTCCTGAGAGTGACTCGATAAACCGTTTTGGTTGTAAGACAAGCCCAAAATCCTGGAAAGGTATATGCCTTGGCAGGTTTGATGCCCATCACAAGTATTAAGTGAGATGGTGCCTAGAAACTACTCAACTTGGGCCCACCGGCTGAGTGTATAACGAGCGAAAATAGCCAACATAATAAACCAAAACTTAAAGAAGGACCAACACCTCATTCGATTATGAAATCGAGGAGTTCAGACCATTAGATGTTAGCCAAATTTGAAACACCCATCAGGGTCATTGCCTTGGCCAGATCTGCAAAAGCTAGGGTCCAACTGGCGATGCGACACTGTTAAATTACAAACGGGCCTCTCAAGGTCCATCTAAATGCCTAATCACTGGTCCGCAACGCCCTGTGGCTTATCCACTACCGGGATGCCTATCCCTAGGCACATATTACCCTGTGTGCCTCCCCTGATAACCCTACTGACCTAAATGGACCCCTATAGGGTTAGTACGAGAGACCAAGTTCCATTGGGGCCATTTGCACCCAAACTGGCACTATAAGAACCCCATTTTCTCACACCCCTCTCCCTTACACGAATTTGTCATTTGACCTAGGGGTTTCTAAAGGGAGAAGCAAGGGAAAGAGAAAGGAAGGTAGGGAAAGAGAGTGGCTAACCAAGGAGAACTGATTTCTTCTTCAGAAGGACTCCGTGTCGCAACCGGGAGCTTTTTCGAGTTCCCAAGAATCACAAAGAGGTGAGATCCGACTCTTGACCCAAACCATAGGTTAATCGGTTTTTCTCTTTCCAAATTTCCTAATAGACTCCGTATGTTAGATAGGTTCTGACGCCCTCCTCCAAACTCTATCTTTGAAACTGCTAGGGGAGGGAGACTCGCCGCAAAGGTGCGGACTATTAATTTTAAGTTGCCTTTTATCAACCCCTGAGGGTCCAGATAGTGAGCGTGGGTCGTGAGCTACCCTTATAAATTAGTTACGCCATTTTACCTTCAAAAGAGTTGTCATTTGTTTGTTTCAATTGATCTATTGCAGTCCACATGTTTGATTGAATGCCTCATGATTTTCATTCAGATCTTTGATGTTGATTACATGTTCGATGAAATGCCTAAGTATAGTCATGACGATAAATGCTATTCATATGTTAAATTTTGATGATTTCATAAATATGTAAACCCACTGATGTTCATGTGTTCGATGAAATGCCTGTGTGGGCCTAACAATAACATTATGCTAGAGTATCGTAGTGATTATTAAGTTACAGAGACATATGATTTCTTCCCTCCTTGGGAACATCGACTAACCACCTTAATTAAGGAGCGGCTTGATCCGAGCCAACCACATTTGATTTGTTCGATCGACTTGGGTTAAACTTAGATGGTCGACAGTAGTCGAACTACACAGCACTCTTGTACCAATGTCGGTCGAGCTGAAGTGCCCCAAGTCGATCGAATAAGCTCGAAAGTCTACAAAGTTGCTCGAAAATCTTGGATTGAAATAAGTTCGAATAGAACCTAGAGTACCTACGTTACTACTGAATGAGTCTACTTTAAATCGCAACAGAGAAGAATCTGCAAGACTCAGGAGTCAGACATGGTGGTATTAGACACCGTGTTCGAGCTGTCGACCTACGCAGGGGCAATGAGCCTCTCCGTAGTGACCAATGATCAAATTAAGGAAGCTGTGAATCTGACATTCCAAACCACAACGATACCGCGCCGTTTCATGGGTGCGTATGAGTGACGACTCTTACGTAAACAGGGAATACCCTCCACTCATCGATGGGCCGCCTAACCCTGTGCGTCCTAACTGTGTCATCCAGGTCTGTAGTGATCGGTAGGGCCTGTGTTAGCCTCTTATCGATGGGGGAACTGTTGCACGGGTCATGAACCTGATGTTAGATTTTGAGATGCAGGTAAGGAGTGTTTTTTACCACTCCAAGCTCGCAAACCAGTTGAGACCAAAATAAGATGAGGGTACTTTAGTTTCCCCTAAACCACGGGGTGAACAAAATTAATTAAATGCTTGGCTAATGATTTAAATTCATTCCATTGCACTACTTAGGAGTAGACTCATATTATGACTTCATGTTCTGTAATTGTTAAGAATTATTAGAAAGTGTTGCTTTCCCTGAATATCCTTACCTGTACTGATTGGATTGATAATATGCATAACTAATTTTTAATAGTACCACTGAGTTAATCACTCATTCCCACTCTGGGACGGTGTTTTAAAACACCAACCAGACAATTCCATGGATGCAGGTACTACTGAGGTTGACGCGCTTGAAGAAGCATATACAAACCAGGAGGCGGAATTTTCATTCTTCCAACTTTCTGACAGGCCAATTTAGACGGCGTATCACTTGACTTTGGGTGTTTGTGTTTAGACCTGGATGCCCCTTTCTTTTGGACATATTCTTTTGAGAGCTTTAGATGTGTAATGGGCCCAATTGTAGGCCCTTATCCCAACTTGATGTATAGGACATATTCAGTATACTTTCTTCCCCTTAAATATGATCATTTTGGAACCTATTACTTGTTTAAGTATAATCACTTAAGTGCTTGATTACTATATGACGAGGACTCGAATAAACTTCCTACCCAAAAAGGGTGAGATTAACGTCTGGGATCTCATGAGCTGAGTATTAGACGACTTACAAAATTTTGGGATGTTACAATTGGTATCAGAGCATAGTTTAGGATTAAACAGGGTCGTGGACTAAAGACTCACTATAGTACGTCCGCTGATATTGTTAGGTCGTTGAAACATAGCAATGTCGGAACCCTAAGATCACGCTCTTAATCGGATCAAGGTGTTGATTCTTAGTTTGGGAACTAGACCTAGAAGGGAGTAAGTTACTCCAAAATAGTTGCTGTAATGCAGGAGGCAAGGCCTTGGAACTCCGAGAGGCGTTTCGACCAACCTTCGGGTGAGAAATCACGAATCAGGTATCGCAACCTGTCACAAAGGGATTAGATTTCTTAAGTAGGTCGTCTTACCCCAAAATCATGTATAGTACATCCAAAAATTCATTCCGGTTAGGGAGATATGCATAAATTAAGTTCCAACGGTCCAAATCATCTTCACCTTCGATCGGGCCTTTATCTGGCCTGCCCTGATCACGGAATGGACAAAACGGAATCGGATTTGGAGAGAGAGGGAAGAACAGGCCTAGAAGAACATATTTTCACCACGGATCATCTTTCCTTTGCCCAAACGGGCCACCTTCGAATCAAATCGGCATGATTTGGGGATTTGGATGGACAAAGATGTTCCGGAAGAAGTGGAAGAGGAGTGAGAACGAGGCGGTGTGCGGCGCTAAGGACATGGCATCGAAGGCGACCCATGTGGGTCAGCAAATCGTAGCCCACCACCAAAAATCGCGACCCACCGCCCTAGTGGACAGACACCCGTAGGGGAACCATAGGAACTGCGATCCGCCGCCGTCCCAGACCACCTCGATTGGCATGCCACCGCCGCTGCCCAAAGGCAGCAAGTCGTAACACCGCAGCCACTTCCACGGCGCCTCACCGCCGGAGGGCAGTAGGCCGCGGCACTTGCTGCACCTCGTCGTCTGGACTTGGGTGGGGCCATGTACACATGGGTAGGGTGCATTTTAACCCCAAAGCCCTCAATCTCTCTCAATTCCCTCCCTCTCTCTCTTAGTTTCTTCACCCCTCTCAAACCCCTAAACCCATACAACCCATCTCCCCATTCACCATTCTTCTTCCCAACAATCTCAAATCTTCATCCTCTCAAGGAGAGAACCCACCTCCAAATCCCAACTCCCATCTATCCTCTCAAAACCCATTCTAACATTCTCCTTCTCCTTAAGGCACAAATCTCTACAAAATCCCAAATCCCAAATCTCCATCTTCCTAGCTCCATTCTTGAGAAACCCATCTCTACATCTCCTTTAAACCCGTTCTATCAACCTTCATCTTCTCAAATCCTAAATCCCTACAAATCCCAAATCCCTAATCCTTAAAGTTTCTACAAACCCATCTCCAAATATATATATATATATATATATATATATATATATATATATATATATATATCATCCTTAGATCTTTCATCCCATAAAGTTAGTAGAGAATGACCCTTCTTGGAGCTATCTCATCCTTTTTCTCCATCTCCTTGATCTTTTCTTTCATGGGAAAGAGGAGGGTGTCTCTCGAGGAGGCGGAGCTAAGTCGTGGTAGGCCGACGAAGAAAGGGAACGAGCCGCAACTGGCGATAGCTCCCAGCGAGGCGAGGCCAAGTCGTGAGAGGCACTCGAACTGAAGTCACAACGAACAAGCAATGGTGATTCCTCCCGCGCATCCCGAACCGAACCTAGGGAAGTTCTGAAATTGAAAGGTCATATTTTAGGTCTCCATCGAAGACAAACTCTTTTGTGAGTTTGTGTTGCTCGATTGCCTCTTGCACAACGATTGAGCGCACATGTTTGAGGGTACTTACCTCTCCGATGCGGGTTTGATAAGGTCATTCTACGCCCTAATTCGTAAGCCACGTACTAAGCCCTTAGGATTTGACATCCCTTTCGGCAGACAATTGGTCCGTATTGATGTAGAAGTCATCTAAAAAATCCTCGACATGCCCCTAGGGAAAGTACATATTGATGTGAAGAATACAAAGAAGAATTGGAGTCAAGATGAGCGCGTCATGCACTTGTGTGGAAAGTTCGTTGAGTGGAGACGCGGCAGCAGTATGTCTGATTCGGACTTGATCACCCCATACCAGTTACTCCACCACATCTGTACATACAACGTATACCCAAGGGCGAGTAACCGTACAGAGTGCAACCATTACATGATCAAGCTCCTTTACAAAGTGAGTCAGGGACTGTAAGTGCTATAGTTTCTAGCTCCTATAATTGTCAAATTTTGTAGTGCCAAAACCTCTCTTGGAATCTGTGTCTTATCCAGCTCATCTACATAATGAAGTCTGTGCATCTCTCAAGAACAAGGGTCTTTTGTTCAAGAACTTCAAAGGCAAGTGTACTAGTTCATGTTTATGTACAACATCAATTGTGAATTCAAGCTTTCAAGATTCAAGAGTTCAATATTTTCAAAGCTTCGTACAAGTCAAGATGACGTTCCTAGACGTTGATACTCAAGTTTAAGCTTCAATGTTAGTCGATTTCAAGCTTCAAGAGTCTCAAGTTCAATCTTCATCCTATGACAAGATCTCAAGCTTTATGAACTTCATAGAATGACTATCAACTGAAGAAATAGAAGACTCAATGTTCATACATCACTAACAAGGTACAAATGACCCTAGATTGACTTTAGGGTAGGTCATTTTGAATACATAATTCAATTATATCATTTTATATGTGAATAGACTGTTGCTTGACTAGTCCTAGACTCTATTCAACTAGTCCTAGCACTGGCTCGACCAGTCTAAGAAATTCCATGACCAGTCCTAAGTTTGTTGCAAAATTTTAGAATTTTTTGTTAAGCCACGATCAGTCCTGGAGACTGCTCAACCGGTCGTGTGAACAGTGCACGACTCGTACTCGACTAGTCCTGCTGCTACGACTCAAAGTCCAGCGACTAATTCAAGCTCCACATGACCAGTCGTGGACAGGTCAAGACCAGTCGTGGAGGCCACACGATCGATCGTGAAGGTCCTACGACCAGTTGTGGAACGGCTTTATCTTATTGCACTCAAATTTTTAAAAATTTGTTGGTCCTACGACTAGTCGTTGTGTCCTCAGGACCAGTCGAAGATACGATTTCTTCACTTATAAATAGAGCACAAATTTCAGAGTTTTTCATTCAATTCAAGATAAATCAATACGTCACTCTGAGAGATAAGTTAGTGTTCTTTTTAAGCTATATTGTGCTCAGTTAATATTCTCCTAATTTAGCTTTGTTATATTTGATTTTGTATTCTATATTCCATTCATATTTGAAGAAGGGATTGAGGCTTACCCTTTTCTTGGAATCAAAATCAAATAGAGCTAGCCCAACTTGATTTAATTTAAAATCAATTTAGAACCTAGAACCATTTCATAAGTGAGTTTGGACATTGAACTTATACGTTAAAATTCTACTCCGATTTGGTTCTACCGAGCGACATCAAAAAGAGAATATCCAGGTATTTTACATTATTATAAATTTCAGTTTTGGTTTTTGAGATTATGCCAGAAAAATCTTTGTTTTGGTTTGTCTGAGGTGATCCAGAAAACTCAGAGTGTGAGGTTTTTAAATTGTGTAAGCCCACTTGAAAGACACAATTGTGAGAGTTTTAGGTGAACCTGAAAAAATCTATTTTCATAGTGAACGCTAATATCCACTGTGTGAGGATATTAGGAGTGGAGTCGTTGTGTGACTGTTTTGCTAAACAGTTGGTGTACACACAAGCGAACCACTATAATTTTTTGTGTCTTGTAGTTTGATTGTTTATTTATTTGTGTGGATGATTGTAATTTCCCTTATTACATTTGTGGAGAATGATGTAATCCTTATGTGGATGTGTGGGAATGTTGTAATAACATAGATTTCCTTCCTTGCTATTTATTTATTTATTCCTCTGTATCAAGTTTGAGTTTTTGATACACAAACAGTTCTAGTAAGGTTGTCCTACCATAAACCTTTGGTTTTTATGGTGTAAGGCTGTCCTTAGAACAATATCTGTATCCACCTCTCAATACTCTTACATTTGAGGTTGTATTTAATTTCAACGTTGTGGGATTGTCTATTGCTATCTGTATTTAATTTATTTAAATTCCGTTGTTATTTTTTATTTTGTCATAATCTTATTCACCCCCCCCCCCCTCTAGGACATATAGCTCCGCCTTTTCAAGTGGTATCAAAGCCTAATAGCTCGTTTTAATTGTTATTTCTTTTCGATTAATTTCCTGAGCTAATCGATCTGAGCTATTTGAGATGTTAAATTTTAATAGCCTTTCAGTCACTAGGCCTCCACCATTTAATGGCTCCAATTATGCCTATTGGAAAGTTAGAATGAGAATTTTCTTAAAATCCATGGATGAGAGCATGTGGTAAGCCACAGTGATTGAATGGACCCCTCCTACCATTGAAGTAACTGGTATCGATGGATCCAAATATATGAAATCTCACCTTATTTTTCTTAGACCACACTTAGAAAAGCGAGAGTAGTGCCAATGCAAAAGCACTAAATGCAATCACTTGCGCACTATCACCAGATGAATTCAAAAGAATTATATCCTGTGATACTGCAAAACAAGCCTGGGATATTTTAGAAATGACACACGAGGGAACAACAATTGTCAAAAAATTTAAAGTCCAAATCCTTACAACTAAATTCGAGGAAATACGTATGGAGAAAAGTGAAACTTTCATGGACTTTTATACTAGATTAAATGACATTGTTAACTCTATATGGGGTCTCGGTGATAAAATCCCAGAAAGTAAAGTCTGTGCAAAGATACTACGCTCACTACCTGAACGGTTCAATTCAAAGGTGACCGTGATCCAGGAACTTTGTGATACAGACAATATGAGGGTAGAAGAATTGGTTGGGTCTTTACAAACCTATGAGTTAAATTTTAAAGCTCCTAAAAGTAAATTAATTGCCCTTAAATCTTCTAAATATTTTTCTCAAGAAAATAGTAGTAATTCTGATTTAGAAAATTATGAAGATGATATGACCCTTTTAGCTAAAAGGTTTTATAAGATTTTCAAAAGTAAAAGAGGGTTGATTTTCAAAAATCTAATGATAAGAAAAGATCTAAATCTAAAACTTGGAAATATTTAAAAGATAGTCAATGTTACAACTACCATGAATATGGGCATTTAGCAAACAAGTGTCCTAGAAAGGACAAACCTAAAAAGAAAGGTATGTTGGCTACTTGGGATGAATCTTCTAGCACTGAAGCCTCTTCTGAATCAGAAGATTCTGAAACTGAGTCGGGTAATGAAGTTAAATCCCTTATGACTTTAGCCAAGTTCACTATTTCATATCATGATGATTCAACTAGTGAAGAAAATCTGAATAGTGATCATGAAAATGAAGAAGATCTTCAAGATGCTTACAATGCCCTATACAAGGAAAGTTGTAAGATTGAGGTAAAACTAAAACTTCAGAAAGAAAAGTTTTTGAAACTTAAAGAAAATTTTGATACTCTTGTTTTAGAAAAATCCCACATTTCAGATTGTTTTAAAAAATCTAAGTGCGATTTAGATTTCAAAACCTCCCTTATTGAAAATCTTAAATCTGAAAATGAAAAACTAAAACTTGAAGTCTCTTCACTTTTGAGTTTGAAAGATACTTGGAGGTATGCCCAAGGTGATCCTAAGTTAGAAAAACTTCTATCTGGATTAAGAAAATGTGGCAAATTTGCGGAAGGGCCTCAAGAAAATGTGGTGAATTTTCAAAACCTCCCTTTCTCACCCCATGTGAAAGGGCCTCAAAAATCCACAATCTGCACAAAATCGCAGAACGAATTTGTGTAACATCGACTGGTTGAGCACCTCCCTCGACTGGTTAAGCACCTCGAAGAAAATAATCAGATGGTCGCTGGACTTTGAGTCGAGCCCCACTCGACCGGTCGAGCGCCACCGACGACCGGTTGAGCGAGGCTCATGACCGATCAAGTCCTGGGAGGAAATCCCAACAAAACTCTCCATTTTTTTACTCAGGAGGGATTCACCTTCTTCAAGCCAGCCAGGTTTCTACAAACCTCAAACTTACCCTTGAGCAAAGCCTTAGTCATCATGTCTGACCCATTATCATCTGTGTGGACCTTCTCAAGCTGTAACACCTTATGTTCCAAAGTATCCCTAATCCAGTGATACCGAATCTCTATGTGCTTCGACTTGGAATGCTGACTTGGATTCTTGCTCAAGTGTATAGTACTTTGACTATGGCAATAGACCACGTGCTCCTCCTGCTTCAGGCTAAGTTCCTGTAGGAACCTCTTCATCCAAAGCATCTCTTTATATGCTTCTGTGACCGTAATGTACTCGGCCTCTATCGTCAACAATGCTAAAACCTTCTATAGCTTGCTCTGCCAAGAGACCGCTCCCCCGGTAAACATGAACATGAACCCCGATGTAGACTTCCTAGAGTCTATGTCACTTGCCATATTTGCATCTGTGTAGCCCTCTAATACAGGTTTACCGTCACCATAGCATAGGCTCAACCTGGATGAGCCTCTTAGATACCGCAGTATCCACTTCACCGCTGCCCAATGCTCTTTACTAGGATTGACAAGATACTGGCTGACAACACCAACCGCATATGTTATGTCTGGGCGTTTACACACCATAACATACATCAAACTTCCTACCGCTAAGCATAGGGTATCTTCTGCATCTCATCCACCTCTGCCTTCGTCTTAGGACATTTTCTGTCACTCAATCTGAAGTGACCATCTAGTGGAGTACTGACCAGCTTCGCTGCATTCATATTGAACCACTGTAGGACTTTTTCAATATACCACTCTTGTGACAGCCAAAGCTTCCTACTGCTTCTGTCACGGGTTATCTTCATTCCTATGATATGTTTAGTCAGGCCCAAGTCTTTCATCGCAAACGACTTGCCCAACTCCTGTTTCAGTCGGTCGATCTTTTTAATGTCTTTTCCCATAATGAGTATGTCATCAACGTATAACAGCAAAACTAAGAAATCATCATATGAGAACTTACGCTTGAACACACAGTGGTCTGACTTCGTTCTGTCATACCTATATTTCAACATAAACAAGTTAAACTTCTTGTACCATTGTCGTGGATCTTGTTTTAGCCCATACAGCTTTTCCTCAGCCTACACACCATATGCTCTTTGCCCTTGACTTTGAATCCCTCTGGTTGGTGCATGTAGATCTCTTCTTCCAGGTCACTATGGAGGAAGTCAGTTTTAACATCTAATTGCTCTATCTTCATATCCATGCTAGCTGTCAACCCAAGCAACACCCGTATGGATGTCATCTTCACCACTGGTGAGAATATCTCCTCGAAGTCTATGCCTTTCCTCTGACCAAGCCCTTTCACCACAAGTCTGGCCTTGAACCTCGTCTGTAAATTCTTCTGCTCAACCTTCTTTCTGAACAACCACTTCTCGCTCAAAGCTTTCTTGCCCTTAGGCAATTTCACCATATCATAGGTATGGTTCTTATGCAAGGATTTCATCTCCTCTTGCATAGCTTTCAACCACTCCCCCTTATGCTCGTCGACTAGGGCCTCAGAATATCTTCTGGCTCTCCCCCATCAATCAGTATAATGTACTCATGCGGCGAGTACCTCTTGGACGGCTATCTGTCCCTAGATGACCTCCTCACTTGTGGCTCAACAGGTGGATCAAGTGGGGGTTGTTCCCCTGGTCCATCTTCTGTAGGAACTCCCTCATTGTAACACCCCGTACTTTTGCGTACTTGGGTGTCATCAAGGAAGTATAAATTTGTTTCCACGTGTGTAGAAACACACGTAGTCATCCATGCACACCGACACCCAGAAATCCTCGATCCATTCATCTCGACTGTCTTATATATCATTTATTCGTATCCATTCGATTGATCTTCAAGTATAGTCCAAAGACATCTATTTTAGGATCTCAAATCACTTCAATAAGAGAATCAAATCATCCAGTAATATCCCATAAGTATATATAGGTATATTTTATTTGTCATATTATAAGTTTTACACAAACATAGATCAAAAGAATTATGGACGTATTTGGTAATTTATTTATCATATAAATAATGTATGAAAATGTGTTGAAGTAGGGTGATATGTATATAACTAACGTGTATAAAATATTATGAAAATAACATAGTATTAAATAAACATAATGAATAATGGTTTTACAATATATAATTAAATTATAAGGTAGTATTAAATATCTCTTATAAGTATGTATACAAAAATCATTAGATACCTTAATGAAATTTTATATTTAACGATATTATTAAATACAAATATAATTCTAATTAAATGTGATCTTGTATATTATAAAGTATGTATATTAATGAATGTGTGAACAACAACATATAATTAATGGTATGTTAATATTAAATTTATATTTATATATATTATGAGATTTTAAATATTGTAATTATAAGTAATATACAAAAATAATAAAAATTATATTAATATTAGTATCGGTTAGTAATATATGACGAAAGTCTTATAAATGTCCTTTTAAGATCTTTTAACTGTTGACGTCCAACTTCGGAATCATCCGACCACTAGATTGGCAAGAAACCCACCACCATGACCTAAATCAAGTAGTGGGCCCCACCTAGACCTGACATCTGCCTGATTTTGGGTCAAAAGACCTGACTGACGCTTCCAAGGAGAGTGGACGGAGTGGATTTATTGCATACATCATAGTGGACCCCACTTAATGGGTCGTGTGTGCACCAAGGTCGTGCACCCGCTGTGCACTGAGCCAAGGAGCTCGGTCAGACCTGTCTGACCCGCGTTTTATAAATAAGGAGAGGTTTCTCCCTCTCTCTTTGAATTGGCAGCCGACGGACGCACGTCCGTTTCTCTGATCGCTAGCCCACCACCTTAACTCTTTGGGATGATCCGAACCGTCCATTTGATAGAGGACAGACGATAGACCAAAACCCAGCTTTCATAATGGGTTTTCATGAATGTACGGGCACACATTTTTTGGCGCAAGAAGAGCCTACAAACACTAGTTTCCTAAAATGGAAACATTTCTCACCGCCAGGTTGGCAATCTGCGCGCCCTCTTTCCCTTGCATCCTAGCCATCCATGGAGGGTGAATCTTGGCCTTTGAAAACAACAAACGTTGTTGCCAGCTGCACAACCGAACGCCCAGATATTTTGAAGAGAGAAAGAGAAGAAGCCCTAGGTCGGATCCTGACCATTTATTTTCCATCCAATGATCTAGAAAGAACCATAGTCTCCTATAAGAAACGGAAGATCGAGTAGCAACAACATCTACGCTCCCATTCTTGCGGCTGCACTCAGAAATCTGCCGCTCTCTTCTCCTTTCAAAACCACCACCAAAACTCCAATGAATCTTCGTTTTGCATCTTCCTCAAGCTTTGTGACATCATTTTGAGCCATCCCATGCTCTCGTTTCAAAGAAACAAATGCAGATAACAAATCTGCCATTATCTTCCTCGTTGAAGAGGAGCCGCAGCACATCAAGTTGAGGTGAGTCCGGGCATGTTGAACGAGCTCATCTGAGTCCAGTGGGGTTGTTGGCCCTCATAAGGAGTTGAGGGAAGAAAAAGAAGAAGAAAAGAGAAGAAAATGAGAGGGAGAATGGGTGCACCGTTGCACCAGACGACCCGAACCGGGCCGGGTTCGAGTTGGGCCTGTCCCAGTTAGGCTAGGCCTGGTTCGAATGATGCCGGGTTCCAGCAGAGAATGAGAAAGGAAAGAGGAAGCAGGGAGACTGCATTGCCAATCCCTGAGCCAAGTGACCATCTTCTTAGGGTTTCTGTTTTTGCTAAATTGGCACCTGAGTGGGCCGAAACTCAGCCAAGCAACGACTGCATTTCGCAGGATGAAAACAGGCCAATCAATGGTTGTGCTTCAGGCTGGAAATGGGCCAAACTATGGCCGAGATAGGAGCTTGTTATGGACTGAAATCAAGTCAGGAAATGCCTGTGCTTCAGGCCAAAATCGTGACAGAAAGAGAGCATCTGTATAGGCTCTGTGGATAGCTGGAAATCGTGCTGAGGTTGGACTTGATTCGGACTGAGATCAGGCCTCAGGCAGGCCTTGGTTCGGTTCGGAATGACGACCTTACATGGCCAGGAAAGAGGACAGTGAAGCACCTCCATACGGGCCTTGAACCAGCCCCACTGGCAGGACGTAAATGGGCTGTAACCGGCCCCTGTTTGGGGAGTGCAACCTAGGCTGAAAGAAAACTAGTGCTCGGCATTGTCTGTTGGGCCAGAAATATGGCTGAAGTCGGACCACATAGAGCTAGAAATCAGGCCAAAACTGGGCCAATAACAGTAGGTGGGTGGGCCTCACATGATTTATAGTGGGCCGTGTAAGACCCGCATCTTAGACCGTACCGTTCCGTAAGTTTCCGAGGTCTTTCGGTCGAATTTCGGCAACCTTCGACCCTTAACCGACGTTGCGCGTGACCCTGATTCACATGCTGTCAACCCGAGTCGACTTAACCCGAGACTTGTACCATTGCGACCGCACCGTCGCCACGGTTCCGATGCCGCGACTCGCGCGCCGAGGCGATACCCTGGCCAAGAGATGTGGGCTAGTGTTCGGTGCGAGGAAAATGCCGCGCGTTACGAAACCCAAGAGAATCCCTACGATGTGTCACATCAATCCATCAATCCATCAATCCATCAATCTCAAGATGTCAAGTACACATCATCTTTTCACCCTTCCCCAAGCAACCCAAAAGTCAAAAGTTTCTTACAAAGCCCATACCTCTCTTACACCTTTTACCCCAAAAGTCAAAAAGGGCTCTTACACACCCATCACCACCACATCCATCACACCACATCCATCACCCATCTCTCCCTTACAAGTCTCTCTCTCTCATTTTCAAATATCATTCCAAGCAACCAAGAGAACCATACGTCCAAGCCTCTCCCTCTCTTTCAAAACCACAAGTGTGGCCCACCTCTTCCTACCCTTCCATCTTCCATCTCAACCATCCAAACCCCATCTCCTCCATCGGAATCGAAGCAAAGGAGCAAAGGAAGCCTTGGGACCAAGAAGGAGCCCGTGGGTGATCTTAGATCCCTATTTTTCATGCATTTTATTGATCAAGGGTCCATATATGTGGGACCCACCTTGATGTACTTTTGAATGAGGGGCCCATAGTGGCGGGGTCCCTCCATCCTCACTGATCTCTCTCTATCTCTCTCTTTCTCCCTCTCTTTCTTGTATTGTGGAACCCACCATGAGGCGTGTATTTTTATCCGAACCATCTACTTGTGGGGCCCACCTTATATGTATTGAACCCACACCACATATCATGTGCTGGCCCACCTAAACAAGGCCCACCATAATGCTATTTGTCAAGTTCAAAAACGTCAAGCGTCTGGACGATTCCTTCATGGAAAGAAAAACACAAATATAATCTTGTTTCCTAGCTTATGGGGTGGCCCATTTATTTAGGCCCCACCTTGTTGTATGTGTTCAATCCATGCCGTCCATCCCTTCCACAAGAACGTTTTAGACATTGACCCAGAGAATGAGGTCAATCTGACGATCAGGCGGGCCATACCATAGAAAACCGTAAGTCTACTGTTCAAAACTTTTTGGGCCCGCCTTTCTGATTCTACACGCCCAAAAATGGCGCATATTGGACTCATTTGATGGGTTTCGACCCTTAGAACGCTTTGGGCGGAGTGGATTTACCTAAAGCGGGCCCCACCCACGAAAAACCATGAAAAAATGGTTTTAAAACAAAAAAAAAAAAAAAGAGGAGTGAAGGCAGCAGCGCCTGCTGCTGCCCTGTCACGTACAGAGGGCGCAGGCAGCGCCTGCGCTGGCCTTTGGGCGGACGAACTGGGCCGCCCACGGCTCTTGCTGTGGGCCCCCACCTTGATGTTTTTGTGTATCCACTCTGTCCATAAGGTGGGCCACCCCCTGAAGCGAGCCCCCTCCGAAAATAAGGTTGATCTGAGATTGGGGTGGTCCACACCAAGGGAAACAGTGTGAATTGCAAGTCTACCATTAAAACCCTCTTTGGGCCCACCAAACTTTCAGATCGAGCTGAAAGTTGTGGCTTCCCTTCACGCAGGTCTGGTCGACCGTATCAACGGGTTGGATGGCATAACAACATTAAAGTGGGCCCCACATGGGACCCACTATGATGTACGTGTTTCACTCCACCGTCCGCTGGACGGTGGAGCCCCCTGTTATGTATGTGTCTTCCCACCGTCCAGTGGACGGTGGGTGTGAGGAATGTGCGTGTGTGCGTGCGTGCGTGTGTGCATGCGTGTGTATGTGTGCGTGCGTGCGTGTGTGCATGCATGTGTGTGTGTGCATGCGTGTGTGTGTGTGCGTGCGTGTGTGCATGCGTGTGTGTGCGTGGTGCATGTGTTGTGTGTGTATATATATACATATATACATATATATATAAAATATATATATACATATATATATATACACATATATATATATATATATATATATATATATATATATATATATATATATATATATATATTATTTATTATTATTTTATTATATACATTATGGTGGGCCGCATGTAGACCCCACCATGATGCATATACGGCATCCAATCCGTCTATCCATTTTGAAATATCATTTTATGGCATGAGTTAAAAGAATGAGGCAAATCTAAACTCCAAGTGAGCCCACTTTGATGTCTGATTGAGGCCCACCTCCGTTGTTTGTGGACCATCCGTTAAGGCCCACCTTGATATGCAAGAGGCCCATATGTTTAGGCCACCTTGATATAGTTAAGGCCCAACCATTGAGGCCCACCTGATATACTTAAAGGCCCACGGGTTAAGGCCCATTGAGATATGTTATGGCCTATGGGTTAAGGCCCATTCGATGTACGTATGGGGCCCAATTGGTGTGGCCCATCTGATACACATATGACCCATGAGATTAGGCCCATTAATGCACTCTAAGGCCCACAGGATATGACCCATTGCAATGCACTTAAGGCCCATTGGTGCGGCCCATTGATGTGGCCACTTGATGAATATAAGGCCCATGTGACACAGCCCATTCGATGTGTTTAAGGCCCAATGGGATGTACCTAAAGTCCATTGCAATGTGTGATTCCTACATGGTTTATTTAATGATGTTTACAATAGATGATGCCTTGGGAGCAATGTCGGTTTGACGTCCACATTGCGGGTATAGTGTTGGTTAAATGTCCGCATTATGACTCTCCCTAGGGCCATTGATAGGCCCGTACTGGTTGTGTGCAGGTCGTCCATGTCTAGGCCCATCTGCGTTGCAGGAATAGTTCATTTCTTTATAACATGTGTAGTATAGTTCCATGATTCATAATCATACGCATCATATGTATGCTTAACATGAGAAGTGACTGATCATAGCATATGCCTTCGGGCAGATTGTTTAGGGGCTCCCAGTTAGGCGGTGTTACCCCACATGAGCGCACGAGACGCGTAGGATTGTTGCATGACTGGATAGTGTGATTCATGCATTCCGCATTGTGTGACATGGTTACCGTACGCCCTAGTGACATCGGGGTCGTAGCCGCCACAGACATATCGTGGTTGGTAGTATTGGATACCGAAAATCTGGTTCTACATGGGGTGCTATAGATATCCCTCGGTGAAAGTCCCTAAACCCTTATGGTACCAAGAGGTTGCTCCAACGTTTAGACCGAGTGGGTGCATGAGCACCGAATGTCGATTACCAGACGGTCGCGCTCTCCACTGTGTCGTGGTCGGTTAGAAGGGGGTGCGACCTTACCTGCCCGAGAGGAGGGGCAATGCTAGGCTGAGTTTGACCAGCTCGAGGAATGAGTCCGCTATCGACAAGCCGCGCCCGATATTGGCAGGCGGATAGTGAGGTCTCTTCCACTTACCTTATTGCGTGCGATGGGGCGGCAATCTGGTTTAGAGTGTACTAGACCCCGGTGATATCCCAGATTTTGAGCTATACTGATATGTGGACTTAGATGAGGATTTGTATGCTTGAGTTGCATTTCGCATCGCATGGCCTTGGTAGGGCCGATATCTTTCATGCCTTGCATTGCATAGCCTTGGTACGGCTAGTAGTATTCATGGATTCACCAGCATGTTCCGCATTACTCTGATATTGTATACCGCATTACTACCTTGCGCACACACTTTCACCACCCTCTAAGCTTTCTATAAGCTTATGCACGACCGTTGCGTGCAGGCGACGCGAGGACGCAGCAGCTCTGAGGCAGGAGCGCAGAGCAGATCTTTTGGAGCTTTTTGTCCATTCTCATTGTATTTTCCTTTATGCTCATTGTACTTGTAAAGTTTTTGATCATAGTGGAAATGTGATGGAGTTTGTTTGGTTGTTGTTTGTGGGTTATGCCTTCGGTTATGCTTATTACAAATTAAACGGATGCTAAAAAAAAAAAAAAATCCTCCTTTTAGCATCCCAGGATCGGAACCTGGCGTATGGGCGCTGGGAGCCGAGAATGGGGTTCTACGGAGGCTGTCGGCGCCGGATTCGGCGATCGGGAATTTTGTGAGCCCGGTTTCCGAGTTTGGGGCGTGACAGGCCGCACCTTGTGTAAACAGGTGGGCCTCACTTTGAATCACCTTGGAGCTCACCTTGACATCTGTGGTTGAACCGGGCCCAAATCTGGACCATTTGTTGGGATGAAACCAAGTGGGCCTGATCGTTCTAACACGGGCCCAATTGACCTCATTCATGGGACCCTTCAAACCCACACTAGACTCATTTTAGTGTTGTTATTATTATCATTATTGGGATTACTAATATTAGATATGGATGACCTTTAGTAAATTATCTACACCAATATTAGATATTGCATATAGATATTATTATTAGTAAATATTAGTGTTTTATTTTACCATTATAAAAGATCATCATTTATAGTGGGGCATATTATTTGTTTCTATTACAATGATTATTGGTGTCACATTAACTAATATTAATTATATCATTACCGTAATATTTTTAGTATTATTAGTATGACATCCATCACTTGAAAATACTATCTTTAATAATATATTATATTATTTTATTTCGATTATAATACTAATTATTACCATAGTCACAAATGTTAGTTATATCTTTAACATTAAATTGTAATTAACCATATTAATATTATATTACATTTAGGCTATACATACATTATGGTTCCACTCCCAAGACCAAACCTTAGGATGGAAATCCTAAATTCTACATCACAACCCTAAGATAAATAATCCAAACCCTAGACTATGACCTTAAACCCTAGGTAGTGTGTACAACTTAGATCTAATTGGAAAAGCTTCATGATTTGTGGTAGGATACAATTCTAAGGGTGCAAGCACTTAGCGACACTAGAAGGCGATTCAAGTATAAGGTGATGATTCTTTCCCTTGATCTTTCTATCTTCTCATTAGCTTAAGTTATAGTTTTTATTTAAATTCATAATTGATATCTCCCTTTATAATCACATGTGTTAACTGGTGAAAATTGAATTGTTGTATTACATGCTTTATGATTATCCTGTATAATTGTTCATGCTTGTGTTCTTTTTGTGGATTGCTTGTGGAACTTAAACTGGTACATTAGTGGAAAATTCCTACATATGAATGTACACCCATACTTGGGATGTAACTTGACTAGTTGTGATCGTAATGGATCTTCGACTTGGTAGTTGTTGGGTGATGGTCTAGATGGATCATTGATGTGGGCCTACCATCCAGGGTTGTTGTGCCTAAAGATTTTTAAGGATGGTTTTCATCGTATGGTTTTGATATTCGCCCTATGTGGCATATTTTAATACTCGCCCTACGTGATTTTGTTTTGATACTTACCCTAGATGGGTTCAATGTTTTATACTGTGCAACCATGCGGTGGTAAGCCCCATATATTGTAATGTGATTGGCCCCTAGTCGATGAGTTTCCATTAAACATCCTAAGGTTGTAGCCTCATGGGTCGGGGATGGTAGTCATGAGATACTATGCCCGAGCTGTCAGCCTACGCTGGGCTATACGCTCCCCGTAGTGACCTTTGAGCTTATTTAAATTGGCTGATTGTAAATGGACTAATAATGGGATGACAAGTCATGCATACATGATATATTTCGATGGCTTGGATCACTCTGCCCTGCGATTACGCTGCGTGTTACACTTATGACCAGCCATTCGATTGTGATAATGACTTGGATCACTCTGCCCTGCAATTATGCTACGTGTTGCGCTTATGACCAGTCTTATCTATGGGTGACGCCCATTCGGATGTTTTACCCGGGTCACACCATCGTACGACATTACCCGTCTGGATGTTTTACCCGGGGCACAGTCCGTCCGGATGTTTTACCTGGGACTGATTGCATTCATGCATCCATACATATAATAAGACTGCATTTACTATGTTTTGGTTGTCTAGATGTTTTATACTATTTCTTACCTAATGCGGCGGTGTATAATCTTGAGGAGAATTCACACTGAGTTGGCCACTCATCCATCAAATATACAACCGTACAGGTATCACAAATGCCTTTAGTGATATGCATGTTCAGATTTGATGAGGAGCAGGGTACGATCGCCAAGAATACATGGCCATATTTTCCTGGAGGAGTCACGTGATCTGGCGGCTTATATTTATATGCTTTCTGTTATTCTTCATGCATTAAATTCTTGTGAATCTTGTACTTGTTAAACTCAGAGACATTGGTTTATATAAGCCATTATGGGTAACTTCTTGTATATTTGAATGATAATGAAATTTTTCTTTATGTCGATTTGTCCACACTACGCTCATTCGTTTACTCTGATAAAAGAAAAAAATATATTATCTGACCATCCTTTAAGGTTAACACTCGGGTTTTTGGGACACGAGTCATATACTCGGGTCCTGAAAACACGGGGTGTTACACTCGTCCTCTACACCTTGTTGTACTCCCCCGTCATTAGACACCACGGGAGGAATAACTGAATCCATGTCCTCTAGCTCACCTGAACTAGGCTGGTCCTTCTCTGGCTTACCAATGTCTTCTATACACTGATCTTCAAAGAAAACTACATCTCTGCTCCTGACAAGCTTCTTCTCGGTCGGATCCCACAATCAGTAACCGAACTTTTCATCATCGTACCCCAAGAACACACACTGCCCGATCTTCATATCAAGCTTAGACCTCTTGTCCTTTGGTACATGAACGGATGCCCTGCATCGAAACACCCTGAGATGACTGTACGTTGGATCCTATCCAGTCCACACCTTCTTAGGTACTTCTCCATTCCACGGGGCTGATGGAGACCTATTTATAAAATACATCACCGTGTGCATTGCTTCTCCCCAGAACATCTTAAGTAACTTTGCATGGGATAACATGCATCTGATTCTCTCTATAATGGTGCGATTCATTCGCTCAGCCACACATTATGCTGGGGGTCTTGGGAACCGTCTGTTCATGTCGTATACCCAGAGACTTAAAATACTCATGAAAGTCGCCAATGTATTCACCACCATTGTCAGTACGGATGCACTTCAATGATCTGCTTGTCTCTCTCTCGACCATAGCATGAAACAATTTAAACACACCAAAGACCTCATCCTTGGATTTCAAAGTATAAACCCAAACCCTCCTAGATGCATCATTTATAAAAATAACAAAATATAATGCCCCACCCAAGGTTTTTGTCTTCATAGGACCACAAACATCAGAATAAACTAAATCTAATGCATGCACTTTATTAATATGAGAAGCAGATTTAACAAATAAAACTCTATGTTGTTTCCTGATAAACAATCAATACAGGTTTTGAGAGGTATACCTGTCACGTCTAGAAGGAGTCGCTTCCTCACTAGTAGCTGAAGCCCTTTTTCACTCATGTGGCCTAGACGCTTGTGTCACATGTCAATAGTTGAATCTTCCACTGCATTCAACCCACCCTTGCACACATTAACACTTACCTTGTAAAGGGTGCAACACTTCTTTCCTCTGACTGCGATCAACGAACCCTTGATGAGCTTCCAGCGCCCACCAGCAAACTGGATTTCATAACCATCATCATCCAACCTTCCCGTTAACATCAAGTTAAGGTGAAGGTCTGGGATATGCCTCACATCCCTGAGAACCAATGCGCAGCCCACATCGGTCTTCACATAAATATCACTGACCCCTACGATTTTCGATACGCCATAATTTTCCATCTTAACGATCTCATAGTCACATGACTTGTAGCTTGTGAAGAAGTCTTTGCGTGGAGTCGCATGAAAAGAAGCTCTAGAGTCAATCACCCAATCAGTGTCCATATATCATGATCTACTGAAAGAATAACTACAACGTCGCCATCTGAAGCGACCAAAGTGGAATCTGATTCATCTTCCTTCTCCTTTCCTTTTCCTTTCTTGTCATTCTTATTCTTACGACATTCATGCTTATAGTGGCCCTTCTTGCCACAATTTCTACATTCAACATCCTTCCTGGTACTCGACTTGCCTCTTGATTTATCTCGGGCCTTCCCGCCCTTCCTGTTCTTTCCTCTTTCCCGTTCATGTGTCACAAGGGCCTCTGGCTAAGTAGACCTCGAAGACTTCCTCCTTGTCTCCTCATTGAAGAGACAGCTAGTTACATGTTCCATGGATACCTTTCCGTCTGACGCGGAGTTACTTAGAGACACCACCAATGTCTTCCAACTATCAAGCAATGAACTAAGCAATAGCAAAGGCTATAATTCATCATCCAAAACCATCTTCATAGCGGAGAGCTGGTTCAATATATTGCTGACCTCATTGATGTGCTTGGCCACAGAACCACCATCTTTGAACTTGAGATTCACAAGTGTCGTATCAAAAAAATCTTATTGCTGGCTGTCTTCCTCTCATACAACCCTTATAATTTCAGCCATAGACTAGTGGCTGAGGTCTCCATAGACACGTGGTGGAATACGGAATCGTCCAACCATTGTTTAATAAATCCCACCGTCTTCCGGTCCAACTTCTTCCAATCATCATCAGACATATCCTTGGATTTTGCTGATATGCCTAAAATTGGAGAATATAAGTCCTTACAATAAAGCAAGTCCTCCGTCTTAGCCTTCTATATGGTCCAGTTAGAACCATTGAGGCTGATCATCCTTGATGAGCCACCTTCCATAATTCAGAACCGATCCCACTCCATTCAATGAACCTGTCTCTGATACCACTTTGTTGAGGGCCTTGCACAAAACCTTGGGATCTAGCCTCCCAGAACAAACCAGAATTATGGGATAATAAAGCAATCAAATAAATCAAAGCACAAACCACACAACATAAGAGATTTTACGTGGAAAACCCTCAAAGAGGTAAAAACCACGGGACCTCATATAGATCAACAATCCACTATGAAGTAGAACGTTACAACCTTCTTCACTTACGCAGGAGTGGATAAACAGTAAGAGAATAAAAGAAAAATGGAGAGATCTAATCGATTATGAGGATGTAGCAACGCTGAGATATCGAGTGCACAATAGATACCTATATGAGCATAACCTCCCTTCCACAAGCTTCCTCTCTCTCTTTCTCTCTCTCTCTCTCTCTCTCTCTCACCTTTGATAGCCCTAAACCATTTGGTAAACCCTTGTAAAGCTTTAGAAAACCCTCTTGTATTACCTAGAAAGCCCTAGGTATCTCCTATTTATAGTTTAGGAAACTCACTTTCGTACCCCTTGCAAAAGGGCCTCAAAAATCCATAATCTGCACAAAATCGCGGAACGAATTTGCGTAACTTTGACTGGTCGAGAAGGGTACTCGACCGGTCGAGCGGCCCACTCGACCAATCGATCACCTCCCTTGACTGGTCGAGCACCTCGGAGAAAATAATCAGATGGTCGCTGGACTTTGAGTGGAGCCCCACTCAACCGATCGAGCGCCACCCACGACCGGTCGAGCGAGGCTCACAACCGGTCGAGTCTTGGGAGGAAATCCCAACACTTCCTTTCATTGCCTTCAAATTTCGGCAAAAAGAAATAAATAAATAAATCGCTTGCTT
This sequence comes from Magnolia officinalis, assembly GCA_021015155.1. Classification (NCBI taxonomy): domain Eukaryota; kingdom Viridiplantae; phylum Streptophyta; class Magnoliopsida; order Magnoliales; family Magnoliaceae; genus Magnolia; species Magnolia officinalis. The sequence continues at coordinate 52,897,735 of JAJHSJ010000008.1, forward strand.
AATTGCAGGATTACCTGGTAGTCATTTGATGTTATGGTAGAGGGTCAGGTTGCTACTATATACTATGGCAACTAAATTTTCTTCAATTCATGACAAACAAGGTCAAGAACTCATTCAGATAAAGTCTACTTGTTCAGGGAATTTCGTTGGAACATATATAGGCTCCTAGTGAGTCACTGTGAAACTCATTGGTTTTGGCCAAATCACGATGACTTGCGATTATTTTGGTCCAGGAAAAGGCCAAGCTATATGTCCTAGAGGGGGGGTGAATAAGACTATGCCAAATTTAGAATAATTACAGTGGAATCTAAATAAAGAAATACCCAAATAAAGTAAATCAATCCACAATGCCGAAATTAAATAGCAACCTCAATAAACAAGTATTGAGAGATTGATACAAAAGTTGTTCTAAGGAAAACCTTACACCAAAAACCAAAGTTTATGGTAGGAAAACCTAATTTCTAGAAAGGTCTTTGTATCAAGAACTCAAACTTTCTAGGAATAAACAAATTAAAGCTGAACAGAGGAATAGAATGCAATCACAAATATTGATTGTTCTAAGGACAACCATGCACCATAGAAATGGTAGGGCAACCTTACTAGAACAATTTAGAGAATCTAAAGCTCAAACAAATAAAGGAATAGCTTGAAATTAAAATGATTACACCATTCACATCCACATACATTCCATAAAAGAATAATCAAAGATAGGAAAATAAAGCACACTTCCACACAACGTAAGGAGTTATAGTGGTTTGCCTATGTGTACACCAACTGTTCAACAACAGCCACACAGAATGCTACTCCACTCCTAATATCCTCACACAGGGGATATTAGCCTTCACTATCAAGTAGGTTTTCATAGGTTCACCAAAAACTTTTACAATTGTGTCTTTTTCAAAGGGCTTACACAATTCAAAAACCCTCACTTCTGAGTTTTCTGACTCTCCTCAGATAACCAACAGCTTTGAGATTTTTCTGGCTGAACCTCAAATAAAACCAAAATAAATGAATTTACAATAAATGTAAAATACCTGAATTTCTTCTTTGTTGTAGCAGCCCAGAAGAACCAAATCGGAGTAGAGATTTGAATGTCAAATTCGATGTCCAATACTCACTTTATAATGGTTCTAATTTCTAATAAATTTTAAATTAAAACAAATGGGCTAGCTTGAATTGATTTTGATTCCAGTAAAAGGAAAATAAAAACTTCCTCTTTACAGATTAGATTGGAATGTAAGAAACAAAATCAATTAACAAAGCTAGAGAAATAGAATATTAAATAAACACACTTAGCTTAAACGGAGCACAGATTTATCTCTCAGGAGGCCGAATTAAATTAGCTTCAATGATCTATTTTATTCTGAGATTCGTGCTCTATTTATAGTGTGAATAAATCACGTCTTCGACTGGTCCTAAGTCGCTACGATTGGTCGAAGATCTAACAGATATTTGAAAATTCAAGCGCGATAAGATAAGACGGTTTTACGACTGGTCGTAGGGCACCTTCGACTGGTCGAAGGTCACACACAACTGGTCGAAGCTAAGTACAAATCATCGCTGTAGTTTGAGTCGAAGGTCTACAACTGATCGAAGAACCTGTCGACACTGTTCCTATGACTGGTCGAACAGTCCCTAGGATTAGTCGAAGCCTAACAGAAAATTTTTGAATTTTACAACAAACTTACGACTGATCCAAGAGCAGTGCTAGGACTAATCGAACAAAGTCCAGGACTAGTCTCAGAATAGGCCAATCATACTTATATAAAATATATGAATTACGTATCCAAAGTGGCCTACTCTAAAGGTCAACCTAAGGTCAGTCAAACCTCAATAGTGAAGTAAGGACATTGAAACTTAAGGACAAGTGACCTTGAAAGTAGTGAAACTTGAAGTCTTGATGTAGTTCAAACTTGAAGCTTCTAGAGATCTTGAGATTGAACTTGAACACTTCTTGAGATCTTGAGATTGAACTTGAACACTTCTAGAGATCTTGAGATTGTGAGCAAAGCTTGTCCAACAAAGTTGATCTTGAGTACCGCTTTGATCTTCACATATGCAAGCTTCATAACAGTGTCTTTGGCACCATAAATTTGACAACAAAAGGGGCTTTCAACAATAGCACTTACAATCTCCCCCTTTGTCAAATTAGTGACAAAACACACTTCCAAGATATGTTTTAAAGAACACAAAATATCTGACTAACGAATCATGCACCAGTTGTTATCAACTGGCACAGTAACATGAACCTGCAAATCAGTATTCAACATATCCATTTTCCATACATATAAGTCATACAAAACTCCTCCCCCTGAGTAAAACGTACGAGTGAACATATCCATTCTCCCCCTTTTTGTCATAAGAGGACAAAGAAAATAGATAGACTAAGGAGAATAAATCAGAGAGAAAGATGACAGTATTCAACATATGACATAAAAGCTTAATGAACACACATAATTCATAAACTAAGTTTAAGCAGAACTAGCACCATAGTAGTAAAGTTATTACAACTTAGACAATGTAAAAAAAAAAAAAAAAAAAAAAAAAAAAAAAAAAAAAAACTAATCAGAACCAGATGAAGGAGCAGGGATAGATGGATCAATTTTATGCATCCCCTTGTTCAAGTGCTTAAGATATTTACGTATATATTTGAAGTGTAAATCATTTGCAACAAACATGTTTTCCACCTTAACATTTATATTCTTAATCTTATCCTCTAATGCATGCAAACGTGCATCAAAGTCAGAAGGCTTATAATCTGGATCATTCACAAAATCAGAATTAAGTTCTTCAAAGATATCATCCATATCAATATCATCAGGAGGAAGATCACCAGCTTCTTCCTCATGTGCTGCTTCAGCATTGCCAACACCATCTCCTTGTCCAGGGAGTAAATCCAACTTCATCTTATTTAGATTAGAGTTATTGAATATCAGATGACGGATAGGGACCTCACCAACCGGCATATCGACTAACATATAAGTAGCCAACACAGTCATCAAATAAACAAAATGAATGTCACTGTGACTAGGATGGAGACGAAAATTAATAATGAAGTGACAAATCAAGGATGGTAAACAGATAGACGTACCACTAGCAACAACATGAAGAATACGAACCATGTATGAAGTCAATTCAGATTTATTATCCGATCGTGGATATAAGTTAGACACATAGATTTTGTGAAGAACTCTGTATTTGGGTAACAAATACTTTGAGGGAAGCGCATTCCCTTTATAAGTCCATTGAACATTCAGATTGCATAAATCTCTAGTGAGGAGACGTTTTTCAGATTCTGAGGGTTTGTCAGAAAAATTATAGATAGAAATCCCCTCATCATTCACAGGAATATCCAGAAGAGCTAAAATCAAATGACGATCAATGTCAAATGGTCCTTCTCTTGTGACTATTTTAAAAGTTAAATTCTCCAATGAAAAATTACATATACATGCAAACATGGACTGTGCAATGGACCGGTATGCTGACCCACCCCAATGTAGTAAGTTATCCCAACCTACAGCTTGAAGCATAGGAAAGATATCAAAAGGAGCAACATGATTAACAAAAACAGGACGTTCAACTATAACATTACGTAATCTGTGTCCTGAACATAAGAAGGATCATAATCGGGAGTCTGAAGATGACGCTTAGTAATCGGGACTGATCTGGAAGAAGACGGACCACAAGATGTTGTTTTCTTTCCTCTAGAAGCCATTTGCAACAAAGATTTCGAGAAAAGAAAAAGTTGCAAAGGTTTGAGAAGAGGGTTTGCTCAAAACAGATTTTGCAAAAGGAAAACCCCAAATCTCAACAAAACTTGAAATAGACAACTTCAAGAGTAAAATGGAAGTGGTCTAAACACAAATCCACAAGAAATAAGCAAATGGAGCACTAACCTTGAAGGATTTGGAATGTGGGTTCGACTGGTCGAGCGTCGGCTAGTCGAAGAGGAAAGAAGAAATAAGGAAGAAAGAGATTTTCCCCAAATTTAAGTGATTCACGCGATTCACGACTGGTCATGGGTATTCTTCGACCGGTCGAGGAAATCCTCGACTGGTCGAGTACCACCAAAAAATCAGATTTTCATGTATATTTCAAAAATTGAAAATTTAATCTACCAAATATATACAATATGATACAAATAGGCATAAATAATCATTTTAAAATGCACATGCCAAGATCAAATATCATTTTGTTAAACCTGCTTTTGTCGAGTGGTTTAGTGAAAATATCAGCACGTTGATTCTCGGTAGGAATATATTCCACTGATATTACCTTTTCTTCAACTAAATCTCGAATATAATGAAATCTAATATCAATATGCTTAGTACGAGAATGCTGAATTGAATTTTTTGAAATATTTATGGCACTGGTATTATCACAATATAACAACATAGAATCTTGTTTAATTCCATAATCACTTAACATACGCTTCATCCAAACAAGCTGAGTACAAGCATTACCAGCTGCGATATATTCAGCTTCAGCTGTTGAAAGTGATATAGAACTTTGTTTCTTTCTAAGCCAAGAAACTAAACAGTTTCCGATATAAAAGCAACCACCACTGGTTGACTTTCTATCATCAAGATTACCAGCCCAGTCAGCATCCGAGTACCCAGCTAATTGAATACTAGTCTCATGAGGATACCAGAGACCGAGATTAACAGTACTAGCAACATAGCGGATAATCCGTTTGACCGCAATCAAATGCGATTCTTTAAGTTCAAACTAATATCTAGCGTAAATACCAACACTTAAAGCAATATCAGGTCTACTAGCAGTTAAATACAATAAACTACCAATCATACTCCGATATAGTTTCTGATCTACATTTTTACCTGTAGAATCTTTTGAGAGTTTCAAAGTTGTACTCATAGAGTATCAAATTTCTTACCATTCTCAAATCCAAATCTCTTAATTAAATTTATAGCATATTTAGATTGAGAATGAATATTCCATCAGGTAGTTGTTTTACTTGCAACCCAAGGAAGTAATTCAATTCCCCAACCATGCTCATTTCAAATTGAGATTTCATCAATTCTGCAAATTCAATAGTCATGTCGGTACAAGTAGATCCATAAATGATATCATCAACGTAGATTTGAACCATTAAAATATCTTCGTTATGTTTCTTAACAAATAGTGTTTTATCAACACTTCCCATTTGAAAGTTATGACTGAGTAAAAACTTAGTCAATTTCTCATACCATGCTCTGGGATCTTGTTTAAGACTGTACAGAGCTTTTTTAAGACGGTATACATGATCAGTAAACTTAGGATCTTCAAATCCTGTAGGTTGTTCAACATAAACTTCTTCATATAAATAGCCATTTAAAAGGGCACTTTTAACATCCATTTGAAAATTTTTAATCTTTCTAAAGCAAGCAATGGATATAAAAAGTCTGATTGATTCAAGACGAGCAACTGGGGCAAAGGTTTCATCGTAATCGATACCTTCAATTTAGTGTACCCTTGTACAACCAGTCTTGCCTTGTTTCGAATTTCTTCGTTTACATTTGTTGTTGGTAATGACGTCAGATTAGAACTCAAATCAATTCTAGAAATATGAGTCAAATCTATTCCATAGAGTGCTGCAAGAATGCTTCTTGCGCTTTTGCGAAAATTGGACACTTGGGGAGTCCCATACCACGGAAAGGGCACACATCAATAGGAACTACATTCAATAATGTAGGAGCCTGATTCATCAGCCATCCAGTTGTCGGATGAGCACAATGCAGCCCTACCAGATCAAGCGTCCAAAACAAAACAATATTTATACATATTAGTCCGCTAAACACCGCCAATTAGGAGCTCTTAAATAAGCGGTCTTAGAGTGATCGTAGCAGCTGCTTGGCTCTTTCTTGTTCTTTTTGCCTTTCTACCCCTCCGTCTAACCTATTGGCAGCCCACTCCGGTCGGAGCTCTACCTACAAGAACAAGAGGCGAGTAGAGGAACTCGGCGCTTTGAGTGACAACTCAAATGAAAGCGCTCATACAGGTATCCCGGAGGTGAACAGAGCTGGCAACCCGCCCTCCCCAGGAGGGGGCGTGTTGCCCTTATGTTGGCATGTCGATGTTAGGATAACAAGGCAATGAATAAAGAGAGTGACTGTTTCCAATTGCCCGGAAATAGTGCTTTTCCATTATGCCTTCGATTGATTGAGTGTGAGCTCTTTCGTTTTCGAAGGTTAAGGGACGAAGTGGCATCTGCAGCTTCACCACAAGCCTATAACCAGCCCAACCTTCCACCTGGAAAGACTGCCACCACCCTTGAACCAATTCCACAAACCCCTTTTCCTCCAGCCACATTAACTCGAATCTAAAAGGAGAAGGGTCCCACAGCTTTCGCGCTAGCGCACTCGGCCGTTGCTTGTTGGGAAGTGGGCCCCTTCACTTGACTTTTAGTCCGGAAGCATGTCTTTTGTTTAATCAAAGTTTGGATTGCTTGAAAGTGTGTTTTCTTCATTGCGGGAGGGAGGAGCTTGCTCGACGAACCGAGAGCCGCGGGGCGAAGCGAAGTAATGAGTTGAGCGAGTAACGCAAAGGTACCAATCAAAATCTAATCGTCTTTTATTATTCTATATATTCTATAATTCTATTCTAATTTATGAGAGCTGTCATTTATTATATATTTATATAGCATCGACATGACAATAACATTATACAGGCATTCATTCTCCCGAGAAAGAAACCCACGTTACGGTTCTTTATTCATTAAGATTATATTACCATCTTCATCAGACTTGTTTTTAAAAATCCACTTAGTTCCTATAATGTGTTTTTCTTTAGGTCTAGGAACAAGATCCCAAACATCATTTCTCACAAATTGGTTGAGTTCTTCTTGCATCGCAATAGTCCATTTTTCATCAGCAAGAGCTTCTTTTACATTAGATGGTTCTATCGGGGATGTAAAACATACGTAATTACAAATATCCTTAAGTTGTTTACATGTACGAACACCAGTGAGAGGGTTTCCAAGAATCTGTGTGGTTGTTGTCACGCCCCAAACCCGGAAATCGGATTCACAGGAATCCCGATTGCCGAATCTGGTGCCGACAGCCTCCGTAGTACCCCATTCTCGGCTCCTAGCGTCCATATGCCAGATTCCGATCCTGAGATCCTACAAGGAGGATTTTTTTTTTCCAATGTACATTTAATTCAAAATGAGCATAACCACAAGATTACCCAATTCACAAAGGCAACATCATCATCACATATCCACTAATATAATCATTTGAGTACAATGCTGAAAGAGAAATACATAAATCTAAAATCAAGCTCCAGAAGACCGCTGCATACTCCAAGCTCGACATTGCTGCAACCTAACATCACCTGCACGCATCTATCGTGCATAAGCTTATAGAAAGCTTAGGGGGTGGTGTAAGTGTGTGCATAAGGTAAGTACCACGTAAGTAGTATCAGAGTAATCAGAGTAATCAGAGTAATCAGAGTAATCAAAGTAATCAGAGTAATCAGAGTAATCAAAGTAACCAAAGTAATCAGAGTAATCAGAGTAAGCGGAAATACTGGCAGTCCGTGAGTCATACAATGTCAGGGTATGCAATGCAATTCAGCTATACAAATGAGGAGTTAAAGAAAGCCAAATATCAGATGTTGATGATACAATGTCATAAATCATATAATATCGAAATAAGCGGAAATATACTGATAAGTCTATGAGTATCATCAGTAGTACCAAGGCTATGCGATGCAAGACATGAGTACTAACGGCTATATCAATGCCTCGACAATGTGGACATTTAACCAACATTGCCCCCAAGGAATGGTTCACACAAAGCCAAACATATAATGGGCCCACGGCCTCACACAAAGGCCTAATATACAACACAAGAGACCTTACTTAAGGGCCATATATACACAACGGGTGGGCCCTGCTCATGGGCTTTAAATACATGACATGTGGACCCTACACATGGGTCTCGAATACATCGAATGGGCCATGCGTCATGAGCCTAATACATATCACAATGGACCTTGCCCATAGGCTACGAATACATCACAGTGGGCCCCAACTACGGGTCGCATATACATCATATAGGTCTCGACAATCGGCCTTGGCCTCAACAATCGAATTGACACTCGGAATCGGCCTCAATACGCGGCCTCGACAATCGAAATCAGCCTCGATACTTAGCCTCAACAATCGGAATCGGCATATACAATCGGCCTCAACAAATCGAAATCATCGGAATTGGCCTTGATACTCGAAATCGAACGATAATCGGAATCGGCAAATCGGTCACGTCAATCGGAATCGGCAATCGGTCACGACAATCGCACCGATCGACAGTCAGAATCGGCAAATTGGTCACATCAATCGGAATCGACGGTCGGTCACGACAATCGGAATCAATCGATAATCAAAATCGGCAAATCGGCCATGTCAATCGGAATCGGCAATTGGTCACGACAATCGCACCGATCGACAGTCAGAATCGGCAAATTGGTCACGTCAATCGGAATCGACGGTCGGTCACGACAATCGGAATCAATCGATAATCAAAATTGGCAAATCGGTCATGTCAATCGGAATCGGCAATCGGTCATGTCAAACGGCCTCGATCGCTAATCGGCAATCGGCCACGACAATCGGTACCAATGATCAGCATCGACAATCGGCACCGATAATCTTCATCGATAATCGGCACCGACAGTTAGCATCGATAATCGACACCGACAACCGGCACATAGATAAGAAGGGGTCTATAGATGATCAGCTAATCAACCATAATGTAAAGATCGGCCATCGGCTGTGGTTATATCAAATTCGATGGCACCGAGCCATCTGTATATGGCGAATGGGGCCCACTTATTTGGGTTAACCCATTAAGAGAATGGACCTAATAAGGCCTAAGGGAAGGTTACAATGAAGACATCTAACCATCATTGCCCATCAATGTGGACATTTAACCAATATTGCTCCCAAGGAGTGGCCCACATAAACATCATTACATACATCATGACAAAATCACATATATCAATGAGCCTTGAATATACAACAGTGGGCCCTGTACTTGGGCTTCAAATACATCACATTGGCCCCTCATCACATGGGCCTCAAATACACAACAGGTGGGCCTTACACCAGGGCCTATATTCATCATAGGTGGGCCTTGCACATGCGCCTCATATGCATTGAATGGGCCACGCGACATGGGCCTTAAATTCGTCACAGGTGGGCCTAAACATTGCCTGTGAAGATCAGCACCGTGCAAACATTGTCCAACACAGTCTAAACACATGGACGATGTAGGTCAAAATACATACATAAAAGCAGGGCTCCCCAGCATCGTCCAAACGATTCCAGAATCGTCCAGCACTGTCTGAACGGTGTGGATATAGCACATACCTCATGCGTCGGGTCCACACAGATGGATGGTCAGACTAAAACTCATACACCCTGGATGGTGTATAAAATTCACATATAATTCAGGGTGGGCCCGTGATCTGACAAAACGAATGGACGCTTTGGATATAACACACACCCCATGATCAAACCCAACAAAGCTTGCTGGCATCATCTGCAGCAACTGAAGTTGCTGGCCGTCCAGCAGATGGACGGCTGAGTACAAGGTATGTACATCATGGTGGAGCGCCTTGCACCGTCCAAACGGGTCCAGAAGGTGTGGATGAAAATATCACGGTGGGTCTCACATCCCTAAACAAATAGACGTTATGGTTACAACACGTGCATTATGGTGGGTCCAGGAGCATGGATAAAATACTTAGATCATGGTGGATCCCACGTCCTCAGATGGACGGTACGGATGCCACACGTGAGTGCCAGGGCCCACCGCCTTGAATGGAAGGTATAAAACACATACATCATGAAAAATCCCACCGTGGACGGTGAGGATATAACATATATATACCATGGTGGGTCCACGTGGTGTGGCCCACACATACAATACAAATATTGTATGTATTTATATTATATTATATTATATATATAACATAATCTATACATATTATATTATGTAATACAATACACTTGACTAGGACAGAAACGTCCAGTGTCCAGGGCTTCCTAATTCGGACGGATGGAGAGGGTCTAGGACATACATCAAGGTGGGGTCCACACACGTGGCAGATGAATGCCACACGTACATCATAGCGGGCCCACATAAAAGGACGGTCTGGATTTCAGACATGCAACATGATGGGGCCATGACACTTGCAGATGTGGCAAAGCAGCTATGCTGCACGTTCATCACACAGCAAAGGTGGGCCTCATGGTTAATGGGCGATGTGGATCAAACCACACGTGCGGCTGCTGAGCTGCTAGAAGGATGGACGGCGTGGATGCAAACATACATCACGGTGGACTCCACCTTTCCAGCTCACTGGAAGGCGTGGGTATAATCATACATCAGTGGGTCCCATGTGGGGCCCACCATAATGTTTATTTTTCATCGAACCCGTTGATATGGTCGCACGGATCTGGGTGAAGAGTGAAAACAAATTTCACAGTGATCCAAAGCTCCTGTGACACCCAAAAAGGGCTTCAATGGCAGACGTTCAATTCAACTATTTCTTGTGATGTGAGCCACCTGAGTTCTTTATACTGCTGATTTTTGGGGGGCCCACTGTCCCAAGGGGGACCTACCAAATGCATGGTGTAGATGTGAAACATACATAGTAGTGGAGCCTGTGGTGGGGCCCTCCATTTCACCCTTAAAGAAGCAGCGAGGACGCTGCTTGCTGCACCGTCCAGAGGACGCTGACAGCAACAGCGTCCCATGCATTACTATTTTATATATATATATATATACAACGGATTTTCATAGGTGGGGCCCATATGAGGACAATCCACTCCATTTACTGGATTCTAGGGCTCATGGTACACCCAACGAGTCCAATGTTGGATATTTTCGACGAACAGAAACATCACAGTAGGTCCTAATAAATTTTAACTGTTAAAACAATGTTCTAGTCGGTGTGGCCTACCAGAGTTTTGGATCAGCTTCATTCTTTGGCTCAACGCCTAAAATGAAATGGAAAATAGGGTGGGCGGTGTGGATTAAATACAAGCATCATGAGTGGGCATGTTGTGGGTCGACACTCCCCTCTCTACTAAAGCAAACTAAATGTTGCCTGCTGCGGCGTTCTCAAGGCGCTTGCAGCAGTGTCCACCACACACGCCACCACACTCACGCTGTAATGAGATTTCACCATCGGTGTAGGCCCATTTGGTGGATGGCCGGAATAAGATACATATATCACGGTGGGGTTCCTTAGGGTGGGCCACAAGGCCTCATCTTCGCCATGAAATAAAGGAGAGGGAGAGAGATAAAGACGCATAAAGGGGAGGGACCCAGCCACTGTGGGCCATCCCTACACCCAATACAAAGCATACATTAAATGGGTCCCACCATAAGTGGGCCCTACAACCAAATCACGATATAAGGTTAAGAACACCCACCTTTTGATCTTCTTGGCCCGATTGAATCCCTAGCTCCTCGGCTTCGATTTTGACGGAGGATGATGAAGTTTAGAGGGTTAGGATGAAGATGTGGGGGTAGGAAGATGGGCCACACCAAGGTTTTCTCATGGAGAGCTTGCACGTTGGGTTCTCCTTGGTTGCTTGGAAGAGAAGGGAGAATTAAGAGAGAGAGAGAGAGAGGAGATGGGATTGAGTGATGGATGGAGAGAGAGAGAGAGAGAGAGAGAGAGAGAGAAGATGTGTTGGAAATGTTGACTTTTTGGGTTGTTGTGTAAGAGAAGTATGGGTTGTGATGGGGTGAGTGATGTGTTGGGTGATGGGTTGATTGATGTGTTGTACTTGACATTGATGGGATTGATGGGACATGATTTGAAATCTTTCTTGGGTTTTACAACGCACGACGTTTTCCTCGAACTGAACGCGGGCCCACATCTCCTGGCCTGGGTATCGCCTTGGCGCACGAGATGCGGGATCGAAACTGCAGCGACGGCGCGATCGCACAGGTACAAGTCTCGGGTCGAGCCGACTCTAATATACGAGACACGATTCGTGATCGTGCGCAAACGCCGATAACAGATCGCGGGGGTCGCTGGAACAGTACAGACTAGGATACGGGTCTTACAGATGATCTTTAACAGTCTTCAATTCAGAATCAGTCTGATTAGATGAAATATCAAATTTATCATTTAATAGAACTTCATCATTATCTGAACTTGAGACTGAAGTATTCAAGTGATCATCAATGACCACATTGATGGACTCTTGAATCACACCGGTCCTTTTGTTCAGAACCCTATAAGCTCGACTGTTTAAAGAGTATCCTAAAAAGATCCCTTCATCACTCTTCGTATCGAACTTTCCCAGATTTTCACGATCTCGTAAAATATAGCAATTACTGCCAAAAACTCGAAAGTATTTGACAGTAGGCTTTTTATCAAACCACATTTCATAATCCGTTTTATTATTACCTTTACTAGTGTAAACCCGATTAATTATGTAGCAAGCTGTATTACTGCTTCAGCCCAAAGATTCTTAGAGAGCTTCATACTATTCAACATGACATTAGCCATTTCTTGAAGCACTCTATTTTTTCTTTCTGCAATACCATTTTGTTGAGGAGTTTTTGGCGTTGAGAACTCATGTAATATTCCCTGGTCGCTACAGAACTTCTCAAAACCGCTATTCTCAAATTCAGATCCATGATCACTACGAATCTTACTGACTTGAGAACTCTTTTCAGTTTGAATCCTTTTAAGAACCTTTTTCACTTTTCAAGGGTTTCTGTTTTGTCCCTTAAGAAGACAACCCATGTATATCTGGTAAAGTCATCCACTATTACCAAGATATATCTTTTACCACCTCGACTTTCTATCCTTGTAGGTCCTACAAGATCCATATGGAGAAGCTCGAGTGGTCTTGATGTGGTATTGGAATTCACGTTTTTGTGTGAGTTCCTTGTTTGTTTGCTAATCTGACATTCACCACATATTTTATCCAATTTTTACAGTTTGGGTAGACCTCTTATAAGTTCTTGTTTGCTCAATCTATATAGATTTCAGTAGTGTACATGTCCAAGACGTTTATGCCACAAATCAGTCTCGTCTGTATGGACCATATAACACAATTGATTAGATGAGCTGGATTCGCTTACAATATAGCAGTTTTCAGATGTTCTTCGTCCGATTAATATTACTGAGCCTTTATTATTTAGAATCTCACAGCTTTGATTAGATGTAACGCCCCAATTTCTAAAACCCGAGCACGGGGCTCGTTTTCAGAAATTCGGGAGTTAATGAATCAGAGAAACAGCGGAATATAAATTCAGAGTGCGATAGCCCAAAGAAGCATGTGTATTCATGAGAGCCCAAATATTTGACCCGCTCAGCTGGGGGTCTTAGTTACAAAATTCCAAAAGTCTAAAATACTAAACCATTATCAAACTACTGATTAACACCAAAATATGTCGCCGCGTCCTGGTGCGGCTCGTCTTCATAATATTCCTCTCCTTGCTCCGCAGTGGCATCATCAAGGTTGGCACCGACGCCCTCTACCTCTGTCCCTGCATGTTCTGTACAGTTGGATAGTTGATGGATGAGTGGCCAGCTCAGTGTGAATTCCCCTCAAGATTACACACATCCGCCTTAGCATTCATAGTTAAAAGGAGAACAAGCAGTAATCCAAAACAAACATTATGCAGTCTTATTAGATGCATGGATGCTTGAATGCGATCGTCGGCCCGGGTAAAACATCCAAACGGCCTATATATGTCCCAGGTAAAACATCCAGACAGACATTGGGGTCGTCACCCATGCAATCGTCGACCCGGGTAAAACATCCAGACGGTCTATGCCTCGGGTAAAACATCCAGACAGGCAATACGTACGATGACAATAGATGATGGTTTGTGCCCCGGCAAAACATCCAGTCAGGCGAATCCGTATGTCACGTACAACAGTAATAGATGCTGGTTTGTGCTATGCATGCATGATTAGCCAACCCGTTATTAGTCCAATTACAATCAGCCAATTTAAATAAGCTCACGGTCACTACGGGGAGCACATGGCTCAGCGTAGGCCGACAGCTCGGGCATAATGTCCCATTACCACCATCCCCGGCTCATGAGGTCCTCCACCTTGGGATGTTCTAATAGGGTACCTTGATCAAAATGACACCGTTTCAAGGTCTCTATTTTACACGCATTTTGTCTAAATGCATCACAAGTATGGCTTGCATACAATCATGGAATCTCCCACATGTAGCATTATGAGGTTATGTAAAGAGGAAATCAAATAACATGTGATACTATGTAATTTTGAATGAAAACATAAACAGGGACATTAGAATTTTAAATAATGATTTTCGTCAATGTATCATCAAGACGAGAAATAGTAATCATTTTCATGGGTTAGCTAGCATGTAAACAAGTATCACAATAGTAGGAATTTGGTGTAAACTATGTTTAACTAAGTTAGAAATGGAAAGCCCAAGGGGAAAGTCATCACCTGTATGATAGTGTTGTTGAACTTGGTCTGAGCCTCCTTGTGGTCCCGGGTTACTCAGGTAATTTCCTAAAATTATATTTTACATTTATCAGGTACTTTCTCGACTTGGAGTAACAGATATATCATGGTGGAATCCCCATGGATGGTGCAGATATGCAACACATCATGAGATGGGATTTACTGTACGGGCGGACAGTTTGGGTGAGCCTCGAATACTAAGGCAGAGTCCATATGGTCAGAGAGCATTTAAGAGTGTGTTGAACGGTTCAGATGGTGTTGATGCTACCCATGTCGGTACAAACATCCCACGCTAGGGATCGGCGCCAAGACCTCAAGTGTTGAAACGAGGTATACTCCACCCAATCCGCCAGTGAAGCTATGGATCTGGGTGCTCATATCTAGAGCCGGGCGTCCACAAGTGGATGGTTTGGAGAAAGTAGATGTATTAAGGCGGGCCACGTCCAGACCTTGGACGGTCTGGATTTAATCATGAGTGTCAGGTGGGTCCATGTGCTTTTAAAATGGGTGGATGGTTTGGATATAATCCATGTGTAGCACCCCATGCATCTGGGGTGTATATAATATAATAAAATGTCCTAAATCTTCATGCAAGTACAGATGCATGTATAGGTACTTAAATATTATATATATATATATATATATATATATATATATATATATATATATATATATATATATATATATATATATATATATATATATTATTTTTATTTTTTTTTCCTCTGCAGTAACGTTCAGCACTGGACGATCTGGAGCGTCCAGTGATGGACGGTTTGGATTTTGGACGACAGCACCCTCGCGTGGTGCATGTACACACACACACACATATATATATATACATATGTTATTCACTTATTTATTTATTATTATATTATTATTATATATTTATATATATATATATATTTTTTTCCTACAGCAGCAGCCGTCCAGCACTGCCTGCTAAATGATGGACGGTTTGGATATAGTTCAGCTACACTATGTGTGTGTATTCAGAGGTGGGTCCACACGTGTGGGACCCACCGGCTTCACTCATGCAGATGCAGTTTATTTTTTTTAAAAAAAAAGTGCACGTACATGCATGTATGTGTAGTGTTTTTGTTTTTGTTTTTTTTTTTTTTTTTTTTTTTGTTTTTTTTTCTTGAACATGCGTCCAGGGCCTAGTGTCCTTTGATGGACGGCCGAGCGTGTCATATTATCAAGGTGGGGTCCACCTGCGTGGCTCAACATTGCTGCAGGGTGAGGTCCACCTGCTGATGCAGGGTGTGGCCCATCAGCACTCATGCAAGGCCCGAAACTAAGGTATTCCATTGGTTTTTGGGTGAGGCCCACCTGCATTTGTACAGGGCCCACCAGCGTTTGGTGAAGCCCATCAGCAGCCCATCATCTTTGCGACATGCATGGCTGTCCTCCCTGCAATGACGTGAATCAGCAGGTTGTTTTGGAAGCTTAAATGGGGCATTCTTCTGGGCCATTTTCTGACCCAACTTGGCATCCAACGAAGGTGTGGTGGCAGCCATTTTTCCAGTCAAGAATATCGGCCCGAAATGGGGATGTTTTCTCCTTCGATTTGGGCTGATATCAGTCTGATTTGCAGGCTGCATCTAAGCCGATTTTTGGCACATAGCTGGGGCCATAAACACATCGTTGTTGGTCCCAAAACAGGGCCGAACTTAGGCCGGTTCGGCCTTGAAATAGTGCCCGAACGCAGGTTTCTTTTAGCTTTAAAACAGAGTCTGTCCTTCGCTCTATGTGTAGTCTCTGCTGATGGGTGTTTTTGTACATGTGTGGTGAGGTGTGATGGAGCTTAGTATGAGTTTAGTTTCTTAAAAATAATCATGGAGGGAGAGGTTTTACCTTCCACAGTTGGATCCGACCCGCACTTGGGTTGATACGCACACACCCACCACCCTCTTCTCTTTCTTCCTCTCTTTTCTCTCTCCTTCCTTTCTTTCTTCTCTCCCACTCCAACGGCGTTGCTGTGGATCCTCACTGACTCGGCTCAGTCCATTCCTCACAGACTGAGTGGAGGCAGTGTGTGCCAAGCTCACCAAGACACACGCTCTCCCTCTCTGTTTTCTCTTTCTCTTTTCTCCCTGCAACCTCCCTCTTTCTGTGCAGAACTTGGGAGGGCTGGACCTCCTTATATAGGCAGGGAGGAGGGGAGCCAACGGCCGAGATGTTCCCTACAAGTCCTCATGCAACGGGCGAGATGGTGGCAGCCACTGTTTTTCCAGAAACGGAAACCGCGGCGGAGTTTCCTTCCTGCCTAACCATTTTTAGTTTAAGGAAAGAGACCCTCAGAGGTGGCGTGCGCACGTCTGTAATCTCCTAGGCAATACGATGGAGAACACCCCCATTTGCCAATGGTCCGATCACGTTCTCCTGGATCCAGTTGTTCGTGGCAAAGAGAATGGACGGTTAACAGTGATCTCATTCGTTGGTTTACAGGGGCCCACAAGCTTATATGGTTTTGTTGAAGTGGGCCCCGCCGACAAAATAGACGGTTAGGATTGCCCAGAAAGCGGTCCGGTGGGCTCAAATAGGGCTTCCAAATCCAACGGTTTCACAAGTTTGAAAAAAAATGGCGGGATGGTGTCTATTTCTTTGAAATTGGTTCGGTCAACACCAGTTTGACCGCACCAACTTGTCCAGTGCAATTCATGTACCCTTGTATTTTGTGCTCATGCATTGAGTGTGGGGCCTCCTTGCGATGTTTTTGATGGATCTTCTCCGATCATTCACTTTGGGGTCCCTGTGTAGGGCCGTGATTCAGTTTGGAGTTTATTGTGAGGTTCAGGTGGGTCATCTCATGCTTTTCTGGGCCCCGTTTGGCCCGCATGATGTGATCTATCAGTCGAATGGGTTCGATATTTGCTTATGACGGTTAAATGTATGTCTGAGGTGTAGGGGTGTCCCATTGGTTACCTTCAGATTCCCGTGGGTTGACTTTCCAAAGTACTGCTAACATATATAGTTTTAGAAACTAATTGAGCTTAAGTTTTTCAATCTCACTTACCTCTTTGATTGGTGTGAGGTGTAAGTTGGGTCTCCCAGGTCACAGCGGATCGTCTCAATGCTGCTTGGGAAATCCTAACCTGTGTTAAGTTGAGTCATTAGGTTAAGTTTTAGTAGTCGTGGGTTTTAAAAGGTAACACCCGAGTATCAGAGGTACGGGGTGTTACATTAGAAAACCGTACACTATGGTTATTATCGCATATTTGAGATATGCTAAGCAAGTTATGTTTAAGACCTTCAACATATAAAACATTCTTGAATAAAGGAAGATTATAAAGTTGAACCATACCTTAGCCCATAATCTTGCAATTGCTACCATCACCAAATGTGACTGATCCATCAATCATGTCTTTGAGATTTGTGAATATACCTTTATCTCTAGTCATATGCCTTGAACATCCACTATCTAGGTATCATTTACAATGGCTTGTAGCTTTAAAAGCAGTGTAAGCAAACAAACAAGTGACCTTAGGAACCCATTTCAGAACTGTTTTGGGTTTAGGAGCATAGTTGGTCTTCTTCTGTTTATAGTTGTGGGAATGACCTACTGAATTAGATTTTAAGAGTTCCTTGAGTAAATCAATTATTTTTTCAGCCAATAGATTTCTGTTCTGATTTTTGAAATCGATAAAGCTACGTTTAGGTTTTTGAAAAGATTTTGTATTTTTAGAAAAATCTTGACAAGTACCTTTTTCTTTTGAGTTTGAGGCTACTCCTTTCACAAAGTTGGGAGGAGTACTCTTCTGTTTATAAGGTATGTTTTTATCATAACCCAACCCGAATCGATCGCCACATTTTCTAGATCCGGATAAAAGTTTTTCTAACTTTGGATCTCCTTGGGCATACCTCCATGTATCCTTCAAACTCAGAAGAGAAGATACTTCATTCTTAAGTTTCTCAATTTCAGATTTCAAATCTTCAATAAGGGAGGTTTTGAACTCCAAATCACATTTTGATTTTTCAAAACTATTTGAAATTTGGGATTTTTCTAAAACAAGTAAGTCGAAGCATTCTTTGAGTTTAAAATTTTTTTCTTTTTGAAGTTTAAGCTTCATAGCAATTTTACAACTCTCCTTATATAGGGCATTGTAAGCATCTTAAAGATCTTCTTCATTTTCATAATCACTATTCAGATTTTCTTCACTTGTTGAATCATCATGATCTGAAAAAATAAACTTGGCTAGAGTCATAAGAGCCTTAACTTCATTGCCCGACTCGATTTCAGAATCTTCTAAATCAGAATTAGTTTCAGACTCAGATGATTCATCCCAAGTAGCCAACATACCCTTCCTCTTGGGTTTGTCCTTTTTAGGACATTTGTTTGCTAGATGCCCATATTCATGGCAGTTGTAACACTGACTGTCTTTCAAAGATTTTCGAATTTTGGGTCTAAATTTCTTTTTATCATTTGATTGTTGAAGATCAACCATTTTCTTACTTTTGAAAATCTTATAAAACTTCTTTGCTAAAAGAGCCATATCATCTTTAGAATCAGAGTTTTCTTCAGAAATAATTTTAGAAGATTTAAGTGCTACAGATTTACCTTTAGGAGTTATAAAGAACCAACTAGTTCTTCTACCCTCATATTGTCCGTATCACGAAGTTCTTGGATTGTGGTTACTTTGGAATTGAACCGTTCAGGAAGTGAGCGTAGTATTTTAGCACATACTTTACTTTTAGGGATTTTATCGCCCAAACCCCACATAGAGTTTACAATGTCATTTAATCTAGTATAAAAGTCCATAAATATTTCATTTTCCTCCATATGAATTTCTTCAAATTTGATTGTGAGGATTTGGACTTTAGATTTTTTTACAATTGATGTACCCTCGTGTGTCATTTCTAATATATCCCGAGCTTGTTTTGTAGAATCACAGGATATAATTCTTTTGAATTCATCCGGTGATAGTGCACATGTAATTGCATTTAGTGCTTTAGCATTTGTACTACTCTCACTTTTCTGAAGTGTGGTCCAAGAAAAATAAGCCGTTATTTTTGTGGTTTTTGAACCATCAACACCACTCACTTCAGTGGTAGGAGGGGTCCAACCATTCACTGTGGCTAGCCACACACTTTTATCCATGGATTTGAGGAAGATCCTCATCCTGGCTTTCCAATAGGCATAATTGGTGCCATCGAAAGGTGGAGGCCTAGTGACTGAAAGACTATCAAAATTTGACATCTTATATAAAGCTTAGATCATTGGCTCAGGAAATAAATCCAAATAGAAAGCAATTAAAATGAGCTATTAGGCTCTGATACCACTTGAAAAGGCCAAGCTATATGTCCTAGAGGGGGGTGAATAGGACTATGCCAAATTTAAAATAATTACAGTGGAATCTAAATAAAGAAATACCCAAATAAAGTAAATCAATCCACAATACTGAAATTAAATAGCAACCTCAATAAACAAGTATTGAGAGATTGATACAAAAGTTATTCTAAGGACAACCTTACACCAAAAACCAAAGTTTATGGTAGGACAACCTGATTTCTAGAAAGGTCTTTGTATCAAGAACTCAAAATTTCTAGGAATAAACAAATTGAAGCTAAACGGAGGAATAGAATGCAATCACAAATATTGATTGTTCTAAGGACAACTATGCACCATAGAAATGGTAGGACAACCTTACTAGAACAATTTAGAGAATCTAAAGCTCAAACAAATAAGGAATACTTGAAATTTAAATTAAAATGATTACAACCATTCACATCCACATACATTCCATAAAGAATAATCAAAGATAGGAAAATAAAGCACACTTCCACACAAACACAAGGAGTTATAGTGGTTCACCTGTGTGTACACCAACTGTTCAACAACAGCCACACAGAATGCTACTCCACTCCTAATATCCTCACACAGGGGATATTAGCGTTCACTATCAGTAGGTTTCATAGGTTCACCAAAAACCTTACAATTGTGCCTTTTTCAAAGGGCTTACACAATTCAAAAACCCTCACTTCTGAGTTTTCTGGCTCTCCTCAGATAACCAACAACTTTGAGATTTTTCTGGCTTAACCTCAAATAAAACAAAATAAATGAATTTACAATAAATGTAAAATACCTGAATTTCTTCTTGTTGTAGCAGCCCAGAAGAAGACCAAATCGAGTAGAGATTTTGAATGTCAAAGTTCAATGTCCAATACTCACTTTATAATAGTTCTAATTTCTAATAGATTTTAAATTAAAACAAATGGGCTAGTTTGAATTGATTTTGATTCCAGTAAAAGGAAAATAAAAACTTCCTCTTTACAGATTAGATTGGAATGCAAGAAACAAAATCAATTAACAAAGCTAAAGAAATAGAATATTAAATAAGCACACTTAGCTTAAATGGAGCACATATTTATCTCTCAGAAGGCCGAATTAAATTGGCTTCAATGATCTATTTTATTCTGAGATTCGTGCTCTATTTATAGTGTGAATAAATCACGTCTTCGACTATTCTTAAGTCGCTACGACTGGTCGAAGATCCAACAGATATTTGGAAAATCTATAGGCGCGGATAAGATAAGACGGTTTACGACTGGGTAGGGCACCTTCGACTGGTCGTAGGTCTCCTTCGACTGGTCGAAGGTCACACCACGACTGGTCGAAGCTAAGTGCAAATCATCGTTGTAGTTGAGTCGAAGGTCTACGACTGATCGAAGAAACCTGTCGACCCATGTTCCTATGACTGGTCGAACAGTCCCCTGGGACTAGTCGAAGCCTAACAGAAAATTTCTGAATTTTACAACAAACTTATGACTGATGCAGGAAATCCTTAGACAGATCGAAGCAGTGCTAGGACTAGTCGAACAAAGTCTAGGACTAGTCTTAGAACAGGCCAATCATACTTATATAAAATATATGAATTATGTATCCAAAGTGGCCTACTCTAAAGGTTAACCTAAGGTTAGTCAAACCTTAATAGTGAAGTAAGGACATTGAAACTTAAGGACAAGTGACCTTGAAAGTAGTGAAACTTGAAGTCTTGATGTAGTTCAAACTTGAAAGCTTCTAGAGATCTTGAGATTGAACTTGAACACTTTTTGAGATCTCAAGATTGAACTTGAACACTTCTAGAGATCTTGAGATTGTGAGCAGAGCTTGTCCAACAAAGTTGATCTTAAGTACTGCTTTGATCTTCACATATGCAAGCTTCATAACAGTGTCTTTGGCACCATAAATTTGACAACAAAAGGGGCTATTACCAATAGCACTTACAGTCCATCCATGAGTTGAACTCTAAAATTGAGTTTTAAAACCTTATTCACAAGGCACTACTATTATTTCTTCTGTGAGGCGAACATCATCCGAATTCATCTCTATTTGAA